>CM042846.1:12024296-12531796 GCA_023653725.1 Bungarus multicinctus
TACCTAACGATCATTTGTGTCATATCATTCATGGCCTTTTCTCTCTTTTTTTCATTTATCATTTAAATAATGCTCATTCAGTTTATATCATACCATGGGATTATTTCAAAATAAAGATCTTATTCTTTTGTCTATTAAAATGTGTCAGATCAGACTACAATATAGCAAGGGAAACAATAGATCCCTAACATTTGCTGGAACTATACTTGATACTAGCCAAGCTATAACCATTGACTCATATTTCTTTCCAAATATATTATAGGTTTGTGCCTCCCGCTCTTCTCAACCTTGGCTGATCCACAGAACTCCCCGCCATTTTGCTGAGGGGAGGGCTATGGACTGGCATATGAGGCCTTCATTGTTCCCTCACCAGCCACTGCCGTTAAGAGGTTTCAAATTTTGACCTCAGTTCCAAAGTAACCAATGGCCATTTACCCACTGTAATAGAATTTGCGGATGGTCTTGGGGAGCAAAGGGAAGAGATGCTGTCTAGGAAACAGTCAGACAAGAGAGGTAGGAGCCCCTAGTGCAGGGATGTCAAACTTGCGTCATACATGACTTTTTTCCTCTCCGCTAAACTGGGCATGAGAGTAGCCAGCATGTGACACATCTGGCCAGTGGGCCACAAGTTTGTCAGCACTGCCCTAGTGGCTTAACAGTTGGAGAAATGTAGGAAGGTCCTGATCTAATGGTTCAAGCAGTTAAAAGTAGCAATGGGAAGTTTACAATAAAGTAGAATTAGTTCATCTGGTTATGCTTCCTATCTGGTTTATGTGGGAAGGCTGACATCCATCGGGCCTTACCACCTGCTCAGAATTCTTCTTGGGAACCAGAGGGAAATGAGAAAGAGTGTGGGGTATGCCCCTTCCATCTTCCTTTACATGATGAAATTTATGCATCTCTAGTCAGAGAGCCACAACTTTGCCAAACTTTAATTCCATGGAAGCCCTGGGTCCTGGATTTTGGATGCATTGTGTAAATTAACCCATTTGAGGCACGTTGATTCAAAAATTGTTCTATGATGCACTGTTTCACTCAATAGAAGGTTGCAAAGTATCAGACAAATCTGAGGATTTTGGTAGTATATAGATAAGTACAGGGATGGGATCCTACTGGCATAACAACCAGTTCGCTGTGCACACATGTGCAGTACTTGTAAATCAACTTCTCCTGCAAGCAATAACCTTCTCCTGCTGATGTGTGGCACTCAGCTGTGCTATGCAAAAGCAACTGAGGTTGCTTTAGCAGGGAATAAAGGACAGCCTAGAGCCCAGGCAGGCAGGTGAGCCCAACTGAAGTAAAGAAGATCTTCAAAGCGAACTGGTTCAGTGTTAGGTGCTCTTTGGAGCTACCGGTTCTATAGAACCAGGCCAAACTGGTAGAATCCCACCCCTGAATAAGTAAAGCTATTCCTTGATAGTGATGGTGAACCTTTTTGTTGTGGTGTGCCGAAAGTGCAATTCAGATTCTCAAAAAAATCAATGTGATTTTTAAAGCAGCTACACTTTGCTTAATTTGGTAATCTTTCATATTTAATTGCTTCAGGTACACAGATCTATAGTATTTTGGAACAGAAGGAAACTCTAGCTTCATGAATTCAAAAGCTCATCCATTGAAAGATCTTGCTTACTTCTATAGCCCATCAGAAAATGGAAAAACAATTGCAATCCCACATTTATGGATATACCGGGCCTATCCATGAATTTATTTTTTAATTGGAAATTAAAAAAATAAAACTATCATAATTCATAGTTGCTGCCTTTTCTGTATTCATCAATATACAAATAGATTTGTCCATACTAACAATTACTCCCAGAGCCTTGAGTCATGCCTCACCAATGTGAAATTCAAGAATCTGCCATGGGTTTTAGTTTATTGAGCTGAATAGAAGAGAAAAATTAAATCTGAATCCATGAAGGTCTACTCTGGCCCTAGCTCAGGGGTGTCAAACTCAAGGCCTGCAGGCCAGATTCAGTCCACAAGGGGATTAGATCTGGCCTGTGAAGCCACCCTGGAAACTATGAGGGACCAGTCCACAGTGCCTCTGCCAGTGCTGCTGGTAGATGGTTGCAGGAGGCCGTCAAGCTGGAAACAGAGCTCAGGCCTGGCAGAACACTCGGGCCACCACAGGCACCCCCAATACAAGTGACAGCAAGCTGGCTATGCCCACCCTGGCCCCAAGGTCAAACACAACCCTGATGCGGCCCTCAATGAAATCAAGTTTGACACCCCTGCCCTAGTTAGACACCACATGTTTTGACAAGTTGCAAGGCTATCATCACTAAAATGGATCAACCATTTGACAAATGCAAACTAAGCTTTTCATATAAATCGAAACTTTTAATAATACAAAGATTAGCTATGTTATCTAGGAGACTCATTTAAATGATTTGTTTTCTATTTGTTCAAAGAAAGAAAGTAAAGTGAAAAGCTTAGAATTGGTGATACAATGTCGATTATAATGTTGCATTCATATTTTTAAAAATACCAAGTATCAAATTCACACTATTTTCCTTTCTTTACATTCTGTCAGATATTAATAGTGTTTAATGGAATGCTGTACATTTTCTTTTCTTCTTCCATTTGGTAACCAATGGCGGGGGGTGGGGGGGGCGAGGACCCTCAAAATATGGTATCACAAGATGGGAGGATTAAAGTAAGTATTGTAGTGAAACAAACCTTCAGAGATTTTAAGCAATTCTAGAAAGCCACTTATCTAAGAAAATTATGTAATTACTATCTAAAAGCAGCCTCTGCACTGAAGATGAAAAAGTCTAATAAACATTTTTGAAGTATCCAAGTTTGTGCTTGGAGATGTGTACTTGGAGATACATGCTATTAAAAGTTGCCTGTCATAATAATATGGAGAACTTTGCAGGAACATTTATTAAAGTAATAAAACATGTTAATAAAAATCTTGAGAAGAATCAGCATAGATTCTGTCCAACTAAGCCCTGTTTTATGATACACAGAAGACAGATGGACAAATAGATAGATCGACCTTATGGCCATTGGTCTTCTAACAGAAAACAACAAAGCACCTGCGGGAGGTTATAAGGGAATAAGATCAGAGGTGGTATTTAGCAGGTTCTGATCAGTTCTGGAGAACCGGTAGTGGAAATTTTGAGTAGTTCGGAAAACCAGCAAATACCACCTCTCTGGCCCCGCCCCCATCTATTATCTGCCTCCTGAGTCCCAACTGATCGGCTGGGTCTTCTTTTGTTGGCCTGCACAGGAGAATGGAACTAGAGAGCAGGTTAATGGACAGGGGAGGGAATGGAGATTTTACAGTATCCTTCCCCTGATGCCATGCCCACCAAGCCATGCCCACCAAGCCATGCCATGCCCACCAAGCCACACCCACAGAACTGGTAGTAAAAAAATTGTGAATCCCACCACTGAATAAGATGTCAGTTATCTGGCAAAAGCTCAAAAGCCCTTGACCATTTTTACAAAGTATAAAACATCATCTTGCAATGTTTAGAGAAATGGATGTCTTTTTGCTGGGAAATAAATAGTTAAAATAAAACAAAGACTGTTAATTCTTTATGTAGTTTACATTTTTAAAATATAGAATATGTTTTCTTTTTCTTCTAAGCTAACAATTACCAAGATAGGAATGAAATTTTAAAGTATCTTTTTTGGGTCAACATGTTGTAGTTCTCCTGAAAGAAGAATACATTTTTTTCTCTGTTTGTACCAGGTTAATTGTAACTCTTCTTAATTTTCACATGATCCAAATATTTTCACATTTGTTTAGATATAACTCAGTTATGCTGCATATTCTATGAATATCTGTTATTGGAGTACAATTGTTGGGGCAGATTATTTTAAGATATTGTTCAGTATATACACATCCCTTTGAAAATCTGCAAAGTTTGTCTTCTAGTCCTGATTGATAAAATTATCCTAATGAGCATTGTTCACATGTCTTTTGTCTGTTATTTATTTGCATTCATGTACATTTTACTAAGTATATTAATATTTAGCAAAATTAAAGGCAAAGCTGCTTCAATTAATCCCTATATTACAGCTGAACTATTTACTCAGCTACATTGATGTATTTGTTCTTGTGTTCCTTTATCATTGTTTATCTGATTGTTCTATTACTTTATTTTGTTTTGTTTAAATGCCTTTTCATTTCATTTTCTTTTTATTATTGTAAGCCACCTAGAATAGTCTCAAGGTGAGATAGGTGGCAGATAAATTTAACAAATGGCAATAACAATATCAAAGTTGGTAGTTTGTAAGAGTTGCAAATAGCCCTGCTATTTGTTTCCAGCAGTGACCAACAAATGAATTACAAAGATTCAAGAAGACATAAAAATGAGGGTCAATTCCTGTTGTGCTAATTTATCCCATACATTCCTAGTAGAATTTAAAATAATAGCATATTTTAATTTCCATGTTGTTTCTTTTAAAAAATTTCTACAGGGCACCCTATTTCCTCAGAAGTTATTTTGCAATGCTTAAACTGTGTGAGGAGGGATGCTGTTATGATGATTAGAGTCTCTGGAATTAATTACCACAAGTTCATTTTACCCAAGAGGAGACTGCTAAGTTATATTATTTTTAATACACTTTATTTACAAATGCAAAAACTAAGGACAGGGAAGAGACTTGAAACAAGAAAGCTAGTCTATAACACCATATGTATCTTTCCAACCTTATTCAGCATAATTTTCGAGCTACCCCAAAGTATTTATTTTTTGCCCCCCCCCAAAAAAAATTCCAGGTTTCCAAAGTTGGACAAAAGCTTTCATCATTCTTTCCTGCATGAGGTATTTCATTAGAGAAAGCTCAGTGCAAGTTGCAAAGCTTTTTCCCCTCTATTTTTTTTCCCAAATGACCAACATAAGAACAAATAGCAAATGCAGGCAGCATTGGCAGTGTTTAACAATCTCACAGTTAAGGTCTGAACTATTAATGAAACAAAAATAGAATCCTGTCTTAATTGAAAGTGGTGAACATGTGTGATCATATATACAATATATAAATGAACATCTGTTTTCTCCCAATCTTCCTTGCTAAGATGTAATTCATAAAAAATTCCAAGTTTGCAAATTGGACACAAAGTTTCATCATTCAGGAAAAAAATTAATCAGGCTATGGTTCCTATTGATTTTATTTCTTATAGTAGCTAAACAGTTCTTGTGCTCACAACAAGAGTTGTAGACATATCCCTTTCCTATTATTACCATGCAAGTGACACTTGAAAACATGCTTCCTCCAAGAGCTAGCACTGGGTTTTCAGTAGTGTCCTTCTGAATATATCTTCCTTAATTAATAAAACCTCCTTTTAAAGCCTTTTAAAGTTAAGGGTCATCCCATGGTAATCATGCCCACAGGTAAGGTATGCTAAGGAAAGTTTGGAATGATGGCAGAGTAGACATTTCAAACCAATTAAAATTAGTTATTCGAAATTCAAGTAGGACCAACTGAACAATTAATTCTGAAGCCAAAGAGAAGTTCATCTATCAATATAATTGCTACCAGAAGGAAATATTTCTAGAATTTAAATATATTTCTAAAAAGGAATAAATTTAAGACATGGAAATATCATTTTAGAAAAGAAGAGAAGCACATTTCATGCTTTGTATTTCATGGTCTGCTATATTGCTAAAAAACCCTTTCATCCTGTCCATCTGAGGAATCCCTTTAGCACAAAAGGAATTACCAGGAGATCACTACTTTGTCACTCTCCAAAGCTCCAGAAGGAATGTACAGATAAAGTAACTAATGCATCTTGAATGGCAGCAGGAGCAGACAGATGCAACGGGAAGGGGGAGAGATAAGGGTGACATAAAACTGTTGGAACTAACCAGACAGTTTTCAATGAGATTAAGCCCAGATGAATGTAAACCCCCAGAAGTAATTTACATTTTATGCCGGTGAAAGCAAACTAATGTACATCTGAAAATAATTCATATCTACTGTTGTGCAATAAAACTATTTAGGAATGTTAAAAAAAATGGAATGTGTCACAGAAGGAAGAGTTAAGAATACACATAGACACACATATACACACCAGACAAAGTCCAAGAAAGCTTGCTTTGAAAAGACTGGCAGTCAGTTATGTCTGGGGAGTGAATAGGAAATAATATTTGAACTGAACTTTGTGCTAAGAAAATACAGACTGGTTCCATTATCAAAAAATAAGGGACTGAAACATCTGCTGTTTAGACATACATTTAAATGCAGACATACATAGAAAGTTTGGAACAGATTAGTTTATGTGACTATTCTGTTGGAATTACAAATTCCCATTTTGGCATCTGAGGAAGTATAGGAAGAATGATGTCATTTCACATTCTGGGGGACAAGTAAACATCATCTCCCAGACTAGGAGAAAATTGCCTAAAATGTTGGATTAAAAAATAAATCAAAAAGGCAAAATAAAAAGCCTTTTTTTTCAGGTTTTACAATCATTCAAACCACCCCTCTCCAAGTATGAAAATAAAAAAAGATTCATTTATTTCAGTTGTACTGCATGGACAGCAAATATGAGAAGGAACTGGTCCAGAATTAAGAGTCAAGGAAACAAGCAGGGCCTATCTGGTTCTTTTGGTCATAAAAATCATTACCATACAGCAAGCACTGCTAGTAAAGGGTAGTACCTTACTACTAATAGATCCCACATAGCTAGATCCTATCAGGATTCATAAGATCATTCTCAAATCCAAGGAACAGGCAAGGACAGGCAAGACTATCTAGATGTCTGAGATGCACGTTCTGGTGAGACACAGTGAAAATTCAAGGTGAGCTAAGTAGGTTTTCAGTCACAAACAAGTATGAGAGCAGAAAGTGAGCTTGCTTAAATACATCAGGCTGGGCATCTTCCTGAAGGACTGTTAATTAATCAGTTGGAAGAAAACCTGTTTCTGTAAATCTCAGATAGTGCTGCACTGTTCTTGAAGCTTGAGTTGTCTTCAATCTATCTTGATTGATAGTTGTTATTTAAGTTATTTCCTGACTTCTTTTCTTCTCATTTATCATGTTTTTATTCCTATGTGGCAGCTGTATTGTTCTATGTTTCTGCCACTAACACCATTGGTGGAGCAATTTGGATAAAAATATAGAACAGTTGAGTTTCGTAACTCACAAATTGACAGGCAATGTTATTTTGCATTGGAAAATGCACACACACACACACACAGAGAGAGAGAGAGAGAGAGAGAAAGAGAGAGATACTAATCTCTTTAGAGATATTATAATCCAAAGATTCAATTAAATACATAAATTGCCATTGAATCAGCATGGATTGCTTGGCATTTAACATATTTGTAAAATCACAGGTGGACAGAAAAACTAATTAGTTTGAACCAGTTCTGATAATGAAATTGTGCATATCAAATAACTACCTTCTTACCGTTCCCTACTCTGTTATGCTCAATATCATGTTAGTATAGATTAAATCACGGCAGTTACTACTGATATGTATATTTCTCTGCTACTTTAGCAGGGAGAAAGAAAGGCTGAGAAATTTGCTGAACTTGTCAGGCATTTGAAAGACCCTGTGTAACATGTGAGTTACAAAAGAACACAGTCACCATTCAATACAAAGGACACTCTCTAGAAAGCCTAATGGCGTAATTCCCCTCCTCCTGTTTGAGTATATGCTAGATGCTCCTAGATTTTCACTCTTTCTCTCTCTCTCTTCTTCCCTCCCTCTCCCTCTCCCTCTCTCTCTCTCTCTCTCTCTCCATCCCTCCCTCCCTCCATCCCTCTCTCTCTCTCTCTCTCACACACACACACAACTTAACCATTAGAGACAGAATGTCAACCTGCTATAGCTATATAGCTATAGTCCTTCACTACCCAACTCTGTTTGAAGACAGTCCATTTTGATTCATTTTTAGCTTCAGATTCATGAAGATGGAAGAGGGGTATGATGAAGATGACAATGATGTTCAGGAGTATGTATTTTTCTTTTAACTAATAAAATAGGGATGTCCCAGTTTTTCAGTGCAACAAGATCTGTTTATGTTCTCTGGCTGGACAGCCTTTGTTATTTTTCATAAATAACTCAAGGTGGGGAACATACTGAATATTTTTTCCTTCTCCTGTTTTCCACACAATGGCAACCTTGTGAGATTACACTGACAGACAGAAATTGACAGACTGACAGAATGAGACAGAGGGACACACAGAGTGGCAGACTGATGGATGGACTGATGGAGTGATAGGCGGTTGGATAGATGGATGGGCAGATAGGCATATAAATGAACTGATGGACAGAGAGATGAACAGAAAGACAGAAGGATGGGTGGACAGACTGATGGACAGATGAGCAGATTGACAAAGAGAAGGACAGAGACAGGCAGATAGATGGTTGAAAGGACAGACAGATAAATGTTCTGATGAACCGTCATGGACAGGGAAACAAATAAAAAACCGGATAGATGGACAGACAGACAGAAGGATGAGCAGATGGATAGGCAGATTGACAGGCAGCTGGATAGACAAATGGATGGGCAGACTGGTAGATGGACAGGTAGATGGACATAAGGACTGACTGACAGACACAGATGGTTGGATAGATGGACAGATAGACAGACGGGCAGATGGATGGACAAAATGACAGGAGTAACAAATGGACACGTGGACACAGAAGGACACACATAGATGGACAAATGGATGGACAAATGGATGGATTGACTGATGTACAGGTAGCAATAACAATAATATTTAGACTTATATACACTTCACAGTACTTTACAGTCCTCTCTAAGTGGTTTACACAGTCAGCATATTGTCCACAACAATCTGGGTCCTTATCTTACCAACCTCAGAAGGATGGAAGGCTGAATTAATCTTGAGCCGGTGAGATTCAAACTGTAGAACTGCTGGCAATCGGCAGTCACCAGAATTAGCCTGCAATACTACATTCTAATCACTGCACCACCACGGCTGTTTGCATCACCATGGCTCTTAAGGTAGATAGATGGAGGAACAGACTGAAAAAGGATAGACAGATGGACTGATGGGTGGATGGACTAACAGATGGATGGATGGACAGATAGTTGGATAGAGGGAGTGTTGCATGGATAGAGACGGATGGATGGACATATCAGCAAACAGATGAATTGCCGGACAGACTGACTTTATTACTATTTTCACCAAGGTGAATTGTTGGGGATGTCTGTTGACAGTTTTGGCAATAAGGGGCTGAGAGGTGCTAATATAAATGCCTGCATGTAAAATAAGATACAAGTGGATCTCTTTCTTCCTATCCATTAACTCTCAGCCTATCCACTTTCTGACTGTTTCTGAATTAGATGCAGTAGTTGCGCAATGAGGATGACCAAATTCCATTTAAGATTATTGTGGAAGTTGTGATTTTGGGTTGAGCCCTCCTTGCTGACGAACCATAGATCACGATTGTCCGCCGCTACAGCCCATGCTCTTTCGTATGAGAGCCCTGATTATTGCGATTAGAGTCTGAAGCTGCCTCAAAGGGGCGGTGGAGTAAGGGGAAGCCACCAGCCAGGTTGAGGGGAGCCGCATCTCCCACTCTGGGCTTGGCTTTTTTTCCCCTGAAGACGACTGAAGCGGTGGTCCAAAATGGCCACCCCGAAGAGGAGGACTCAGCTGGACTAAGATTTGTGAAGGAGTGAGGAAAGAAGTGGATAGCATATGAGCCAGGACAATTGGGTGAAACAACCAAATAAAAGATACCCCGGGATTAATGTAACAATGAACTTTAAAAAAGAAAAGAAAGCAGCAGAATTACAAAGGGAAGGAAAAAATAAGAAAAATAATTTTGACAGCTAAACAGGGCTTCGAACCAGGAAAGGAAGAAGCCAGAACAAAATACTTAATTAAATTGGATTAAAATACTTTGACAACAAACAGGCATAAATTAAAGCTGGGTTTAAGATTGTCAAAAAAAAGGGGCGGGGGACAAATATTGGAAATATTTGAATGTTGAGGCTCAAAAAGTCCTGAATAACAAAACGGGGGGGAGGGGGGGGAATCCTGTTTCTTTGTGAACTTGATACAATGTTAAAGAAATACTGAAACAATAAAGCAAGAATCTCAGAAAATGAAAGTTGAACTAGAATAAAAGAAGAAATAAGGAAAGATTGATTGCGGGACTAATTGGTGATTTTGGTATAGACCCTGGGTTGGAATTATTGTGAAACTAGAAAACCGGAAGAAGAAAGAAGGAAAATAAAAGTTTTTGTGGATTTCAACGATCACAAGGTATAAGAGTGTGTAATGATGATATCTCTTTGTGAACTAAAAATGGAACTTAAAAATATGAAAGAATTACTACAGGAAAGAAATGGATCATTTTGTTCTGTCTCAGAAGCCATGGAAATGGAGATTGAAGAACAAGAAGAAAGAACTTCAGAAAATGAGGAGTTAGTTCAAGGAGAAGCCATCTTAAAGAGACAATTAACACAAAGAACACCACAAAGAAGTGGGAAAAGAAGGGATTTGAGATCCAAGAAGGTAATTAAAAAGGGAAATACCTGTGAAATTAGGAAAGGTAGAAAGGCGCAGCAGAAAAGGGGAAAAGAAGATATAAAGAGAGAGAAAGATACAAACTGGAAGGAGAAAAGATATGGGAAAATGAAAGGGAAGAGAGGCAATAAGAAACAGGGGCAGGAAATAGAGGAATATGGGAACTATAAAATGATGAAAGGAAACTGCTTTCATAGAGATAATGGTTAAGGAATTAAAAAAGGGGATTCCGCATGGAGATGAGGGGTAATAAGAATATATTTGCAATCATAAAATATTTAGAAAATAGGATAATATAGAATATTAAAGGAGGGATGGACACTGATATTTCTTATTAGATGAATCTATATTTTTATTCTTATCCTTAAAAGAAATGGTAATGTCTATTAAATTAATTGAAATGAATTGTGAAGGTTTAAAAATGAGATTAATACCAGTGACCAGAATTAGTTATTTTTTACTCTTATCTTCATTTTGAAATTGTAAATAAATCTTATAATCAAAGGGGGAAAATACATTGCGGAATCCAATTGAAAAGATATATAATGTTATGTAGTTTTCTTTTTTCCCTTTAGGGAATGACTATTATTATTTTTACCACTGATGTGACACACTCAAATTAGTAAAAGGGGAGGAAACTCATGTTTTTTTTTCCCTTGTGTAAAAGCTTGTATTAATCTATGGAAAGAATATGCGATGAAATGGCAAATCTGACAGATAAAAGAACTATTCAAATGAGAAAAGAGTATTAATAAGTTAAGATAGATTATTAAGAGGAAGGAAAGACATTGATAATTAGGCAAACACATATTGTTATTTTTATTCTTAAAAGAAATATTAATGTTTAAGAATTATATTTGAAATAATTGAAATGAAATGAGAGGATGTTTAGATTGAGATTAATATTAGAGATCAGGATTAATTTGTTTATTCTCCTTTTCTATAAAAGTTGGAATGGAAAAGATAATAATAGAATTAAGTAAAAATTGGATAAGATAGGAAGTTGAATGTAAAAAATGAATATATAACTATTGTCATATTTGCATGTAAAAGTGATGATCCAGAAATATGTTGTCCACTGAAAAGAGCCTTTTAGTATTTGCAATGTGAAAAATTGAATAAAACTTGTTTTTTTTTAAAAAAAGATTATTATGGAAGTTGTTAGATTCAAGTGAATATATTTTTCTTTCTAAAGCCAGGGCAAGACAAGTTTGAAAATGAATGGTACAAATGTACATATGTTCTTATTTTGATTAATGAAATACCAGACAGTGTGCAGTAAGGGGTCATAGCAATAGCAATACCAGGTAGGCTTATATACTACCCCACAGCACTTTACAACACTTTCTGGGGATGGTATGTTACAATGTAAGCATTATTTCCTTACTATCCCCAACAACCTGGGTCCTCATTGTACCAATCTCAGAAGGATGGATGTCTGAGTCAGGATGGAACTCCAGACTGTGGGCAGAATTAGCCTGCAACACTGCTTTTTAAACAATGAACAACCAGGGCTCCTAAGTAGATCCTACAAGTAATTAAAGTTAATCAACTAAGCTTCTATTTACTGCTTTGTTTTAAAATCACCATTGAGGATTAGGGATCAAATTTATGCTGACATCAACATATTCATTTTTTTCTGGTTTTGGTCTTGTAGTAGAACCCTTTTAAGTTCCAGAAGGAACTCTCAGAATGTTATTTCTTTATTGGATGGGCACGTTCTACATTTTTTTCCTCCTTTCCAATTCTTTCAATGTAATTTTCAAGTATAAACAAAACCATGACCTTGAATTTATATTCTTAAGCCTCTTTTATTACTTCTTTCTTTAGTTTTAGGGAATTACAGGGAAAGAAAGACAGGACTTCTATCTTTAGTAGTTGTGGGGGGAAAAACCAAATTTACTTGGCAGGATAGAGGAATGTATTCTCCACTGATTGGCATCTCCATTACAATATCTACACTGAATGTTATAATACAGCTTTATTCATAGATGTGCATTTAACTTATTATCTCAGCAGGATTAGCTTTCTAATAGAATGAATTCTGGCTTCTGCAATCATCCCATTTTTTTAAAAAAAAAATACTAATCTACTACCTCTTAAACCTTTAAAACATATCATTTGTAAAGCAAATCATCATTTGGTTTCTATTTACAATAAACATGCAATTATTGTTCTGAGTGGAAATTTAACATTTAAGCAAAGGTAATGTTATTAAGAAGAATAGAGACATGCAGTTATTCCCGTCACATCTGCCCTGTAGTGCTTCCCCAAGACCTGTTTTCACCTGGTAAACGAAAATATTGAAAATACACAGGGAAAGTCTGCATGTTAAGTGCCTATCAAAATAGTAGATTAAACTGAATCAGAAACTAATGAAGCTTGTTAGAGAACAAAGTAAGTTAAAAGAATGGATGATTTGAAGAATGTCATGCTTGTCATCATCTCTGCCAATCTAAAGATTTTAACATTGTTTTCTAGATCTTCAGTCTTTATGAGGAAATGTATAACTAAGGTTTCACTTTAATTGTTGCTGCAATTAACTCCTGAAATAAACAAATAGAAAGCAGTCCAATGCTTTCAGGTCTGGTATATATGACATATGAGAGCCCGTGTGGTAGAGTGTGTCAACCCTGAAGCTGATCTGGTTGAAACCATCTTGGAATCTCAGTGCTACCACAATTGAGTTGAGGGATAGGGAGGGGAGATTAGAGATAGTTGGGGCTGTGTAGTCAAAATAAAATACTTTCCCCTGGGAACCAAGGATGTTCTCACACCTGGCCAGAGGAAGGAGGAGTGATGTTACCAGACCTGTCGAGGTGCCATGATTGGGCCATGTGACTGATTGTTTGGGGTTGAGGGAAAAACATTTACTTTTAATTAGGTGAAAAGCAAGGGGCTTGGTTTTCATCAGATATGTGCCAATATTCACTATCAATAGTGAATCCTGAGAGCCAGTATGGAGTAGTGATTAGGGTATGAGATTAGGAACAGGAAACCCCAGGATTTAGTCCTCCCGTAGGCACAAAAGTCAGTTGAGGGATTTTGGATCAGTCACTCTCACTCAGCACTGTAAGTTGAGCAATGTGTATTTATAAACCCATGCAGGATCAGTGGACTTGGTCCATATTTGGTCAAAGAAGAGGTCTTCATCACACAATGGATTGGACGATGATGATGATGACACAGAACCTGTATGTATGTATATGTGTGTATGTATATGGGTATATGTGTATACAGACAATACAATATAAGCAATAAAATATTACATTAAGATAAAACTATAATAAAATCACAATAATATGGACTCATAGAATTTATAGGTATTATAATTCAATATCTAAGGAAACTAACCATCTAACTGCTTCTGGTGTGGCTGTGATGAGATAATCCCAAGTGCCTTGAAATTTCCTGAGGAGACATTCTTGAATTCTATGTGTTATTGTTGTTCCAGAGTACCACAGTTGTATGGTGTGGATTTAAGGTTTCTAGATATTATTCTTATTGTGTCATTAAGGTGAACATCAATATTGTTGGTGGGACAACTTCTTCCCCTTACAGGTATACAGCATTTGGCAACAGAGTATAGTAATGATTGTGCCACTATACACAGTGTTTTTGCTTGTGCTCTCTAGTCTGTTCCTGCAATTTTCCTAATCAAGTTGTTCCTGGTTTTCAATGTTTGTCTGATTACTTCAAGATGTTTTCCAAATGTAAGAGATTGGTTAAGGATTATTTTGAGATATTTGGATAGCAGTTGGGTTTTATCATCTTTCCATAAAAAGATACGTTTAACACTTTCTTTGCTGTACGATTGCTTAGATCGTTCATACTTGCTTAGATCGTTCATATTAGCTTAGTGACCTGTGATCTTTAGTAAAAATGTATTCTGCTTCCTCAAAATCCTTGGTTTGGATAGCTATTGCCATGTCCCTCTTCCTAGCCTGGTGCCTTAAGCACAAGACCAATTGACTCTCTAGCTGCACATCTCATGAATCTTATGGAGGAAGGGAACAATATTCTGAGTTGCAATATTTTTTTCTCTACTGCCATATGCATAAGATTGACAGAAGCTACAGGATGGATAGCATAAAACTCATAAGTATAGCAGCATGTATGATAATAATAGGATCACATCCAATCCTATCAATCTATACTCACAAGTTTTTGCTATACTTACAGGTTTTTTAACGAACAGTGCATATGAATAGCATTGCTATGTTGTAAAAGACATCTGTATGAGTTGTGCCAAATTATGTTGGATACAGTGATTGCTAGATCTGTCCTCAGTTCAGAGTCATGCTTGAGATCAGCTTACCACTAGTCACTCGAATTACAGCTTTGGGATCAGTGATAGGATTATTGGATTAGCCTGTCTGAACTGATTGGACAGTACACAGAGACTAAAGGAGACATTAAGGATGGACACAATAGAGGTAAATCTTGTAAAAGATTATAGAAGAAAATTCATAGGACTATTTTGAGGAAGTGATTGCTATGGTTAAAAGACAAAAAGGAAAATACAGATGTATATTTATGAAAAGCTGCATTAGCTTCAGAGCAAGAGTCATGATGACAAGAGTTGAACGAGATATTAATTGCTGCTACCAGAATATGCTGCTGAGCGTGTGAAACAGAGACACAGAGAGAGAGAGAAAGAGAGAGAGAGAGAGACATACAGACAGACAGACAGAGACAGAGACAGACAGACAGACAGACAGACAGACAGACAGAGACAGAGACAGAGACAGAGAGATATGTCAATTCTCTTTGGAGACTTGCAGTAGATTTTGCATACTCATGCAGTAGATATGGGTTCTGCAATAAAACTGCATCAATCCAAATCTCAAAGGGAAAAAGTAATTCTAGCTGTCCGTAGAGGTGCATGTTACCAGGAGAATAAATAGACAAACAGATAGATAGAGCCTCTGTGGTCTGATGGCACTCAACATGCTACTGAGAAAGATCTGAGTATCTTTTGGGGCACTAATTGTGTTTATTTAAATTAAAACCCTTGTCACATCTAGTTGCTGATGTTGCCATTCAGAAAAAGAAATTCTGAAGCTACAAACAGAGAATTAAAGTAGGAACATGGAACGTAGAAAGCATGAACACAAGAAAGTTCAGCACAGTGAAAGATGAAATAAAATGATTGCCAAATGTTAGGCATCAACACATTGAAATGAAAGAATGAATGAGTGAATGAATGACTGAAAAGAAAAAGAGGAGGAAGGGAGGAGGAGGAGGCCAGTGACTTTTCATGATATAATCTTGAACATGTACCCATCATTTTGTGTACATGAAGAATATTGAATTACTTTAGTTTAATTAGTAGGATTTGAATGAGGAGTGTGGCTTTACCTCATGCCGCATTGAATTATTATTTCTTTTTATGGTCCAAGTATTCTCCACATTTTTATTCAACCCTGTCAAAACGAAGAACGAAGAACCTCTGTCAGAACGATGTTTTCCTGATGGTTACTTTCATAAGTCAATATTACAGCTGGGAAATATATTGACAATATATTCTTGTCAGTGTATTTGCATTTGAATGTCTCTCTTTATTTCATAGCTACCTAGTTACCACATCTGTAAACTGTTACACTCATGAAGATAAACACTGTTGCCACTTCAGTATTTTTGTACTGATTTGTATTATCTATTGACAATGCCTATTAACATAATTAAGGGCTTTATTTTAATATTGATCATCAGATTGCTTTTGGTGTCTCCTTCAGTGAACATTCCTTAAGCCTTGCTTGCTGACAGCCATCAAACAATATCATGTCTGGTGTTATTGGTATCTTGTTTAAATATTTTGGTAGCTCTTGTTCAATATTTTGTTGAAGACTGGATTGAAAAATCTAGGACATTATTTTACCAGCATTTGAGGTAAGCATGATTGTTCAGGTGTTCTTACTATCCCTTTTTAGTGGTGTTGCAATATAAAATTGTATTTTCCAGTTTCTTGGCCATTGCTATGTTTTTGCTATGGATAAGTTAGTACTTTAACATTGTAAGATTTTTAAAGATTTTACTAGAACCTGAAGATCCTTGTATTTTTGGCTATCAAGATAGCATTATCAGCATAGTACATGTTGTTCATGTTTCTTCCAGTTTGAAATCCATATCCATCTTCTTGCAATCCAGCTTCTCTTAATATGCATTTAGTATATAGGTTGAATAAATAAAGGGAAAATAAATAAACCTTGTCACACTCCTTTCCTAACCTTGAGCCAGTTTGTTTCTCTGGGTTCTGTCTACACTGTGGTTTCCTGAACTATATACAAATTTCTCATGAGGACAATGAGTAGTTCTGGGATTCCCATTTTTCTGAGCACTTATGTGAAGACACAATCACAGGCCTTTCTACAATCAATAAATCATATACTTTTTGATATTCTTTGGCTTTCTCAATTATCCAGTGTGTATCAGTAGTAATGGCTACTTGTGTTCCACAGTCTTTTCTAAAGACAGCTTGAGTATCTGGCATCTCTTTTTCATGTAGACTCTACCCATCACTGGATGAGCACTACTTTGCTTGCATGTAAAATTAAGGATATATATTGTACAATATTTTTCACACTCTGTAAAGCCTCCTTTTTTGGTATTGGAGTAGAAATTCACATCTTCCAGTCTCTTGGCTATTATGTTGTTTTCCAGATTTGCGGGCTTACTTAGTTAGAAACTTGAATGATTCATCTTCTGTTGTTTGCCATATTTCTGTGGGTATTCCATCACTTCCTGAAGCCTTCCCATTTGGTAATGTACAGAATCCTGATTTAACTATCTTCTAGTAGTATAAGTTCTTGTAAGAAGGTAATATCTTCTAAGATATCATGATTGTTGAAAAATTCAATATACTCCTAGCATCTTTGTCTGATCAACCTTCAATCAGTTACTATATGTCCATTGCTATGGCTTAGGAGCTCTAAGGATGACCAGGAGAAAGGAGACCAGGAGAAATGAAGATTTGCCAAGAAAGATTTGCCCTTCTTTCTTTCTAGAAAAAAAAATCCTTTATTTTACATTCTTACTATTGCAGTGAATTTACATACTACTAATATTCCTATGTCTGTCTTATTTTTTTGTAACCTTCAGTTGGGTAAAATGGTGCATAATAAGGCAACAAATTTTAAATAAACATAACTCAAGTGGGTTAATTTACAGAATGCATCCAAAATCCAGGACCTAGGATAGCCATGGGATTAAAATTTGACCAAGTTATAGCTGCTTCAGTGCTGCATGCCATATTGCTGTGGTAAGCCACAGTCAGCGATTGCCATTTCCTATATTCTTTGCCAGCTTCTCACAAGGAAAGTCAGCAGGGAAACCGACAGGAAATCAGAAATCAAAATCCAGCAGGCAGATTACCATTAGCAAATGAATCAGCTTTCTTAGATGGCAGATGCTTCCCGGTGGGGGAAGGAGAGAAGGATGTGCATAGGGTTGTGAAAGAGGCACCACACTAGTCAAGCAAGAATACGTGACAGTGTGTGAGGGGCATCAGGTAGCTTGGGGAGGGTATGCAGGAATTCACGAGTGTTAAGTAAGAAATATTTCAGAAATAATGGTCCAGTGAATTGCATATTGCTTAATAAATGTATAAATCCAAGAACAGCAGAGAAGAACAATAGAATGAGTCAATCAGTTACCAGAAGAAACAGTCAAATATAGTAAGAGAAAAAGGAAAGGATTGAGACAAATGGAGCATTGGAGAGAGATAAAGGTGCCTTGTTGCAGAAGAAGAATCCAGTTAAAGGGTGGGTGGGGAACAATTTTCTGTTTTAATAATAAAACTAAAGAACTGTGAACATTTGAATTGGTTGAATTAATGAAATCAGTGATGGATAGGCATATTATTTGTACATTTGAGTTTAAATTGGATGATACTGAACTTAAAGTAGCAGTGAGAGAGAAAGAAAGCATGTTTAATCATCCTGATCAAACACAAGAGAAGGAGGAACAGTTTGTGTGTGTGTGTGTGTGTGTGTGAGAGAGAGAGAGAGAGAGAGAGAATTCTCTTAGTATTCTGTACTAGTTCTTTTTCTTATCTCCTAGTTGCATTGAATCAGAAGGGAGGAAAGGTACATGGCTGAGAAACCAAAGTCTTTGTTGCTTCCACATCAGTTTTCACACCAGCACTGATTCAACAACTTTTTCTCTGCGCATTGTCATCTTATTTTCTACTCCAGCTTGGGGGCTGCCTCACAACTTGCTTTGACATGAAGAAAAACAAACCAAAACAAAGAGGCCAATCTAAAAGTTTGTCAATGAATGTGACTTAATTTCTGCCATAGACAGCTTAGTTCTTAACATTATTTAAATGCTATAGCTTTTGTTTCTTTGCACCAGCCATTTTATATTAAATGTTCCAATAAAAGACTAAGTCCTGGGGGAGGCCTCCACATACATCTATTTGTCAAGATGAGGATTCTTATCTGGCTACCTTTACTTTGGTACAGGAAAGCCAAAAAATAAAAACAAGTCACCCCAGTCAGACAATCCAGATGGAGTCACATAATGAAATGTTTCTATAGCTACAAAAGGAGTCACTGTTTTGTGAGCTTTTTGTACAAAGACATTAAGGCAGTTTGTCAAAATACTGGTAAAACAGTAGGGATGGAAGGAAAAC
This sequence comes from Bungarus multicinctus, assembly GCA_023653725.1. NCBI lineage: Eukaryota > Metazoa > Chordata > Lepidosauria > Squamata > Elapidae > Bungarus > Bungarus multicinctus. The sequence goes on from CM042846.1 coordinate 12,043,402, forward strand.
TGGAGGAACTGGAAAAGGTCAAATCCCAATTTGGTTCTTGTACAAAGCATGTCATTTTGATTTGATTATGAGAAGACCTGAAAAGTACTATGTGATTTCCAAACAGGAACATCCTGTTTCAATACATCACTGAATTTATGAGAGTCTGTTCTTAAAAACTAAACAAATGTATTGAAACCACACCAAACAAAAGTTTCACTAAATTCTATAGTGCAGTCAAACCAGTGGCCTTATAATTCAGTTTTCCAAGTGATCCTTTGGGCATTGCATAGAAAAGGCAGTAAAGATGGCTTTTCCTTGCATCTATGTTCATGAGCTATCTTGGAAAATGAGATCCCATTGATACAGTTAATATTAATTTATTATTTTTATATAAAGACAAAAAGCAAGATGGGGATGGTAGGGGTAGGGGTAGGGAAGGGACAGAGAGGAAAAATAGTGTAGAAGGATATGTTATATCCAGTTTAAAAAATGAACACATTCTTACATATCATAAATCCAAACTAATGTTGGCGTCTTACTACTGAGTCTTCATTCAAGAGTAATCTTGGTTGTTGCATTCCATATCTAATCCATACTTTTTCACAGGGTGATTAATTCCAGTCTCTAAGAATTCAAAAGTACACCCACATCTTTAAATTATACTGACCTTTATAATATTATATTAATAAACCTATGGATATAAAACCCGAATGGAACAATAATGAGATATAAGTGTTCGTTTAACTTTTGTAGCATAATGCGACTGGCAACCCAGTATTTTTAAATATTCTCTGAGGACCAATAAAGAAAATTATGATGCACATGATGGCGTACAGCATACTGATAAAAGCATAAGCCGGAAAACTTCAGTTTAAATTGCAACTCAGGCATGAATTCATTAACAGCACAATTGAGCTCTAGAAAGGATGGGGACAAGAGAGGGGTAAATAATGAAACATTCGTGATAATGCCATCACACAAATATTAAAACTTACATACATATCACATAGCAGAATGGAGATACATAATGGTCACTTTTCTGCCATATTATTGCATGAATGGCACTATTTAGTACTCTCCTGGTTTTAGGTGACTATTGTTGTATATATCCTATAGATCCAAAGCAACTCCTGGTGAATTGAACGTGCCAATTTCCAAATAATTGCAAAGTAAAAAAAAAATGAAACTTTGGAAATTCATGAAAGACTGAGAAATGTATAATCATTCAATAATGCTAACTATTATTGAATGCTTTTCTACCATTACAGCAGGTCTGAATCAGAGGTGGTATTCAGCAGGTTCTGACCAGTTCTGGAGAACCAGTAGCGGAAATTTTGAGTAGTTCTGAGAACTGGAAAACACCACCTCTGACTGGCCCCACCCCATTTATTCTCTGCCTCCTGAGTCCCAGCTGGGTTTCCTTTTGCTGCCCTGCACAGGAGAACAGAGCTGGAAATCAGGTTAGTGGGAATGTGGATTTTGTAATAATCTTCCCTTGCCATGCCCACCAAGCCACTCCCACAGAACCGGTAGTAAAAAAAATTGAATCCCACCAGTGGTCTGAATTATATGGATTATGGTAGAAACAACCATGATATGAGCCAGTTTGGTATAATGGTTAAGGTGCTATTCTTGAAACTGGGTATTGTGAGTTCTAGACCTCCCTTAGGCATGAAAGCCAGCTGGGTGATTTTCGACCCGTCACACTGTCAGAGCCCAACATCTGGTCAAGATAATACTGTAGTTAGGTAAGCATTTGCAGTCTATGGTACTTCCTAAATGCAATTATTCTCATAATAATTTAGTATCACCTATTAAAGGCCAACAAGATCTTTCATGATAAAATGATATCCACAGAATCTCATTTTCAACTCCATTTTATGCAAATGAAGCAGGGTCAAATGACTTTTTTATATGGAATCCTTCACACATGAAATTTGAGCTGTTCCGCATTATCAGCAAAGATATAAATTGCATGTGCATCTCTCTTTTAGGACTTCTGATAGGGCATTTAGACATTTACTGCACAGTTTCTCCTGCCTACCATGAAATTTGATTTCTTACCAAGAGTGTCCTTGATTTGAACAACTTCCCAGGAGGAAATTTAAGTCTTATATGTTATATTTTGAGATTACAATAAGAAAGGCCAAGTATGTACAAAGTTTCTTGGTTCTTTGAGAATCCTAGCTATGAACATGCCTGGTTACTCACGGGAGCCAAACAAGGCCTTCTGAAGATACTTTGAACTGCCCGAGCTTCCACTTTCTGGTACAGATGAGACAGTGTTCTTCTATAATTCTCCAATTCTGTGGAATTCACTCCACATAAAGATGAGTTTGGCCCCCACTTTCCCAGAGTTAAATGGGAAAAGTGCATAGCTCCTGCTAATTTATTTAATAATTGCATTTTACCTTGTTCGTTTATTTAATGTATTTAATGCTTGATTGGAAGGCATACAGCTTAATAATAAATAAGCATAAATAGCCATATCATGTCTTGGGAAAAGAATTTGGATATTTGACCAGGTGTCAGGCAACTAACTATATTTTCTATGGTTTGGATCAATGGTGGGATTCAATTTTTTTTTACTACTGGTTCTGTGGGCGTGGCTTGGTGGGCGTGGCAGGGGAAGGATACTGTAAAATCTCCAGTCAGTGCGGGTATTTGCTGGTTCTCCAAACTACTAAAAATTTCCACTACCGGTTCTCCAGAACTGAATACCACCTCTGGTTTGGATGGTTTCCAAAGATTATATCATTGTCTTGTGTAAACAAACAATAAACCATACCTGCTTTGGATTTGAGCTGATGTTATATTTTAAAGACTGAAAGCACCACTAAGTTTTGCTATTGTGCCTATCTGGAATTCATTTTCTCTCTAGTTACTAATCAGATATATGTTTATTTCAAATAGCTGCCTTGTAAACTAAAAAGGGAAAGTTATAAATTGCTTTTTTAAAATGATTAATTACAAATGCTAATCATTATAATCAAAAAGTAATTTGAGAAATGTGTATGTAAAATGCACTCACTGTGTATCTTAGTATCTTTGTCTGCTTGGCTGCTGTCAATTATGTTTATTTACAATAGCAAATATAAACAAATTTACATGAAGATGACAACAACATTGGAGCAAATCCAGCAACTAAAACAAAGTTTCTTAATCAGAGGAAAAGAGAGAATTGCTTCAGCCAAAATACTTTTACCAAACTGCTTTTTTCTAGCAAAGAATAACTAAAACATTAAAGGTAGATATATAAAATTGCTACTGTTCTATATTTATACCCTGCCTTTCTGCTTACAATAAAACAAAATACAAAACATAAAACAGTAAAGGTAAAAACAATATAGTCAAAATTAAAATATCTCTGAATAATTCAACACAAATTGCTAATATTTAGCAAAGATTAGTTCATCTGCCTTTTTAATAATTATACTGGGTCATGATTCACGAGCATGTGGAAAGATAACAGAATTTGGCTGCTTAGTTTTCCAACCACAGAGAACATACTGTATAGCAGAAGAAAAACCATTCATAATCAGTTTCATTTAAATTATTACTATATTAGTTTGTTGGTTAGAAATTGAGATTCTATATTGAATCTATATCCTGACTAAACATGCTAAATGGGTCAAATTATTACTACATTTTCATAGCAATATTATTTCAAATATGAACAGTATCCTTTGGCAATCCCATTTCATAGCTATCAGATAGAGAGTCACACTACTATGCATCCTTTATAGTGCTACAATATTTTTATTTATTCAGTATCTCATGTTTCTAGACTGCCCATTTCCCTCAAAGAGGGGTTCTGGGTAGTGTACAGTCTAATTGACATATAAAACATCATCATCATCATCATCATCATCATCATCATCATGAGTTGAAAGGGACCTTGGAGGTCTTCTAGTCTGATCCCTTGCCCAAGCAGGAGCCCCTATACTATTTCATACAAATGGATTTCCAGTCTCTTCTTAAAAGCCTCTAACCCACAACTTCTGAAGGCAAGTTGTTCCATTGATTGATTGTTCTCACTGTCAGGAATTTTTCCTTTGCTTAAACAGCACATAACTAACAATAAAATATTAACATTAATTTAGGATTAATTTTTAAAAAAACATTATAAGATTATAACATTATAAAATTTCAAAGAAATAAAAAGAAGAATGCCAAGTTGGTCATTTAACATTGGTTACTAAGGCAGAGAGAGCGCTCTCATGGCACCAGCCAGACCCACAGTAGCAAGAACCTTTGTGCCTCCCACGCAAGGCTACAGAGCCAGGTACTGACCTCATTATAGAAGGCCAGAAGATTGGGGACCTGTCTCACTTCTCTTCTTAGATCCTGCCAGTTGAAATTCTTTGACAGACAGGAACTGCAGCATACTCTCCATACCTGATGGAGTGGGATGGGCTGATGTGATGGGATCAAGCTGGATTTGTAGGTAGCCTGACCCGAAGCCATGTAGTACTTTGTAAGTGAAGACCAACACTTTGAATTGAATTCAGAAGCAAACTGGCACCTAGTGTAATTCATGGAACAAGGGTGTTATATGTGTCCTTTTTTGAACCCCCAATATAGCTCACCTGGCCACACTCTGCACCAACTGAAGCTTCCAGATGTTTTTCATGGTAGTCCCATGTGGAGTGCATTGCAATAGTCCAATCAGAAGATGAGCAGGGATGAATGGCCAAGTGGAGGACCTCCCTTTCCAGGGAAGTGTAAAACTGGTGCATACCATAGAGTTGGGCTAAGGTCAGGGGTGGGATTCTACAGGTTTGCACCTATTCTCTAGAACCAGTTGCTAACATTCTAAACAGTTCAGAGAACCAGTTGTTAGACGAAATTACTGGCCTAATCCTGTAAGGAAGGCAGAAAGGAAACATTCTGGTGTTGCTTACAGAAACTGCCTCTCCGTTAACCCTTATTACATTCTTGGCAGGACTAGACTTTCTGTCTCTGGAACTTCTCTGGAGGTTTTTTTTTCCTCCTTTGCTGGTACTTTGCTTGTGTGGAGTGACCATTCAAAGTTACAATGGCACTGAAAAAAGTGACTTATCACCATTTTTCACACTTATTACTGTTGCAGCATCCCCACAGTCATGAGAGGCCAGGCAAGGAGATGTGTGCCTCACTGTGAGTGATGTTGAGTTGGCCACACCCAGCCAGTCACATGACCACCAAACCATGCCCACCAACTAAGCCACACCCACAGAACCAGTTGTTAAAAAATTTGAATCCTACCCCTGGTTAAGGTCCTCCTGGCCATGACTGCTACTTGCTCTTTGAGCAGGAGTCATGAGTCTGAGAGGGACCCCAAGTTATGCAACAGGTCTGTCTGAATATCTTGGTGAGTAATTCACTTTTTGCAGTTTTGTTGTGGAGCTTAGCAGATTAAAGTTTGATTCTCACTTTGTGCCCTCACTGGATAGCTTTCTAATATTGTGCTACTTTTTAATACGATCATTGAAATCATCATATTGGCTACCGGAAGCCAGAGTAGATGAATCACATTTTATGAAGAATAATTGTACATCCGTTTTCCGTAGGTCAGCTCTTAAATCTTCCCACCCAAACTAACAGGTTTGTTCACATATCAGTAACTATTTAAAGTAAGAATATGATAAAAAAACAACTCTATTATTTACCCCATCTATAGAAAAAGTAAAACCCAGCAAAAATCATGTTTTGTGAACACTGAAATAGATATTCAGAATAAAATGTCCTTGAACCTTCAAATGTGTGCCTGCCCTATGAAAACCACTTTTAAAAAGCACCAGGTAGTTAATGGAGTCTGGGCATTGCCAAATCAATAAACAAATAAAAACATTTCTGTTATCAGCACACCAGGAGCTCCATGAGACATGCTGTAACTTTTTCAGAGTTGGTTTTTCAGCCCCAGTTTCAACTTTATATTCACAGACTGAAACCCATTTATCTTAGTGGGACTTAAATATTTGCAAATGTATCTTAAATAACACTGTCATTAAAATCAGTCAAGTCATGTGTGAAAGTTTAGCTGAGTGCTGTACTAAGTGTTTTTCTTCAAATAGTAGCCAGAAAACAAACTGAAATGTCATGCAGACTACTTAGGCAGTAGAGGAAGGAATAGCAAATAAAAGAGTTTCTTTATGTAAAAAATGGAGGAAGGGATGGCAACATTTGTGACACACAAATTATCTTCCAAGCCAAAGAATGCTCTTCTCTGTTACAATAATACACAAATAAAGTGAGTAAAAGCAAAAAAAAAAAATGCTACTCCTTCTAGACCATAGTATGATCATTGTAATTTATGATCTACTTCAAGAAGATTCCTGTACCAGCTATATGCTATTACACAGTGCCACCAGCCACCATGCAGGTGACTGTCACACTGGCTGCAATGATCCAGCTCCTTTACCAATTGTAGGAAAGATTCCTCATTGGGTTAGACATGGTAAGAGGCTATTGTTTCATGTCCCCCTGTTCTAAGTCATACAAAGAACTAACAGGAGATATGAGTCCTATCTAACAGTCTACTTTAGGAAAAGCCTGAAAAACAGTATCAACTCTTTATTTGCCAGCACTGTACAGCATATATAGTCTACAACACATAGATGCACACACATGTATGCAAACACCCATACTTTCACAGGAGAAAGAGAAATAACAAAGCTCACACAAAGCTTTTGATAACAATTAACTAAACTGGAGAACAATTAACTAAACCAGTGCAGTCCAGAAATGTCCTATGTGATGAAAAATCGGAGCTATTGGAATGCAGTTTGGAATATGTTGGAAGAGGAAGAGTGTTAAAACACATAGGTTGCATATCCTTCACCAAAAACACATATACCTGTATCTTGGATGGTTAACTTCTTCATGGAGCATGAAGTTTTAGGAAGGATGCACATGGAGCAGTGAGGGAAGAAAGGGATAACAGTTAGCCATCCAGATCAGGCTAATCAACCCTGGCAATCAGTGGCATGCCAGATGTTGCAGCCATATTTCCCTCACATCCCTCATTCCTCTCCTCAGCTTAATGTGAAATTCAGCCTGTGTCCCATCGTTTTTTATTCCCTTGTCCAGGATCCAACTTTCTTTTGCCTTTATTGTTATTATAATTACTATCATTTTGGGGAAAATATTATTTTTACAGAAAGCTGAAGAGTCTTACCATATTGATGGATAAGAATTTGGGAATAAAGAATTGGAAATCCTATCATGGTGTTCTTACGTTTTAAGGCATATAAATATATTTCATTAATATCAGGTATTCATATCCTGATTCTCAGCCTGAAGTTGAGCATGTAACTGTCATCATCTGAGAGTGATGAGTCAGACTCGGTGCAGATGGCTGCTGATTCTGATAGAAAGGAATCAGAGACTTATTGTCCTAAAATGCTGATTTCAAGAACCATGTTTAGGGGAACTAAAACTGAAAAAGATTAACTACAGAGTCCTTAAAATGGTATTCCTTTGAAGAAAGGAGTGTGGATAATTCTTCTGTCTCATTTCTTACAGAATGACAGACTCAGCTCTTTCCATGAGTGGGCCTTTGAGGATAGGTGGTTTCCATTGATAGACCTTTTATATGAGCCTACCCACTTTGCTGATTTTATTTTATATTTAACACTTTCCCATCTGGCATAATATTTCTGCCCCTTTGATTAGAAGGAGAAACTGTCTGGACTCCTAACAATTTTACCTGGTGAAGAAGGAAAAAAAGACATTGTCACAGTTTCTACCTGAATTTGTAAAATCCCTTCAGAAGTCAGTAGGCACCTCAGCAACCAAGGATAAAATCATCTCAGAAGCAGTGATGTGAGGAAGGCATCTTCCAGCCATGGAACACAGAAGCAGGGAGACAGAAAACACTACTTTTTGATATGAATAATAACAATAATAATAAAAGACAGTAATAATAATAAAAGACTTTGCAGTTGGCTTGGGCTGGGTTGAGGGCAATATTGTGTGTTCCTGTACATGAGAAAGCATTAATTTGGGGCAAAAACAACAAGTGAATTAGTCTTGACTTTCATAAACATCTTTTGTTTATTTCATTCATTAAGTCATGCTCTCTTTTAATACATCTTATTACATTCCAAGTTGGCTATCATCAGATGGGTCCATAAAAAAACTCAGCCACCATTATGGCTTTGATTAACCATGGCTTTCACATAATTTCATCTACCAGTCTGCCCATCAATTTGTCTATCCATCTGCCTGTCAATCTGCCTATCCATCTGCTCATCCTTTTGTCTGTCCATCTGTCTGGTTTTTGTTTCCCTGTCCATGAATGTTCATCAGTACTTTTATCTGTCTGTCCTTTCAACCATCTATCTGCCTGTCTCTGTCCTTCTCTTTGTCAATCTGTTTATCTGTCCATCAGTCTGTCCACCCATCCTTCTGTCTTTCTGTCCACCTCTCTGTCCATCAGTTCATTTATCTGCCTATCTGCCCATCCATCTATCCAACTGCCTATCACTCCATCAGTCCATCCATCAGTCTGCCACTCTGTGTGGCCCTCTGTCTCATTCAGTCAGTCTGTCAGTTTCTGTCTGTCAGTGTAATCTCACAGGGTTGTCATTGTGGGGAAAACAGGAGAAGGAAAAAATATTCAGTATGTTCCCCACATTGAATTATTTATAAAAAATAATAAAGGCTGTCCAACCAGGGGGACATAAACAGATCTTGTTGCACTGAAAAACTGGGACTTCGCTACTTTATTAGTTAAAAGAAAAATACATACTCCTGAACATCATCGTCATCGCCATCATCCCCCTCTTCCATCTTCATGAATCTGAAGCTAAAAATGAATCAAAATGGACTGTCTTCAAACTGAGTTGGGTAGTGAAGGACTATAGCTAGAAATTCAAATCTGGTCTTCCAAACAGGTTGACATTCTGTCTCTAAAGGTTAAGTTGTGTGTGTGAGAGAGAGGGGGGGGGAGGGAGAGAGAGAGAGAGAGAGAGAGGAAAAGAGAGAAAATGTGTGATCTAAGGAACTTTAATGAAGTAAGTTTTATGCCCATTGTAGAAAGAAACATTATTTATAGGAAATGCATTATAGCAATAATAGCAAAGCCTAACAACTAGCTCCTAACATTCCACCAGAAAGTGAGTCAATAAGTTTTGCTCTTGTGTGCCTGGGAAGAAAAGCAAAGAGATATGATCTGAAATTAGGATTTTTTTTTAAAGCAAAGAACAGAGAGACAGATTAAAAAACGGAATATAGAGTACATTCTTACATCTTGAACTACATTACACTTATTTATGGTCAATAGGTCAGAAAAGCTGGTGCCATTGGATATGGATTTCCAAAACTTTGTGCCAATTGGTCTCTTGCGAATGCAAGAGGGAAGAATGAGAAAATGATACACAATATCCATAAACATCAGCTTTGATTCACTTAATAACAAATGTGGTGGATCTCTTATTATATTTCACATAATTGTATACTGTAATCTATGAATCTTAATTATCCCAAAGCCACAGAATATTAATTTAAATAGTCCAGACAAAGTAGAACGTGTTAGTCACTATTCGATAAGACTGTTCAAAAATTTTCAAACTTTGAAGAGAGTTATTTCATTCTTTCTCATTCCCTTTTTGTGAGGGGAAATAATATTAGAGAAGGTTTTTTTAAAAAAATTATCTGGTTTCTTTTGCCTATAGATGCTGCTGAACACTTGAACTGTAACATTCATCTTAACTCACATTGCCATCCTTTTGGTGCACATTATATCTTCAGCCTAAAAATCCTTTTATTAGGATTTTTGTTTGAAAGTGTATTTCCTTGGCCTTAAGCTTTTTGAAAATACCAGTCATTCATTTCCTAGTGACAAGCATTGTATGAATTGCTTTTTCTTTTCACTGTAAAACATTCATAACCAGTATTTATCACAAAAAGAAAAGGAAGAAGAAATATTCTTGATGTTTCAGACAGATGCTCAGCAATGATAACTTTTCAAATTAAATCTGTTGCATAACATTTTTAAAACATGTAGTTTAACATTTCTACATAACACCAGAAAAATATATATGCAGGGTTTCTTGATTAAATGTTCACCTTTACTTGACTCTATGCTATAATACTACAAGCAATACCAACATCTGGGCCACAAATGTACTATTGCTCTTCCTCTGAAAATGAGTTAGGACTTACCTTTATGAAATCTAGAATGGTCTCATTCCATCTTCTTTTTAGGTAAACATCTGTTGACATCAGATACTCTATATGTATTCAGTTTGATTAATTTGTACTGTAAATGACAAGGGGAAATGAAGGAGTGGGAATTTGTCTGTAAAACCCTCTTTTTTGTGGCAGTCCCTCAAATATTGGAACACTGCTATCATGTCACCCTTAGTCCTTTTTATTATTTATTTATTTATTTATTTCATAAATTTTATATACCGCCCTTCTCCCAAAGGACTCAGGGCGGTGAACAGCCAACTAAAATGCATATAAACAGAGATAAATATAGTTAAAAAAGAATTAAATTATAGGCTGCCCCAATAAAAATCTAAAACCCCAATTAAAATAAATTAAAACTTTCGTACCCCACCCCAACTAAAACCCCATTTAAAATCTCATTTGAGTCAGCTCAGGCCGGCCTGCTCAAAGAGCCAGGTCTTCAGGTCACGTCTGAACGCCCTCAGGTCAGTGGTCGTTCATAGCCCTGGGGGCATCCCTTTCCAAAGGGCGGGTGCCCCCACAGAGAAGGCCCTATTCCTCGGGGTCACCAGGTGGCACATAGAAGGCGTCGGGACCCGGAGGAGACCCTCTCTGTGGGAGCGCACCGGTCAGTGGGAGACTACTGGCAGAATGCGGTCTTGTAAGTATCCTGGTCCGATGCCATGGAGCGCTTTAAAGACCAAAACCAATACTTTAAAGCGAACCCGGAAGGCCACCGGCAACCAATGCAGCTTGCGCAGGAGGGGCGTCACGTGGGAATATCTCGATGCCCCCATAACTATCTGCGTGGCTGCATTTTGTACCAGTTGAAGCCTCCGGGTGCTCCCCGCAGGGAGCCCCATGTAGAGGGCATTAAACTAGACATATCCAATTCCTGCAATTGTTCTTCATATGTTTTAACCTCCAGTCCCCTAATAATCTTTGTTTCTCTTCTCTGCACTCTTTCTAGAGCCTCAACATCTTTTTATATCATGGCAACCAAAACTGGATGCAGTATTCCAAGTGTGGTATTACCAGGACATTATAAAGTGGTATAACATCTTGTGTTATCTTGATTCTATACCTCTGTTAATGCAGCCTAGGACTGCTTTGGCTTTTTTGACAGCTAGAGCACACTGCTGACTCATATCTAAGTGATTGCCCACTAGGACTCCAAGATCCCTCTTGAAATTATTGCTATTGAGCCAGGTTTCATCTAATTTGTACCTGTACATTGGATTTTTCTTGCCTAAGTGTACAACCTTACTTTACTCTACATTGAATTTCATTTTGTTAGATAGGGCCCAATGTTCAAGTCTGCCGAGATACATTTGGATCTTGATCCTATCTTCCAGTGTGTTAGTTTTTCCTGCAAGCTTGGTGTCATCTGCAAATTTAATGAGTCCCCCCTCTAACCTTTTCTAAGCAGTAGGCTAGATTCACCACTTATTTCTGTTCAAAAATTGTAAAATCAGAACTTTTATTAAGAAACATTTTAGCACTTCTCATAGAAGAAAAAGTTATGAGAGGAAGAATGGCATTTATCAGAGAAGGTGCCACACATTCATTCCTAAAACATCCAGCCATTAAGAGGTCATCACTTCAGTTTTGCAGACACATCCCCACTCCTTCATTTCCTCTTGTCATTTACGGAGCAAATTACAAGCCTATACAAAGGATCTGTTCCTTTAAATTTATATTCTTCTTTATGTTTAAAAAAGCCAGGCTAGCATATAAATGGAAAATGGAAAGAGAGATTCATTTTCCACAAGGAAAAAAGGTCAGACGCATTGAATTAACTTCAAAATTTAGCCATATTTCATTTAAGGATTAGAACTAAGGATTCTACTATTTCTTAGAGTGATAAAAGGATAATCTGCCAGTCCCCATTTAAGTCTCCTTTAAGCTTCTCACAAAGATCAAATGAAGTTTGTCTGCCAAACCTTCAGGTTGGGAAACCTATTGTATTAAACTTCCAAATCTGTAAAAGAAAAAGCACAAGAAAATGTATATAAAGCTCTGTAAATCAAAGAGGCTCATCCAGGCAGTCCTTGAATTAGGAGGAAAATAGGTCAGCATAAACTATACTGACCCTAGAGGCTTCCTATTATGCCTGTAATGGGATGTAGGAATGATCTTGGGAGATAGGAGCATGAGCTATGGACTGGACAACCTATGCGTAAAAGATATCTCAGCCCCCAGAAGAGAGAGGACATTTCAGATGGCACCCTCCCTAGTTTTCAGGAGGGTTAAAAGAAAGAAGGGGAGACATATCTATGAAGAGTCTCAGTCATCTAGGTCATGGTTGTCCCAAAGCAGTGGTGGGATTCAATTTTTTTTATTACTGGTTCTATGGACGCAGCTCAGTGGGTGTGACAAGGGAAGGACACTGTAAAATCTCCAGTCAGTAATTCTCTGAACTACTCAAAATTTCCACTACTGGTTCTCCAGAACTGGTCAGAACCTCCTGAATACCACATCTGCCCCAAAGGTGCTTTTTGAAAAGGCAACTGTACTTTTTTATTTTTCCCCTTCCTTTTTTTAAGACCTGAAAAAGCTTCTTGGATGAGAAGCAAATATTTTCAAGGAAAAAAACCAAGAAAGTCTGATGATTTTTTTAAAAAAGTATCTTTGGGACAAGGGAGAAATATCTTCAGTCTTTCAAGATTCTATTAATGTAATCTTACAATAAAGATAGAGATAGTAATCTTGGTTGGACATAATATATAGACTTCATCAAGGCATTCAACAAAGTAGACCACAACCTACTTCTTGGTAAGCTAGAAAAAAATGGGATAGATAGCATCACCATTAGATGGATTTGTAACTGGCTGACAAACCATATTCAAGGAGTAGTCCTTAATGGTACTGCATCTACATGAAGGGAAGTAAGCAGTGGGGTACCACAAAGTTCTGTCCTAGGCCCAGTACTCTTCAATATCTTCATAAATGATTTAGATGAGGGAATAGAAGGGGGATTTACCAAATTGGAAGATGATACTAAACTGGTAGGAATAGCCAACACCCTAGATGATAGGCTGAAGATCCAGATGGATCTTGACAGACTTGAACAACGGAACCTATCTAATAAAATGAAATTCAATGTAGATAAAAGTAAAACCTTACACTTATATAAGAAAAACCCAAAGTACACATATAGACTGGGTGAAACCAGGCTTAATAGCAGTAATTATGAGAGGGATCTTGGAGTCTTGCTGGACAACTAAGGCCAAAAAAGCTAATGCAATCCTAAATTGCATTAACACAAGTAAGGTACTAATACCACTTTATAAAGCCTTAGTAAGACCACACCTAGAATACTGCATCCAGTTTTGATCACCACACTATAAAAAAGATGTTGAGACTCTAGAAAGAGGGCAGAGAAGAGCAATCAAGACGATTAGGGGAATGGAGGCTAAAACATACAACAAATGGTTGCAGGAACTGGACATGGCTAGTCTAGTAAAGAGAAGTACCTGAGGAGACATGATAACAGTGTTCCAATATTTGAGAGGCTGCCACAGAGAGGAGGGGGTCAAGCAGGGGGGGGGGGGATTCTACCTGTTTGGCCCAGTCCGTGTGAACTGGTAGCTCAGAGGATCAGCTGGGAGAGAACCGGTTTGGTTTGCTCTGAAAATCAGCTGTTCGGCCAACCCACTCACGCAGGTTCTAGGCTGTGCTTTATATCCTGTTTTTTAAGCTCAGCTAATTCGCATGGCACAGCGGATTGCCACACATTAGCTGTTTAACACACAAGGATGGCTGGAGAAGGTAAGCAGCAAATGCTCTGAGTGCGTGCAAAGCGTGCGCTCACTGAACTGATTGTTACACCAGTTGAACTGCACCTCTGGGGTCAAACTATTTTCCAAAGCACCTGAAGACCAGACAAGAAATAATGGATGGAGACTGAACAAGGAGAAATTCAACCTGGAAATAAGGAGACATTTCTGACAATGAAAACAATTAACCAATGGAACAGCTTGCCTTTGGAAGTTTCACCACTGGAAGCTTTCCAGAAGAGACTGGACTGCCATCTGTCAAAAATGGTGTAGGGTCTGCTTGGGTGGGAGGTTGGACTAGATGACCTACAAAATTCCTTCCAAGACTCTGTTAATCAGCATCTATCTGATTGTGCTTTGTATCTGCACTATCTTGCTGAGGTAATAATGCCTCAGCAAAAGGCCTGTTAATAAGAATGGAGTTACAGTCCCACCCACAAGGGTTTGCCTTTGTTCCACCAGCAATCCTACTGACTTTACTTTCAGGTCCAGTTGCTGTATGGTTCAATAGCTTTCCTGGAATATGTTTGGGATCTTGAAAATGAAGCTGCTTGCACATGTCTCTTGTTATTAATGGCCATTTGCTATTCACAATAATTGGATGAGATATCCTGGACTGATAAGGAATATCTGGTCCAGAATAATTTATTTGATCATATAATTAAGTGTCCGAGACATGCTATGCTGATGTCACCCAAAGCAAAGCATAAGAAATAAAATTTATCCTTCAAGTACTAATTTATAATTTTTATGTACTTATATAAAAAGGAAAAGTCTTAACCCATAAGAAAAGGATGCATCCCAACTTTCGGTTTGCTCGTTGTTTGAGTCAGAGCGGAATCCATGATCATGCACAGTTTTGCTTCAAGATAACTTGCTGGAGGGTCCTGATTGAGACCAGAACCACCCTGGAGGGGTGGTGAAGAAAGGGGGAATCTCCTGGAGGGTCAAGGGGAGCCACAACTACCCTCCCTGACAGGAAAAACCCCTTCCAAAGGCAAGCTGTAGTGGTGGCCTAAAATGGCCACCATGAAGATGAAGAGCAGTCTGGGAAACTAAGACTGTGCTGGAGCAGAGAGGAAGCAAGCAGAGTGTGAACCAGGCAGAATGGATAGACTTTAAGGTACTCTGGTATTAAAAAATAAAGGAATATTTTGGAGGAAAGTGTGGAGAAGTGGCAACCAGATAAAGTGAGAAGGAATTGGATCTTATAAAATTGGCTTGAATTACTGGAATGGATTAAATTGGGGGAGAAAATTTAAAGGAAAATACTGGAACACAAAAAAGGCTTGGAAATTAAATTGGACAACTATTGGACTTTTGGCACTTAAAAGGCATAATTAAATGCTGTAATTGAATGTGTTGCAAAGAAAAGAAATAATAGCTAATAAATTAGCGAACTTAATAAAAGTAAAGAAAAGAGTGGATTGTGGAAAAGAATTAAGAGCGCCACCTGGTGGTATAGGAAAAATTTCAGTGACTCTTTGAAAAGTGCTTGGTCTTTCTAAAAAATTGGACTTTGGAATTTAAAAGAAAACAAAAGAAACTCCATTATAATAAAATAAAAACCCTGGAAAGTGATATTAGAATATTAGAAAGGGGAAGATATTTAAATATCATTATAGAATCACCTGATGACTGTGGGAAACAGCTGGGAAAGGACCAACTAGAAGACCTGAAAACAAAGGTCTAAAGACATTGATTGTTGAAAATACATTTAAAAGATACTGGCTGATATACTGTGTTTTTTTTTTTTTTGATTGAATACATTTATCAAGGAAGATAAAAGAAAAGAAAAAAGGAGCAGACATAATAGAGGATTAATTTGTTGAAATAAGCCTGGACTTGCAAGATATAAAGGAAATGATGAAAATTAAACTTGAAATGTGCAATAATGCATTACAGAAATTAGAAACGGTGACTCAGCTTGTAGAAGAACAAAGAAAACCAGAGGGGGAGGAGTTAAACAAAGAAGAAGCCAGTTTTGAAGAACAAAGGGAGCAACAAGCATTTAAGCAGGAATAAAAAAAGGAATTAAAATTAAAAATCTGTGGTCTAATGTGATAATTAAAGGGGGAATGGTTCGGAAAGGGAAAAAAAGGAAAAGGAAAAAGCAGAAAGGGGAAGTACAAAAGAAAGATTGAAAGAGGGAGGGAAATAAATTAAATAATTGGAATGAGAAATGGAGGGGAATAATAATGGGAAAAAAGAGAATTAAGAGAAAGTACCAGAAAATAAAGAGAAACAGGAAGCAAACAAGGATGAAAAGGAACTACATTGTTAGGAGAGTGAGAGATAATGGGTGAAAAAAAAATAGAGAAGGAGATTCTGCAAGGTAACATATTATGCTATATAAGAATAAGTATTGAATATAATTAAAAATGTAACTGGTATGTTTTTTCTTCAGTTTTTCTTTTCTTTCTTTCTTTACTAAAGGATTATCATTACATTAGATATGGAATAATGAAAAAAAATGGAAATGGGAATTTATAATAAAAATATTACATATTGATGATTAGCGATGTATTAAAGGGAAAAATGAGAATTATTATGGAAAGATTAATATCAGTTGCTACAATTAACTGAATAGATTAATATTTTTGTAATGTATAGATGATTTATAAGGTGAATGAGAAAATGTAATGCAGAATTTTACAAAAAATATGTGTATGCATGACAAATAGTAAATAGGGAGATTGTTATTGAGGTAGAATAAAGGTG
This sequence comes from Bungarus multicinctus, assembly GCA_023653725.1. Lineage (NCBI taxonomy): Eukaryota > Metazoa > Chordata > Lepidosauria > Squamata > Elapidae > Bungarus > Bungarus multicinctus. The sequence goes on from CM042846.1 coordinate 12,060,042, forward strand.
GCTAACTCGAAGTATTAACCAAAGGGGATGATTTTGAATTAATAGAATAAGGACTGATAAAAATGCAAATGTGACAGAAAAAGGTAATATGGGAAATGAAAATAGAAATGAGGCAAGAATCTTAGATAACATTGTAAAATAAGATGAGAATATTCTAAGAAAAATGAAATAAGCTATAATGTGAACTGAAATTGGATAAAATAAATTTAATACTTAATATTAACAAAGACAATGTGATACGAAGTTGAATAAATAAAACGAATAAGTAATTAGGGTCATGTTTGTATCGAGATGTGAAACCTGGAACCACATTGCTTGCAAAATGAGAATTTTTATTTTAAAAACAAAAATGGCAGAGGAAATTGTATAATGAAATTATTAGGTATGTTTAAATGATATGGTGGTTGGCATTAGGAGAGAGTATTGAAATGTGGAAAATAAGCAATGAAGGATTATGATTTAATATGTGTATTGAGAGATATAATTGGTATTATTAACTTTGAATACACCAAAATGTTTGATATATTGATGCCACACTGTGTATATATTGTTGTGTATGCGTAGATTGAAATAAGAAACTTGATTAAAAAGAAAGAAAAAAAGGATGCATCCCAATAATTCCTTACTTTCTTTAGTTCCTCAAAATATATATAAAAAAGTAATCTTTGTTTAGAATAAAATACTGACTGCTTTCTGTATAATGGCATACTGATTATGCCAAAATGAATCTCATTGGCTTGATATACTCAACATACCATCATATGGTTGTCTGATATAGATGTTTGTGTGAACCCAATTACTATGGCTTGTAAATTATAGTTTATATAATTTACACACACACACACACACAAACACAAACACACACACACACACACACACACACACACCCCATACACACATACACACATGTCTTTTCAGATATTTTTACCAGAAGGTGCCCAGGCTGCCAACTTCCATGTTTCTTGAACAAAGAATGCTTTGAACTATTGCTTTGAACTATTCAAAGCAAGAATAGAATAAGTTTAAAGGATTTAACAACCTAGAATCTAAAAATGAAATAGCAACACAAAGGTTGCAAAAATCAATGCAATATCATAGCATTAGACAAGGACTGGAAATCTTTCCAGTTTCAAAAACTTGCTGGTTCATCTTGAGATTAGAGCAATATACGAAGTTGGAGACACAATGTCAATTTTCTAATTTTAGATTCTGGATGAAATTTATCTGCTTTTAAAGGTAATATGTATTATTACTTGAAATTATGGTAAGCATTTTGGAACAGACTCATTGTACTGTGTAAGATCCTGAACATCTGCCCCAAGATTTTACACTAGTGGCAACACAATTTCCAAAGGTGTTTTTTTTTTTTTTTAGTTTTACTGGGGCTTTTAGCACACTATTTGGAAACTACTTTATATGCTTTTAATTGCCAGAATGACATTTGCAGCCACATAACATTTCTCAAACCAGAGCCTTTGGATTATAAAATTCAGCACTGAAGAGGACTCATTTCCCAAACTGTTCATGAACATGCAGCTAATGAACATAAAGTAGGCAATAACACTAGACCAGGTGTGTTTCTTGGCCAATACATGCCATTACATAGCTGAGCCAAAAAGTACATTGCAGATGAATGAATGTTTTAACAAGCCCAAAATGTAGATATAGTGGCTGGCAAACATATCACAACCCCATATATATAAACATGTTGAAATATCGATATAGAAGAGATACTATAAAAATTTGACATGCCCAAAATAGTTTCTGTAGTGTAGCCATATTGTGCAATTATAAGAAGACATTTCAGACATTCCTGGAATGGGTTATTATCATTAAAGAAATGTTAGTGAGATACTGAAAATCACATGGATACAGCTGACAATGCAAAGATCCATATGTCTTTCAAATGCCATGTGTGATGTCTACTGCATATTTTATGTCAAACTTCCCAAAATGGGTGTTTTGTGTCTGTTGCACTATATCTCCCATCGTACTCAATCACCCTAGTTTGGATAATGGGAGATGCTGTCTAAAACATGATGCACAACTGTTATGAACGGGATCTATGAAGGGGGAGGTGATGTGATAGACTACAGCAATACAGCAGGTTTCAGGAAAAAAGGGGCATATTCAAAGGAGGCGGGGGAGACAAGAGACAACCCAGCCCACAGCTGGATCATTGAAAGAAGATATTGACGATAGTGATTCTAGATGCTTCCAAGGTATATCCAGTAGCTTTGAGTAATATAGGTTTAACTTGGCAAGATTCTATTTATAAGGTGTATGCAAATAAAGAACTGAACTTTGGCTGGATTGTTTTACATCATTCTTGGGCTGGGCCTGACATCAATCTTCTAGTCCATCATATCATCTTCATAGAAATATTCCATAAGAAATAACAGATTGAATAACAGATTTCCTTCAGAATCCCTCCTCCCATTTTCCACTTCAGGAAATGGCTTACCATGTTAAATCACTGTACAATTATTGTTTCATTATGTACTTGATATTTCCCTGACAAAAGTGCAAACTTGGTGCTTCTTTTTTCATTTAATTCCAAAATATACCTGGCAATATATTCCAATGATTTATTCATCTACTACCACTTCTGTAGTACTCTACTCCCAAAAGCAGCACCTTCCAAAATGAGTTGCACCAACCTAGGACATGTTGCTATAAAGCAAAGAGATTGTATTTATTTTTCTCTATTGACTGTTCATGTGCTGTGGCACAGGGTTCTGCAAAGCTTTAAAGAAATGATTTGATATGATGAGATTTCAATTGAATCACTTTATCAAAACAGATGCATGAATTAAACCGGGTAGCTTAAAAATACTTGGTACTCTTTTAAATCTTCTTGTAGATCTGATTCCCACTCCCCTGCTGCTTCTGGGATTGTTATGAACATGTACAATGTTGCAACTCCATTTTGATATATGGGAATACTGGAGGACAGAGTGATGCAATTAGCTTTCTGGCATTGATATGAATTATTGGTCAATAAGATTTATCATCACATTAAACTTCCAGCCTATTAGGCCTCAACATAACACTGTTGAGCTCTACTTATTTTTTTCAATTTGGCCTGTCATAAGCCTTAACTTTACTCTGTCTTATACTAATGGGATGTTTCACAGTTGTGGTACCTTGTCTATACAACTAGCATTCTCTTCTCTTAACACTGTGAATTTATGCTCAAGTTTGATTGGTCTAATATGTAATCTTGTTTTAAACTACATTTTAAAATGTGGCAGGATTGGGATGGTTTTAATCTTTCAGCAATCAATGAATGCATGACAGATTGATACAAATCAACTGGCCTGAACATTGACTCCTTCTAAAAAGGCGTAGGAAAGCTATGAATGCTGCTTGTTTTGTATCAATCTCTTTCATTCTTCCCTCTTTGTCGAATTGCACTGTTACAAGGTGCATCTGCTGCCTTTGCTAGCACAGAATGTTATCAGCAAACAACAATCCTGCACAACTCTGTTCTGCCACTGAAGCCTCCTGAGATAAATAGCTATAACTAGAAATAATATCCTCTAAAAAGTGTATAGCCTTGCAGTCTTTTAATAAAAACTAAAACAAGTGCAGGTGTTTTAGCACTTCCCTATTAGAGCTGATGGATAAATTAATTTTTTTGATTTTTTTTTTTTCAAATCAAATTGTGAATCTCAAAGAATCTTGAATGAAATGAAATTTTGTTCAAATCTCAAGTCACAAACTTAAATTAAATCATGTCCTCTTCAAGTCTTGTACTTTCAATTTGAATGAAATCAGAGATACTGTAGCTCACAAAGACATACTATAGTAACTAAAATTTTGGAGACACTAGGCAAGATATGCCCTGCTGGATCATCCTGGTGTGGTTCAGTGGTTAGCATGCAGACAAACTCTACCCAAAGCCAGGAGTTTGATCCTAATGGGATTCAAGGCTGACTCAGCCTTCCGTCCTTCAGTGGTTGGTAAAATGAGGATCCAGATTGATGGGTACAATATGCAAATAATCAACCTCCCAAAGAGTGCTATAAAGTGGTAAGGGGTGGTATATAAGTCTAAGTGCTATTGCTATTGCTATCTTTTCAGGAATATTTTCTTACCAGTTTCTGCAATGCCTTCAACAGTGACAGAGCTTGTAACGTATTGCCTTCACTGGAAAAGTTGGGATATATTCAGGAATACATGTGCCTAGAAAATAGCCTATGTTGAGCTATATAGCACAAACATCAGCAGAGGAAATGTTTTATGACATTTTGTATTATGTCATAAAATATTTATGATGTTTATGTCATAAAACGTTTTATAAAATTTTCCAAATGTTAATTCCACAGGAGTCCTGGGTCCTGGAGTTGGGATCATTCTGTAAATTAGCTCATTTGAGGTACTTTGTTTCAAAAATTGTTTCCCTATGATGTACAATTTCAATTGGTTAAAGGTTATGGGAACAAGAATTTTAATAATTAGATTATTTAATTAGGTTGTTTGGGGCATTAATAAACTTTTGTGAACTTATTTGCAAGGTTATAGTTGATCAAAGTGCACATTTCTAAAGACAGTTTTGGGATGTTTAAAAATATTTCTCTTTAAATTTCTACTGCAAACACTGCTGGAAAGTTAATTTAAAATATTACTCTGAAGTAAATTACATATTTATTCTGGCTATGTGGAGTTCCTGTGTGAGGAAATTGTCTGCTAAAATCAATCCACCATTTCATTGTTAAAAAACAAAGCCAAAAAATAAAGCAAATTAGTTATATAAGCATAGCAGTGAGGGAAAGGCAAAAGTCTAATAATACCTTTTCTCCCCATTCTGTTAGTCAACCTGTCAATGCAAAGTCCTTTCAACAGCATAAGAGAGGGAAAAGGGGAAAAATAAAGTTTGTAATGAAAAATTATAAAGAGAAATCTATGAAAGTTTTTCCATCCTCCATTTCTGCTCTATTCTATACTGAAAAGGGAAAAGGCAGTATGTTCTCTTCCTAATATGAGCTCACTCACTTCTTTCCTATCTATATTCATCAGTTTTCAGGAGCCCAGCAGATACATGTCAAAATGATGAGTCGCAGCCTTGTTTCAAGAGAAAGTATCAATCTGCTGGTACATATTCTGTCTGACTTGATAGAATTTAAGAGTTACTACAGGCTCTACAGTTCCACGGCAGAATGTAATTTTGAACTCAGTCCTTAGTGATGGACAAGATATTCTATTAAAGCTGTTGCCTCAATGAATTCAGGAAAGAGTTTTCCCAGAAGTATGTCTTGGAAGGTTTTGCCAATCTATTGTGCATTTGTGTGGGGACTAACAACAGAAATGAATTCCTTGTGTGTCCAATCATACTTGGCCAATAAAGAATATTCTATATTCTAACATGTTTTCTCTATTAACAAATTTCTTATGTTTTCAGCCTTCCTTCCCACTTCCCATCATACCTACCCCCTCAATTGAAAACTGCCCAGAGTCACTAGGTGGCATATACAGTTAATAAATAATAGTCATAGTAATAATACAGTAATAGTTTTCCTTTGCTTTTCAGGCAATATAAAATATATTATTTTCTATGCCTCTCCCTTTCTCAAACCCTTGTTTGAGAAATAATTGTTTCCGTCTATTGGAAATATAATATTTTTTTTACAAGAAAGCAGATGTGTCAGGGTAGAAAAAATATATTAGAAATGATAGAGGAACGCAAAGAACAATATTTGTTTCTCCATATAATAGAGAAAAGTTCATTCCATGTCAAAAAATCTTTATGCTTTGTATTTTCCAAACCAAACTCCTAGCAGCTGATGATAGCAAATTCAGATAGAAGAACACACTGGGGTTATTTTAAAAGTCAATCTTGCTAAATACTTGACAATTAAATCACATAAATAGACATCTCAGCCAGAGTAAATCCAGTCCTTATGTCAGTTGAAAGTATATTCAGTCATATACTGTTTTCTCTGTTACACATCAACTTACAATTTGTTTAAATCTTGATAGCAGCACAGTTTTCTGGACAGTCTCCCTGTAGAGGTCAGGCTAAAAAAGAAATATTCTGCCAAATTCAGCCATCTCTGCTTTTATGTTGAGTTGAATGGTATGGCTTTTTATGTTATTATTTAGCTTCGAAGCCTCCTAGGAATGCTTTACATCGTTTACTTCATATGATTTCTCTTTATAGTATTGAGATATGTCAGGGGACATGTACATTTGATAAAATATGATTGCTATTTGTAATACTAATATGGTAGTACTAAATAATAACATATCATTTATTATTATCTTAACCACCAAGAGTCATTTGATTGGACCAGAATTTAAATATAATAGGTGAATAAACAACATTTACATTTACCCATGCACCTTTTCCTTGATACTTTCATCTATGCAATTTTTATTATTATTAATTTCTTTATTTTTAATATAATAATTTCCTCTTCAGTTGAACAGCGTGTTGTCTGAGTACAAGTATCTTTGTTGAGCAATTGTCAAAATTTGCAACGTCATTCATTACATTGGTATTAAGTCTACAATATTACAATAGTAATATTCTACATGTTAACTCTACAATATTGAAATAGCAAATATTCTATTCAACATACTAATCATATTTGTTTATCTCTTTTAACATATCTTCTTTATTTGTTTCCCTGTTTCTAACTTCCATTTTTGTTGTTTAACCGTTGATAAAATAAATCCTATGTCATATAATATTCAGATTGTTCTTTCTCCTTAATTGCAAGCATTAGTCTGTTCATTTCTGCACATTCTAATATTTTTCTAATCACATTCTCAACTGTAGGTATCTCTTCACTCATCCAGCTTTGTGCAAATACAATTCTAGCAGCAGTTAATATATGAATAACTAAGTATGCATTTTCCTTACTATATTTTTCAGGTGGAATCCTCAATAGAAATATTTCTGGCTTCAAATCAATATGCTGTTTTATCATTTTTTCCAACCACATATGTATTTTTGTCCAGTATTTTTTTTTGTTTTGGGGCAAGCCCACCACATAAGATAATATGACCCAAGTATCTGGTGGCACTTCCAGCATTTAGCTGACTTATCTTTAAACATCTTTGCCAATCGGGCAGGCACAAAATGTCATCTGTAAAACATCTTATACAAATTTTCTTTGTATGCAGTTGACATTGTTACTTTATAGTTCCTGTCCCACAATTTTTGCCACTTATCTAATTCAATTGTATAACCCAAGATTTTTGCCCATACTATAATTGTTTCCTTTATTTGTTCATCTTCCAATTTAATGTATAATAGGTAGCTGTACATTTTTAATCAGTTAAAATAAATTAACATTAATAAATTTAATAATTTATTTAATATGGTTGTGATTTTTGTTGCTATATGTTTTTTCTTAAAACCAGCCAGCCAACCAACTTTCTACCTGTCTGGCTATCTATTTATTCAGCCATTTGTCTATGGTAATTTGCTAGATATAAACTATCTATTATTTTTAAACATATAAATAGGTCTTTAGAAATGCTTATGTAATGTATTCTTTGGTTAAATACCTCAGTGTGGAAAGAGGATGTCTGATTTGGCCAAAGGAGAAAGGTAACAATAGGTGAAACCTTGACTGCTAATTGAAGCCTTGGTTACAGTTGCTAAGGTGGTCACAATCCTTGGCATTTATTAGTTCTGAATCTGATCTCCCAGAATTCCTCAGGGGTACAGACCATCTTCTTGCTAAAGGATATTCAATTTCTGACACTGCTTCCATCTTTTTCCATTATTAGAGAGTAGGTTTTGCTGATTTCTGATTTTTATTTTCTAGACCTGATTTTTCCTCAATGTCAGGCACAAGACCCCACTGGAAGGAAGTACTGCTCCATAGCTAAATGAGTGGGGAGAAACATTATGCAAACATTATGGAAACTATATTTGCTGCCCTTTTTGGTACAGCCTTTGAGATAATGGGTGAACTGATCCTGCTTGACACTGATCATTACAAGAGCCCAAATGATTAAGAAGATAATCTTAATGGCTAAAGTTTTTAACTAACAGAAAATAAAAGATTGGACAGGGAACTTTCAAAACCTGATAAAGGTAGAGTGGGAAAACAAAAACTAGAAATGTCAAACACAAAAGGATAAGAAGCAGATAGATGCACAAAAAAAAGAAGATTGAGTGTGACTATTTTGGACCTGAAATGGAGCTAAAAAATGAAAGGAGCCAAAACCATTAATTTTTGCCACAAAATTTTCATGAATTGTCCTTAAGAAAACAGAGAAACTTCAGCAAGCAAGAAGAAGAGAGTCTATGTTGTGGTACTGACCCAGGTGAAAAAGTAGTTTTCACTATATCCACCTATGAGACTGGGAGAAAAGGAGCAGAGCCTTAGAGAAGACATCAATTCTGCAACCAAACCTATTCTGTAAGTGCAAATGAATAGAGAGCTAAAAAAAGAATTCATCTGATTATACAGTATAAGGGGGGTTTAAAAAATGTCCATGAAAACCAGCTGGGTGACTTTGGGCTAGTCACTCTTAGCCCAACCCACCTCACAAATATGTTGTTTATTGTGGAGGAAATAGCAGGATGTTGTCTTGGATATGCTTGTTGCCTTGAATTACCATAGTTGTAGAAATAATAAAGATGAGAGTCAAATAAACAAATACCCTGCTGACCATGAATTATATGATGGAGGGTTAAATTGAGCTTAAACAACTCCTTGCTTTAATTCAATATAAAACAGGCAATTTATTTATTCTTATTGCAAGTATGTATGCTTTGGAAATTATAACATTATCTAAAATCTTACATTAATCTTTTTGATTCCTCAATATACGCCTACTATATATATATATATATATATAATTTAAGTTCTCTTAGGCATGAATTAATCTTATAATTTATTAACTAAGCCAGTATTGGGAGGCGGGAGGAATGATTTTAGGAGATGGTTTATTTTAGCTAGCATTATAGCTGCAGAAGTTGTATGGGCTTAGTTAAAGGTTATAATTTTTTTCCAGAGCAGATGATAAATATCATAAATAAACCACAAGGGGAAAAAATTACAGCTATTTTTCCACCATGCATTGGTAGCAAATCTACAGTGGTTGTTCAAGGACAGCCTGAAATGATGTAGAGGTGGGAGCCTATTACTGGATAGCTAACAAGGGTTAAAAATATTACAATGCAAAAACAAGCCAATAAAAGAATTAAACAGCATGTCAGGAACTTGTTGCAACTGGCTAAATGACTATTATGTTGGGTTTTTTTGTCTGCATACAGTGTTAAGATTAGCTTAACTACAGTTATCTGAATAAATTACAATTGGCTATTTATAGCTTACTCAAAGCGATAAACCAGTGTTTACAAATCCACAACCATGGGTTTATTCAACAGACTGATGGAACCAGCATTATGGCATAGTGCAACACATGACTCCAGCCCATCCTCATTATGACACTGTCATTTTTTATGCATGGATGATACCATACTCACAACAAAGAGCCCATATTTTGAGAATGTTGTTTTATAGGAGGAAGTGAATAAACAAGCTTTATTTTGATCAAAAAATTGCGGAGAGTACATATTAGCCAATGGTGGGATTCAAATAATTTAACCACCGGTTCTCTGCCTTAATGACTGGCTGGTTGAGTGTGGCTGGGTGGGCATAGCCAGGGTGGATGTTGCTAGGGGACATGACAGCATTCAGCCTCCTGCAGCACTCTGCCAGCCAAAACAGGGCATGGGCTTAATTACAAAATGTGGGCTTTGCTTTGTGACATCCAGATCCAGCAAGAAAGAGGTGTGAACTGCACAGAAAATACACTTTTGTTTGGTTATGAAGAAATATCCCCAAAGTCAGATGTACACTAAACATAGACTGACTTTTAGCTACACACCTCCCCAGCAAACAGCAAATTTTGAAGTGCCAAGTAAAGAGGATTCATTTTAGGATGAGTACCCACAGTTTGCATGTTGGAGGTTCTTAAGGGAATGCTGGGAAACTCTGCATTTTAAAGAACATTTGAGGGAGGGCTGCAGAATAGCCCATCTCTGCCTGAGGCGGTAGAGACTCAGCACCAATCAAAACACTGTTTGTGAAGTAACTGATCAACACTGACAGGGTAAGCCACTAGTATATGAAAAAAGACCAAGCTCCACTCTCTTCTAGTACTGATGATGTTACCTAGTTTGGTAATGAAACATCTGCAAGAAAACCATCAAGCTCAGAGAGCACCAAGGAACCCACAGTTCAAACCTGAGCTACAAATATTTCTTCTATCGATAAATACGTTTTGGTTAGAGGGACTCGGAGCCTGCCTTACACAAGAGGGCTCCCAGTGGATTTCATTCTAAATTTTGATATGATTTCTATAAATAAGGAATGTAGAATAACAATGGCTGAGTATTTAATACTTCATACATCAAAAATATAAACTAAGGGATGAACAAATAAAAAATTGATTTGAAAAAAGAAACGGCTCAGCAAAGAAAAAGAGCAGAAGTCTAAGAAAGTAAGAGGAAAAGAAAGAAAACTGAACAAGATTGACTTCTAACTTTCTTTGGTACAGATGTAACTTTAAAAATATATCAAGCTCTTAACATTTGTCTACATTATTTCCACAATCCCTTATTTAATCATCAAAGTTCAAATCAACTTTTAATTTCAGTTTCTCACAAAAAGTCCAGTAATGGTTCATACTGTATCACTTTAATCACTATTTGTTAACAAAACCACAACTGATTTATTTAATTCTAAATAAAACAGGAATGGAAAATCCTAAACTCTAGCATAGACCCATGCTTCTCAACTTTGGCAACTTTAAGGTGCATGGACTTCAAGAATTCCCCTGTCAGCATGAAGTTTGCCTGTTTTAAATTTGTCAAAATTGAAAAATGCTTATCTATAGATAGGGATATTTTCCATTCCACTTTTACTGGTTCCTACTTACTTATGAGCAATCATAATGAAAAATCCCCATTCCCAACTTAGAGCAGGGGCTTGGGCAGGGGTGGGATTTTTTACAGGTTCACATATATTCAGTAGAACTGGTTGTTAACATTCTAAGCAGTTCAGAGAACCAGTTGTTAGAAGAAATTACTGGCCTAAGTAAGGTAGGAAGGAAACATTCTGGTGTTGCTTACAGAAACTGCTTCTCCATTAACTTATTACATTCTTGGCAGGACTAGACTTCCTGTCTCTGGAACTTTTTTCCTCCTTTGCTGGTACTTTGCTTGTATGGAGTGACCATTCAAAGTTACAATGGCACTGAAAAAAGTGATTTATGACCATTTTTCACACTTACGACTGTTTGCAGCATCCCCACAGTCATGAGAGGCCAGGTGAGGAGATGCGTGCCTCGATGTGAGTGATATTGAGTTGGCCACGCCCAGCCAGTCACATGACCACCAAGCCATGCCCATCAACTAAGCCATGCCCACAGAACCGGTTGTTAAAAAATTTGAATCCCACCCCTGGGCTTGGGGCCTGGAAGGCCTCCTGCACCACCCTGGAAGCTAAAATGGGGTGCAGGGTGGCCATGTGATGCTCCCCTATGCCCCATTTTGGGCCTGGAAGGGCTCCTGCACCACCCTGAAAGCCAAAATAGGGCATGCGTGGGGACTACTGGGAAGGGAGGGGAGGGGTGAGTGGGGCCAGCCAGAGGTGGGATTAGCCGGTTCTCGGAACTGGGAAAAAGTTAACAACCAGTTCGCTCCAACTGATGCAAACCAGCTGAATACCACCACTGATATTAGCTTTATACAACTCATCTTGCATGTCCTTGAAATTTGGCAGTTGATTACAGCTCCTTAGGTTCCAAGCAAGAAATCCTGAAGAGGCCATCTCATATTTCAGTAGTTATTTTTCCTGTGTCACTTGCTAATGTCACTGTCATACCAAACTTTTGGAAAAATAACTACTAACATTACATGACCATTACTGCAGAGTTTCTTAATCAGAAAGAATCTGTCTAAGAAACAAAACATCCTAAGCAAGTTCCCAAGAACAATGCATTGGTAGATTCAAATGCAGAATAAAGAAGCGGAGAAGTTCAGTGAACTATTTCACTTAAACATTTCCACTGATTGTCATGAAGTATTCATGCTGCACATCATTAACTTTTAGTCTAGTCCGTCAACTGTGAAATTCACAGTTAGCATACAGGACATCTAGGCACTGACTGGTTGTTTTATTCATAATATAAATCTGAAGATGCTTGATCTTTCTTAAGGTGACATCCCATTTCAGAAATAAAGGATAGTAAAGATTAAGGGAACTTTGAAGAGAAGAATAGTTTTCTTACAGGCAGCAAAGCACTATTATCCCCACTATTATATGATGGAGAGCTCTCTTTTTTTTCCATTTCAAAGGACAAAAGCTAAAAAAAAAATAGTTTTAAACGATAGACTCTTTTAGAAATGTAAAAACATGAGCTGGACAGAGTTTTAATTCACAGTGCCAACAGTGCCAACACAAATAGAGATGGAATTTATGCCAATAAAGAATTGAGAAACACCTTGATTGACGTAGGAGGTTGTCATAAAAACAGCAATAGAAGAATAAAAGTGGCTCACCTTCATTTCACCATTTCCATTCTCCCATTCATCCCGAAATTACTGTTTATTGAAAACCTCACATGTGGGCAAATAGCAGCTAGGGAGAGGCAGTTTTAACCAAAGGAATGTTTTCTTGCCTGGGGATTAACAGATACCAGAAAATCAGAGTTGGAAGGGACCTGTAGGTCATCTAGTCCAACCCCCCACCCAAGCAGGAAACCCTACACCATTTCTGACAAATGGCAGTCCAATCTCTTCTTGAAAGTCTCAGATGATGATGCTCCCACAACTTCCCAGGGCAAGCTGTTCCATTGGTTGATTGTTCTAACTGTCAGAAAGTTTCTCTTTATTTCCAGGTTAAATCTCTCCTTTCAGTTTCCATCCATTATTCCTTGTCTGGCTTACAGGTGCTTTGGAAAATAGCTTGACCCCTTCCTCTCTGTGGCAGCCCCTTAAATATTGGAAGACTGCTATCATGTCTCCCCTGGTCCTTTTCATTAGGTTAACCATGCCCAGTTCCTATAACCGTTCTTCATATGTTTTAGTCTCCAGTCCCCTAAACATCCTGGTTGCTCTTCTCTGTACTTTTTCTAGAGTCTCAACATCTTTTTTATAATGTGGTGACCAAAACTGGATGCAGTATTCTAGGTGTGGTCTTACTAAGGCTTTATAGAGGCTGGTATTAATACTTCATTTGATCTTGATTGTATCCCTCTGTTAATGCAATTTAGGATTGCATTAGCTTTTCTAGAACAATCCCTGCCCAATTGTAATAGAATGTCGTAAAGACCTTGAGACACTGGGCCCAGAGATACTGTCAAGGGAATGATCAGATAAGAGACAACATAACCCACAGACATATAGTGGGTGTGGCAAGAGATTCAGAAGAGACCCTCAGTTTTTTAGATGTAAAGGAAGTAGGAAGGAGAACTATATAACTCTAAATTCTGCTGATGTAGTTTTACAATAAAGTAGAATTAATTCATCTGACAATGATTCCTAACTGGTTCATTCTACAAGGCCCACATAAGTGTAGAAACCTCATCATATTTCTTTATCTTCCAAAGAGAAGTAGGCCTTTTAAGCATTAAAAAATTGAACTTGTAATATGTACTTAGGTCCTTTTAGTCTCCAGATAGACAAACCAGTCAAATAAATAAATAAACAAACAAACCAGAGAGGAGAAAGGTTGGCAGTACAGGTAGACCTCAAGTTGCAACTGTTCATTTAGTGACTGTTGAAGATACAACAGCACAGAAAAAAGTAACATGACCATTTTTCACACTTATAAGCATTGCAGCATCCCCATGGTCACTTGACCAAAATTTCGATGCTTGGCAACTGGTTTCCTATTTATGTTGGTTGCAGTGTCGTGGGGTCATGTGGTCACCTTTTGTGATTTTCTGACAAGCCAAGTCAATGGGGAAGCTAGAGTCACTTAATAATTATGTTACTAACTTAACAACTGCAGTGATTCATTTAACAACTGGGGCAAGAAAGGTTGAAGAATGGAGCAAAATTTACTTAACAACAGAAATTTTGGACTCCATTATAGTCATAAGCTGAGGACTAATTGTATTTTCCCCTTTTTTTATAAGTTATGATACATCATATTATTTCAATATAATGATATTAATATAGTATATATTCAATATGTGCTATTTCAATATCTTAGAATATTGGAAATAAAAAAGAGAAAAATAAAAAGTGTATATTCTATCAATATTAATTATAATTTAGGACATTGGTGTCATGAGTATTATAATTACTTGTTTCCCCATTCAGATTTAAATACAGTATCACAAGGAAGAGATGAAAACAGATCACATTGTGATATACATCAAGATATTTGTTACATAATAACTGTTTCAGTCTTAAATGACTTAATATTGAATTCTCCATTATATTGTCATGGGGAAAAAATAACAATACAAAGATTGGCAATATCTATCTATCTCCTAGCTAGCTGCTACTGAATTTATCTAGAAGAACATTTCAAAGTGATTTTGAAATTTCCTGTTTGGGCAGAACAGTCAAGAAATTTCAATAGAGGACAAAGGGCTTTGATCAAATTGCACATTTTTCAGGGAATCTTGCATTTTCCAGCTTTTAACAGCACTTAGCAGCCTCTGTCTTATTTCATGCAACAATGTGGCTCTGAGTAGAAGTTAGCACATCATGCCTCAAGCTAGAATTTCCTTCAGGCAGGCACTTCAATTTTTCCACTGCCATTCCGGGATAAGTATAATTGTTTACTTTACAAGATTATTTTAATGAAGTTTGTTGGCAGCATACATGAAGATAATTTACTACAGTTGAAATGTTAACACAACAATCATGTTTATCACTGCTGTAAAACCAAAGTTAAGTTAGAAAACTCTAGAGAACACAAAAAAAGTCAGTGGATAGCCTAGTTCTGCTCTTCCGCTAGAACAGGAAAGATTTAGACAGGGTTCTTCCTCCTAAACCAATACAAAATTGGAGCCTTAATGCTGATTAATTTTTTGTTCCTATTGTTAGCACCCTGCCTATTACAATAAGGACAACAGCAAGGTTTCAAAGAAGTCACTACAAGGGCAATAGTAAACTATAGCATATAAATAAAAACTGCTAGCTATTCCAGTGTAGTGCGTATTGATGGTGAGATGGCTTGATTAGATAGCTTGATGGTTAATCAAGTTCTGAACATCTGTGAGATTATTATGCTTTTTTATGTCTGTTGTCTTCTAGCACATTGTTCAAATTCATATGTGCTGGTTTGCTTTATAGCTTCGGTGCTCATTTTTTACCCAGTTATGTTTCCTTTATAGTGTATGTGTGTGCATTTATCCTATTAAGCACATTGCTTTATTTGTATTATGCCCAGATAGTCAAAGCTAGATAAAGTGATCTCCCAACAGCAGCCTTAGGTTCCTGGCATGGTAATTTAATTGTAATTTCTGTTTTGTTCTTTTAGTTTGTTCAGTGGTGCATTGAGCTATTACTCACTTTTGACCTGTCATGAAGTTAGTGTCAGTCTTGTCTGATTGTTTTCATCCGTATCCTACCTGGCTGTGCCTAATTTCTATTCATGCTTTCATATAAATCCTGGGAAGAATAACTGGTCCCACAGAGGCTTCCTGAGGCCATTGCTTGCAAAGGTGCTGAATAAATTTCAAAATATGAAGTCCGTAATAATGAGGTTTTGACAGTGTTACTGATAGTAGCTGGCCTTGAGAAATTATTTCAAAATGATTTTCCCTTGGAGGAGATAAAACATTTTACTCTAACCTGAGTTGCATACGAGCAGTGTTAAAAATAAGTTCTATTAAATGCTCCATTCAAGGAAAATGAATCAAGGGGTAATTACCTCTTCTTAAGAAAAAGTCAGAGATCTCCATCAGTACAAAGAAGGAAGATTGCATTTCATTTCTATTGGGCTAACGGAGAGTTAAGCTTCCTATTAACTTTCCAAAATTCACCCGCTGGTTATTGTTCTGTTTTAAATGATCAAGTCTGTAAGATTGAAAGATTCACTATGTCTAGTAAAAGCAGGCAATAATAGTGATGGACTGTGAAGTGCCTGTATCTTCCAAAGCTTTTTTTCTTTATAAAAGTATGAAGATTTGGACTATCTATTTTTATATCTATAAAGATATAAAGAAAGAAAGAAGGAAGGAAGGAAGGAAGAAAGAAAGAAAGAAAGAAAGAAAGAAAGAAAGAAAGAAAGAAAGAAAGAAAGAAAGAAAGAAAGAAAGAAAGAAAGAAAGAAAGAAAGAAAGAAAGAAAGAAAGGGCCTGAAGATCTGGCTCTGACAATTGGCCTCAGGTCCTGATGTGGGCATGTCATTCTGGAGGTGATTACTGGGTTAAAGTAAGACAATCCATTATAAGGTAAGATTCCACCTCCTCCCTGTATGTATCTTGCTCACTTCCTTCCCATTTTTATTCCTTTTAAAGTCAATTTTAATAATATTTATTGTTTTAATAGTTTGTCATGTTGCTTTTATTGATTGGAAGCCTCCTAGAGACTTCTCCAGACAGGATAAGTGGCATATAAGTTAAGTAAGTAAATAAATAAATAAATAAATAAATGACTATGCTCTCTCTCTCTCTCTCTCTGTGCATATGCAGGTCTTGGCGTGTTCGGGTCTTTTCCTGTGTAGGATTGAGGGTATTATGTCTGTTGCAGCATCCCCACAGGCATGAGAGACCAGGCGAGGAGATGCATGCGTCGATGTGAGTGATATTGAGTTGACCACACCCAGCCAATAACATGACCACCAAGCCATGTCCACCCAGTCACATGACCACCAAGCCATACTCACCACCTAAGTCATGCCCACAGAACCAGTTGTTAAAAATTTGAATCCCACTTCTGATTAAGAATAATTTAAATACCCATTGAATCTTTGCATTGGTTTAGCAAGAGCTTCATAAGATTGAGATCAGCAACAATGATAAATATCTCTAGTTCAACTCACAAAACAACCCTGTCTCTTATATAGAAAGTAAGGAACAGTAGCAGTAAGATTTGTACAGTAATATTCTAATTTTGTCCAGCATCTTATATATTTTGTGCAGGTGGTACTTACTTGTAATATTGAGCTGCATTTGCAACTTATTGTCATGCTTTATCTAATTCATTTAATCCTAAAAGGCAATTAAAATTCATCATTACTATTATAGTTCTACATATATGTTTACCAATCTACCAAAAGTTACAATATGTTTTTCAGTAATATAGCACTAGTGCCGAATATAATTCTATTACTGTTTTTAAATGAATCAGTCCTAAAATGCTTTCTCTGATATGAACACACAGAGATGGATCTCAGATAGAATGTGATAACTACTAGCCCCTAATTGTCAATTCTTTCTCAATTTCTTTGGTTGATTTCAAACCCATCTGTCAGAAAGTAACATGAGAAACCAGGCCAAAGGTTTCCCTATTCCAAGTTCTCTCTGGCTAATCAATTGCCTTGAATAATTTATACCTATGACACAATGTACATTCCAAAATTAAGCATATTCTGTGCTTAAATGATGGTGAATCTATTGTTTCTATTCTTATACCTAAAGAAAATATATGAATGAAAAAGCCTACGGGAGTTAGAGCATTAAAACATAGGAGGGTTATGTTGAATAATTTAAAAGAGCAATTATCCACACTTTCATTTAAAGTACATCAACACCAACTGATTGAAAAAAAAATACTTTCTGGCAATATGCCTGGGACATCCCATTAAAACCATACAGTTTGTGTATCTGTCTACATGCATTCATGTTGTTGTCTCATTCTTTGACCAAATGAAATTTTCTTCAAGGAAGACAACACAAAGAAGGATTGCAGATGTTTTTTTAACCTATATATTGAAATTAATCTCTAGACAGCTACCGACATCTGTTCTTATGTCAATACGTTAATTATCTGCTTCTGTCACTTACCCACAACATGTCATTTGAATTCTATCAATTCCATTAAGTCTTTTTTTATTGGATGACCTTCATTGTCTTTATGATCCTTGGCAAGGAGTCTAGCCCAAATAGCACAAACTAATTATATTTTTTAAAAAATAAAATAATAAAAAATAAAATAAAAAAATAAAGTCTTTCTACAATCTTTACAACAGTTATTCTCCTATTTTGGTTTTACTTTTATTTCATTCAGCAGTAATGTTGGGCCATTTTCTCTGATTCTCACACTTTTCATGTAGATTCTCACACTTTTTCATCTGGAGGCTTTTAAGAAGTGACTGGACAGCCACTTGTCTGGAATGGCGTAGGATCTCCTGATCAGCAGACGATTGGACTAGAAGACCTCCAAGGTCTCTTCCAACTCTGTTATTCTGTTATTCATACTGTACTTTGTCTTTCTCTCCCACCCCCACACCCTTTACTCAGGGGTGGGATTCAAATTTTTTAACAACCGGCTCTGTGGGCATGGCTTAGATGGTGGGTGTGGCTTGGTGGTCATGTTATTGGCTGGGTGTAGCCAACTCAATATCACTCACATTGAGGTACGCATCTCCTTGCCTGGCCTCTCATGCCTGTGGGGATGCTGCAACAGTCGTAAGTGTGAAAAATGGTCATAAGTCACTTTTTTCAGTGCCATTATAACTTTGAATGGTCATTCTGCACAAGCAAAGTACCAGCAAAGGAGGGGAAAAAAACTCCAGAGAATCTTGAAACAGGAAGTCTAGTCCTGCCAAGAATGTAATAAGGGCTAACGAAGAGGCAGTTTCTGTAAGCAACACCAGAATGTTTTCTTCCTGCCTTCCTTACAGGATTAGACCAGTAATTTCTTTTAACAACCAGTTGTCTGAACTGCTTAGAATGTTAACAAACCAGTTCTAGCGAATAGGTGCGAACTGGTAGAATCCTACCCCTGCCTTTACTTTAGCTGTTGTGGTGCTATTTTATTAGATGCAACTCTGTCCTTGAGTAAAGAAACATCTGTAAAGCAAATGAATTTCTCCCTCCACTTACACTTGTCTCCCTGTGTCCCATCCTACTTAACTCTACAGGATTTACAGTAGATTTGAAGGAGAATGCAACAAGCCACAGGGGGAAAGGGTAGGACAAACCTATATAATGTTGGATGTTAGCCTCTGCGTGGAAAAATATTAGAATATATTTTATCTTCTAACACATTTCCATGGATCTGTCATCCTAACAGTTGAATGGAAAATGGACATAAGAAAAGAGGATATGGAAATTTGCTTAGAACAGAATGAGAAAAATTGTAGAAGAAAACGTCACAGAATGGAGTTAAATAAATGTATTGAAAGTAGCAAAAAAGTATACTTGATGGAGTGTTTAAATGAAAGAGGCTTTGGGCAAGAAAGCATTTCACAAGGAAATGATTGTTGCAAACAGTGAGCAGGGGAGAACAATACTGAATAATGTGTACAGAAAGGAAGAAAATACCCTCTGTGAGAGAGATGGGTGATTAAAAAGTTTAATAGATAGATGATAGATAGATAGATGATGGAGACAGGCTGACAGACAGACAGACATTTCTCTGTGGCACTGGCAGCACTGGAACTAAAGTAGAGGTGTACAGATGGCAACTGGCCATCTGGATGATAGAGACAGACAGTTAGACAATTGCAAAGAATATAGTAAAAAGTTACAGAGCTAGAGAGATGCTTCAACTCTCACCACTTACTTATCTCCTGCCATCTGTGCCCTTTTGGACACCTTGTACAATAGCACTTCTCAATGGTGATGGTAGGGCTGGGACTAAAATAGAGGTCTGGGGCCTTCAGCAGTCTCAGCCAGCTGCCATCACAGTCTCAGCCATCTGCCATCTGTAGGCCTCTACTTTAGCCCCAGTGCTGCCATTGCCACAGAGAAATGTCACCTCAAACTCCGGACTGTGGCCAGCTAGCCTGATTGTGACAATTGAGTGAAAAGACACAGGAGCTGAGAGGAATAAAACACAACTGGTTACTGCTATGTGTCTTCCCCATATAACTTTGGCCAAGTTCACACACATAATGAACAATAGACTGATCATAACACATTATATTTATTGTTTTTTTGAACTCTCCCAATGTAGTTAGTTAATAATTCAATGTGTTATGTCAATCTAGAACGTTGGTTTAATTCAGTAAACCAAAGATTCTTGAAACTGGCAATACAGGGATCTCCTAAAATGACTTTTTTTTTTTTTAACCTGTCATGAATTAAATGTAGCAATTCACTGTGGTTAGAGTGGGCAAAAAATGGTTGTGCTCTTTACCTTAAATTAAATTATACTTTCTAAATCAAAACAATGAAAGGACCTTACAGCGTTGTAAAAGAAGACTGCTTCACTGGAAATAAGCTAAATGAACAGCCAATAAATTTTAAAACATAATTTAAGAGGAAGGATGAACTTGATCATTTTTATGTAAGTCCTGACATCTGGGGTTCATTCAGGATGGGGGAAGGAAAGGCAAGAGTATCTTTTACCTTACACCCGTTTCCTATAAACTATTCTTAAAATGCTGCAGCTTGCAAAACACTGACAGGCACTTTGGCATTACCTGTCTTAGTGAAGCTGCATTAAAATAACAGTCACGTCCCATACTCCTTTCACTTTTATCATAATTCCCTCTACAGGATAAATCTCAAGTGAGATGATCAGAGCTTTGCATAGAAGCCTCATGTCTCTCAAGGACGATTAGTCCTCCTTTGAAAGATAAACTGAGTTAGAAACATGGAACGTAAAGAGCTTTGAAACAATGGGGATGTTTTGAAATATATATATATATATATATATATGTTTTGAAATATATATATATATACCAAAGATCCATATATTGAAATATATATATATTCATAAAACTGACAACCCTACTTGGAAAGAACATTTCAGGAAGATACTCTCTGATAATGTTCCATATATCGTCTCATGACCTCCCACTGGGCTTTACCCAGACTTACGGAAATGCTGGAATAAGCTACAGACTACAGAGAGACACTTTGGTGTAGAGGTTAAGGCAGGGGTGTCAAACTCACATCATCACAGCAGTGTTACATGTCGTATCGGGACTTTTTTCCCCTTCACTAAACCGGGTGTGGATGTGGCCAGCACATGATGCATCCAGCCCGTGGGCAGGGAGTTTGACAGCCCTGGGTTAAGGCATCAGGCTAGAAACTGGGAGACCATGAGTTTTACTCCTGCTTTCAGTAGAAAGCCAGCTGGGTGATCTTGGGCCAGTCAGTCTCTCAGCTCTAGGAAGAAGGCAACAGCAAATCACTTCTGAAAAACCTTGCCAAAGAAACTGCAGGGATAATCAAATATGATTTAATGGAAGAAAAAGAAAATGCTGTGATGGGTTAGAAAGTCAGGTGAACAAACTTGCATGAGTGCTGTAGTTCTTTGAAAAATGAGTGTTCTTTATGATTAATGTCTTGATCCTAGAAATACACCAGTGGTAGCCATCTTGATACCCTCAGTTCTTGCATTATTTATTCTCTCTATTGCATGGTGTTTTGGTGAAATTACTACACTAGTGTAGAGAGGAATGGAAACTTCCAACTGCAATTGAAAGCAAAATATTTTCCCTTATAATTCCTTACATTTTTCTCCTATTGTTCGTGGAAGCACAATAAAAGAGTCGAATGGAGAAGTAGTAGGTTGCCTTCATCTAAAGTGAAAAAGCAGAAATACTTGCTAATTATCTATATCTGCGTAACAGAAAGCATGAAGTATTTGAACTGCATTAAACAATACCCAGGGCTATCCTAAAAGGCCTAAGTAACATATTTATCCAAATTTCATCCAAATTAACAATTGTATCCATTTAGTTTCAGAACTGCTAGTTTTGATAAATTAAATCTGACAAGGAAAATTAGGTATGACACAAGTAATTAATTCACATTTTCTTTTGATTAAAATGTGGGAGATTATTTTCTATGCATATTCTAACGTGAGGAAATTGAATTGCTCGATTTCTGATGTGTTATTGCCTATATGGTAATTTATAAGGTCATTTTATTATTCTGTTATCAGTGAGCAGGAAACTGTTTTTAAAAAGTACCTCTGCAATAATTCTAATTTGCACTGAGGACAGTTGAGGTTTGACTGTAATAATTACAATTTTTTTAAAAAAGTATTCAGATATAGTCTAGTCTCTTAATGATAGTGCATTAATTATATGTTAAGTGGAAATATGGTTAGTTCTGAGATTAGAATTTTTTCATTTAATTAAATGAAATATTCGTGTTTGTAGGAATAAAAACTCTTAATTTTCTCACATGAAGATAAAAAAAAAATCTTTAAAATGCCAGTTATCTGTACAATGGAGACAGCTGTTTGTCTACAATGTCATCGGGTTCTGTTAATAATACTGAACTTTTATCAACCTTATATTAAGGTTTATACATCTTTCTCAATAATGAACGGAATTTTCAATACATACTGAAATACAATATAATTTTTTAAAGGGGTAAATCAAAACAGCAGGGAAACAATATATTTTTCCAACAAAAACTAGCTGGGAATAAATAAGACCTTACTATGTTACAAAGAATGGATCTTTATTTCCATTACCATCTGATTTTTTTTACGTATTAAGTCCTTTATAGCAACAAGATGTTTTCGTACAGGTATTTCTCCTAAATTTTATTTTTTGTATCATAGCATCCTCTGGTCTATCCTCTAACTAGATTTGATAATACTCTTATGAACTGATTCTGCCAGGAGGAACAGAATTACTGAGGCATGCACTACTTCAATGTTCTTTGAACATTATGTGATTTTCTTTTTTTTTCTTTTTTAATATAGAGCTTAGAAAGAAAAATAGAGAAAGCCCATGTACATTACTCATTTTCTTTCATGGGAAAGTTTGGAAGGTTACAAATAATGTTGATAAATTTTATTTATTGATTTTGCATACATGGCATGAGCAAAATGCTAGTTCTTTGTCATTGTATGTCTTCTCAAATAATCAGTTGAAGTTTCATAATAACTTCTTCTCCTTTATTCTATCTGATGCTTAATTCTGATGACTTTTATCATACTTGACTGGCCATACCAGCCATAACTAAAAAGTAGTATTCGTGTTGCTTTAGTACATTCATAAATATAAGCAGATTTGTTTCAGCTGGCCAAAATTCGCTAATATTCAGAATTTTAAATAGAAATTTGAAGCAATTTTTAAAAAATTGACAAAGCATGAATCCATGGTTAACAGATGACACTTAAAACCACAGCTGCCATTAGAATACAATTGCCCTTTTCTCTGATGGAGGGAGCTTTTTCAGGTGAAGAATGTCCTTCCCTAGTGAGCCTTGAAGTATACATCTAAAAGCAGAAAAAGTGTCATATTCCAAGAAAGTTACATCCCCACAACAGAATTCTTCCCTCCTTCTTCTTGTACTGAATTAATGAGGAGTTACAGCATTTTTCTTACACTTTTGCAGTTGCCCAAGATTAAAGCGTGCTTTTCTTTCTCTATCCATTGTTACCTCTTTGTGGCTGTCTACAACATCATACTTCAGCTCTGGAGTAACCATTAAGTAAAATAAGCATGTAGTTGGGATTGCAAGGGAAGTGGGGGGAGAATTCAGAATTTTTATCTCCATCCATCATGCCTTTAACTCTTCTACTTATTGCCTTGTCAGTGAAGAAATGGAAGGGCTGAGGACTACCATTGGAGGATTGTACTTAGTGCATCAATTGACCTTAATCTGGCCCTGGAATATTTATATTCATGAGGGATTACAACTAGTATGATTTTATGGTCTCAGTGAAAATGAAAGTTAAGGAATCAACTCAAGGAGGGGAGGGCACAGAACTCACAATAGCTCATCATCATTCTCCTGGATATAAAATGGGCCTGAGTATAACCATTGTTCCAACACAGTTTCTATATTCATATGGAAAACTGCATTGGAACAATAATTTTAAATCATTCTTGAATCTGTCAACATCGTATTTTTTGTTTTAAAGTCCCTTGGAAAATAATCACCCAACCTAGTGTAATGAAGATGGGAGATTTGTTTACAAAGATACACTGAATATTTACCAGCATGCTGTATAAAAGATATTCAGTATTATATTGCATAAGATGAAGTGCATTTCTGAAATTATTCACACAAATCAGACAGATTATTTTCCCAGAAAGGAAGATGAAAGCCAACAGCAGATTTATCATAAATGCACTAGAATTCATCAATATTAAGAGAATGAAGGCAGCACTAATATTTCTAGATACAGAAAAAAAAAACTTTTGACAGCTTGGAATTTGCTAGAGGTCTTGAATAAAATGAATCCTGGGGAAGAGTTCAAAATCTGGGTGGAAGGTATCAATAGCAAATAGCAAAAATTACGGTGATTGGAATACTCTCAGAAAGCTTTTTGATTTGCAAAAACACATGGCTAGAGTATCCACTCTCCCCTTTACTATTAGGGGAGTGGTTGCTCTGAAAATCTTGTCCCACAAGATTTGAAAAGGTAAACAGACCATTGTGATCAAAATTCAAAGAAAAGAATACAAGATTAAATGTTATGCAGAATCAATATAATTTATTGGATTGTATTTACATAATCCACAACTATGACACAGAAAGAGAACAAAATAAAAACTCTAGAATAAAATGGATACAAAACTTTAAAAACTTGGAAACAATGGAGCAATGGGAAGAAGTTAATAAAATTTGCAGCATGCTAGTATTTGGGGAAAACTTGGTACAAAATGCTCTACAGATGGTATATAACTCTGTCAATGATTGCCAAGATGGACAAATCATGCAACTATAAATGTTGGAAATGCCACAGCAAAGAAGGAAAATGTTGCCATATGTGATATTTATGTAAAAATTCTCAAATGTACTGCAAAGAACTAAACCAAAATATTCAGAAAATTCTGAAAATAAAATTAAAAGCACAAACATTTTAATTAGGTATAATCTGAGACAGTATAAATAACAAGCATAGCAATTTATTAAGATATATGTTGACCATGGCAAGAATCAGTCTGGTACAACATTGGAAAGGAAAAAAAACTTGCCATCAGTACAAGATTGGGAGCCTAATATTGAAGAATTGACAATGGATAAAAAAAGAACTACACATATATTCAACAGTAGAAGTCTAATCAAATTCAAGCAGGAATGATTTCTTTATGTACAACATATCAAACACCAAGGTTAGGTAAGATACTTAGAATATTTTTTTTTTAGAGAAAGAGAAACTGTTTCAAAAATAATTAACAATTCAAATGGAAATATAAAAATATTTAAATAGCAATTAGCACCTGGGAGAAAAAATGGGAGGAGAAGAGAGCTATTAGAATGCTTTTTCCTATGCAGTGGTACTTAGGAATTCAATTTCTTTGAAACTCATTGAATTTGGTTCTCAACTCATTTTGATGTGAAAATTTGTCCCATCATTTGTTTGCTACTCAATGCACAAGCTAGAACTTGTCAGTGTTGGCTGTCTTGTGACTCCTTACATTATTCCTTATGGGAAAATTTTTGTTTGGTATTCATCTTTTTTGGCACTCATTGCATCTCTTGGAAACAATTAATGATGAATATTCAGGTACCACAGTAATGCTTTTTTTTCCTTGTTTCTTTATTTTGCTTTTATTTTTTTAATCATCATATTCTCATTTCAACCTTTGCTTTAATGTAAAGTTTATTTTACATAAATACATGTTTTTCTGTTCTTTCATTTGCTTTGTTGTTGGTGCTTGATTTACCTAATCACTAAAAAATAAAACTAGAAAGATATGCAGTCCCTGATATAATGAAATATATCTTCATTACAGTCACAACATTATGTAAGCACAAGCCAGGAATAAATATTGATTCTAATTTATGGATGATACATCCAAAGTTACAAAGTGTTGAGTTATCAGCAGCTTCCTTTGTTTTCAAAAGTGATCCTTTACATTAAGCAAAAAGAAAAACTGTCTAGTAATTGTGTCTATTATGATGCAGCAATATTCATATTTTAAAGCTTTTTAATCACATTTACCCCATTTATTCATTCAATCCCAATTTGAAATGGGCATTCAATTGTAAAAAGATTATCATTACATTCCAGTTAGCTAGCACGGAGTGCAGGTCAAGTTAGTTAACAAATGCCTGGCAAAAAATATGATTGCCGGTGTCTTTTATTTTAATCATCCTCTCTTTTCTTAATTATTTTATAAACAATGAGATAAAATGTATGGCATTTATTTCTTCTCTTATTAAAAAAAGCAATCAGTTCTCTGAGGTCAGTTACAGATGAACAACTAGAAGCCATGAGAGTAGAGTAGTCTACATTGAGACAATACTCAAGGAGTGTACAGTAACTCCTTGAGAGATAGGAGGCAAACATATCATAGTAATGCCCCCTCCCCCAAATGCCAAAAAAGGAGGGGAAATGGAAGAGTATGGAAAAACAGCAAGGAACTTTAGGGTGAAATTTGCTGTTTTCCCATCTCTCTTAAAAATATTGAAGCTGTTCAAAGTTCCTACTACTAAAACCCCTGGGTATAAGATTGAGAAACAGCTTGATAT
The DNA here is from genome assembly GCA_023653725.1 of Bungarus multicinctus. Lineage (NCBI taxonomy): Eukaryota > Metazoa > Chordata > Lepidosauria > Squamata > Elapidae > Bungarus > Bungarus multicinctus. Next base: position 12,086,544 of record CM042846.1, read on the forward strand.
ACTGGTTAAGGAACTGACATAAAAATATATTCTGGGTCCACCTTAGATACAAAACCAACCATGTGACTTTGGGCCAGTCATGGTCTCTCAGCCCTTGGAAGGAAGCAATGGCAAACCACTTCTGAAAAGCCTTGCCAAAGAAACCTCAGGGAATAATCCAGGTGGTCTCCAGTTCTTGCCCAGAAAACTTGAGGGACTGGTTTAGGTAGTTGCCTGGAATCAACAATGACTTGAAGGCACACACACACAAAACACAAAGGAATGGCACTATTACATCTAAATCCCCATCATTTGGCTAGTCTTTGGCCTCATTAGAAAGCTGAACTAAGCAGATCTGGATTCTGATATGCAGTATATGGATCCATATATGTTAGAAAAGTTATTGGACTATCATAGCATTTTCTAATATATTGTTAAGGTCTTGGGGTTTAAAAGCCAACCAGCAGTGAAGCTGATGCAATATGAGGCTGATGCAATGAAGATGAATTAGCATTGGTACTGCCTCTTTAAGTCTGAGGATGGGTACTACCCCTTTAAGAGAAGATTATATAAGGCAGCCATTAGAGTGAATGTTTCTCTCTCTTTGTGTCTGGTATTCATTGTAGAGTTCTCCATGTAGAGAAGAAGATTGATTGCTTGTAAGGTATTTTGCCTATCACGTATATTTCTGTATATGTCTTGTAGATAAACCACTGTTAAATGTCTAAGTCTCTGTATGCTGTGTTTTGCTCCTGGCTTGTCTCATAATAGTAATCATGCTGCAAATGGTCTGACATATATCAATGGAAATACTTAAATGCACATTTCTAAAAATTCCTCTGATTCCATTTAAGAGACAGCAGTCATTTAGGAGCGCTAAATGAAATTTCGGCATCCCAAAGGAAGATATGTAATTAACAACTTTCAACTCAGAAATTATCTTTTGATTTCCATCAAAATTCCTCAGATTTTGAGGAAGTTAAGAACTTAAGATACTGTCTTTATTTAATTGAGAGATTAAGGAAGTTCTCTCCTGCAAATGTTGGCAGTATTATTGAAACACTTTTGGCTTCCTTGGATATTTTTGAGGTATTTCTTTTTAAAACTTCCAAGATGGCCTTATAGGCCCCGACATTTCCCAGAATTGCCTGCAATATGTATATTCAGTTAAATGTTTATCGGTAATTTATTGAAACTGGAAACACTATTCTGTTCTGATTACTGGAAAGGACCTGAGTGTTGTTTGTTTGAAGAAACCCTGTGGCTCAATGATTAGGATGCAGTATTGCAGACTGTGATGACCCAGGGCATGGAACAGAGATAACACAAACAGCTGGCAGTTCAAACTGCCCTTTTATTGCTCCAAATTTCCCCAAACACTCCCACATTTCTGGCAAGTCCCAGAGCAGAGTAATAACAAACTCCCACACAAACCTCAAGTAGCCTCTGGCTGCTATTAGTCCAGCCCAATGCTTTCTGCACCAAGGCTGCATAGCAATAAATCCAACACGGCAAATCAAGGAGTTCAGGAAGCAAAAGATCCAGGTAATTAGTCCAGAATGCCAGAAGGAATGCAAGGACTCTTGAAAAATTCAAACATTGGCATGCAACACTTCAGGAACTCAGTGTTTGTTCCCAACAAATGCTCCTCCCAACCGCATTTCTTTAAGTCTCAATCCCCAGGTGTGCCTTATGAAGATGGGTGGGGCACCCTTCTCCTGTGCTGTTCATGCCTTATCTCCACTCTCCTGAGGTCTTGGACAGGGGGGTGGTCCTTGCTCCTTGCCTGAGCTCTGTCTCTCATGTTCATCCTGCCTCTGTTTCTCCCTGCCTACAATCTGTCCTAATCCTGAAAGTCCCTGGCCTTCTCCATTTTCTTCTGAAGACAACCAAGCCACCCCCACAATCTCTGTCAGGCCAGGTTCCAACTCGTCTTTCCCTGCAGATTCAGGCTCTGATGGGGGCATGACACAGGCTAACACTGCCCATACCCATGAGTTCGATCTTGACTGGCTCAAGGTTGATTCAGCCTTCCATTCTTTTGAGGCCAGATTGTTGGGGGCAATATGCTGATATTTGTAAACCACTCAGAGAGTGCTATAAAGCACTATGGAGCAGTACATAAATCTAAGTGCTATGCTATTGAACGCAAGAAAATTCTACCACTATCCTCCCTTTAAGGAGACAAATTTAACAGCTACTGAAAAATGCTATGGCAATTTTGGGGAGCTGAGGGAGGATAGAAAACTAAGATTAATACTACAGGTACTAAATTGGATGGGTACGAAAAGAGTAATTGGAAGAGCAAAAGCCGTCTTTTGACCTGTTTAACTGGTTTTCTGAAGACTAACAATAACATGTTATTATTCCCATGAATAAAATAATATTATAAAAATCTGTCAATTAACATGAAGTTAGAATTTAAGAATGTTGAAAAGTACCAGCTTGTTGTCTTTATGAAAGTTCTGGTATATGAGATTGTTCAATATGTATCAAAAGAATTCATTGGATTCCAATCTCTCATTTCTGTACTCCTAATAAAGCAGACCCTCCTATTGTGACATTTTCCAGATTTGCTGTGAAATATATAGAGGGAGGGGAGGAGGAAGAAGTCCAACAAAAGCAGTTTCAACTGAAAGGAGCATGATTTGTGAAAAGAATCTTCAATATTTTGTCTCATTCTCTACTGATTTTGTGTCTAAATCAGCACCCACCATCTGGTGATATTTTCATGAAGCTATGGAAGTTAAAACATTGATTGCTGCTTCATGTTCTTCATATTGCCAGTATTTTGCTAGGATGTCTATTTTCACCTTTAGCCTATAATTTTTTTCTCCCCAGCTCTTAATTAGGTATTCATTCAGTTGTTGGAGTTACAACAACAAAAATAAATAAATCAGCAAATAGAGGGTTGTTTGTTTGTTTTCTTAATGGCTAGGCTCAACTCATCCTCTTCCTCCACACAGAAACTTGATTTTTGTTTTTATTCCTCATTATTTCAGACATGTTTATTTCAGTATGTCACTCAGCATGGAGAAGGCATTTTCTTTTCTTTATAATGTTGTTTTTTCCTGTGTGCAGCATTAATAACAACCAGTTTATGAAAATAGGGAATATTAGAATGCTTGTTGCATATTTTGTTTATTGTTCTCACTTTTTTATCATTTATATTTAAAAAAAAAATCTGGAGTGAATGTATGTATATAGAAAGTATATTCTATACTTTGAAGATGAATACTATGTATGCTTTTTGTTTTTATACTTTTTTAAAAATTATTTCCTATGGCAATTTTCTCCACAGTATGGAAAAGGCTACAGTCTTCTAAGCATTGGGAAGTGCTGCCCAGTTGTTTAAAAAAAATACTGAAATCACTTTCTACAGGAGGCTTGTATGCTTTAAAAGAATAACTAAACCATACAGAAAGTTTGAGGGAGGAAGGTGTGTACAAATACTAAGTCTAAACTTATTAATAATTTTGATCAACATTTTTTCTAAGTTGACTGTTGAAGCAGAAAGATTGTTTTTAATGTATTTTAGATTAGGAAATCAATATCTAGCATTGTTGAATCCTTATCGTTCCACTACAGTTCCCAAGAACAAATACATAATGGTTTTCAACAGTAGAGGATATAATATTAGGAGGGATATCTAAAAGAAATACCTGTTCACTGTCAGGATCATAATACCATCCCACACTCAAATCATATTGGATTTATTATATTTTGCAACATTATATCTATAAACAATCCAGAAGATATCTGGCATTGTATTAATTCTTCCTGATATCACTTTATTTTGCATTCAGGAAAAAAACAATTTCTTTAGCTTATTCCTCGATGTATTATTTCTTAGTGTCTAACATTAAGCATACGCAATGATGCAATTACTGGGCCCATTAAGTTTCAAATGAAGCACCCTTTCAATGCATTGCAAAGTAGTATGGCCCCCTTGCTTCTAAGGCTGAATCAAAATGACCATGTTGTTTTATCATGATTTGTTTTGAAATCCTTCAATATTTGCAATATGGGAGAAAGTCAAGAAGTGCCTCCTTCTCCTATCAGGATTGCTTGCCAACATCTTTGATGGTTGTGACAGGGGAGGCCCCGTTTATCTCTTGAAGGCCAGTCAAGAGGATAAGAACAGAATATCCAAAAACCCACACTTGATGTCATTTGCCATTTATCAAGGGGACTTCAAATGGTGAGGCTTTAGTGTGAACCATGAAGTGCAAGTAATCAGACTTGCATCAGCTAGTCTAGCATTCCCTCAATGCACACCAATGATCATTCAGGCTCAGTAGGTTGGTGTGCAATAGAATTAAACAGCTTTTTGGCTTTCTTTTTCTATACAGTATTGTTTAGCAACTTCAACATATTCTAAGCCAAAATATTCCACAGTATCTTATTTCCATTTATTTTCTTTTCCATTTACATTCTCTTGAAAAGCCTTTCATCAGACATATTATGACCATATAATTGTGTTTGGGCAAATTCTTTTCAGCAAAATTATTCAGGAAAACTTCTTTCCCAGTGGTTCCTCAACTAAATGGGTGGTGAGAACTGGACAATGAGAGAAATGAAGAAAGATGCTTACTTTACAAGGAGGTGGGGGAGAGAAAGATAGATGTTGTCAGTTCAGGTTAAGTGTGTCTTCTTGCTGTTCACTGATTTGAGAATGTTGCTAAGTATTTTTGAGACACATTTTAAATGAAGCCACAATGGGAATCTACAGAAATTGATAGGAGAGTTGAAAATATTATAATATACTTTTGGTATACTGGCCAGAAAAATGGGAACATCCAAACAGCTAGTATACATAGTCATGCCTTTTTGAAAACTTTGAAATGGTATGAAATACTAAGTCTCCTTTGTATTTAGCAACCTAGAATTTAAATCAAGGATCTGGCTCCCACCAAGTGTTGTAGAAATAACTTCCCTCAGCCGCAGGCAATGCCAGATTTAGGCATAAGCTAAGTAAGCTACACCTCACAAAATGGCAGAAATTTTATAGGGGCTTTTAGAATTGTATGTGGCTTTTTATGTGTATTATAATGTATCAGAGAGATAATAATCTGTCAGAGCAATCAAGCCAGCCAAATGATAAATATGTCATTGGTAAATGCATACATTTGAAAATAATTTTATTTTTCACTTTAAAAATACCATGCTGTTAAATAATTTAAAAATGTGCATTCACACACACACATACACAGACACATACACACTTATTTTGTAGCAACTCAAGGTCTTGCTTTGGCACATGCCTTTGAGATCTTCAGGCGTAACTTTTTAGCAAGTCTAAATGGGGCACTGGTTCTGGCAAATGACAACAGGTTATGAAATTGTAGCCCCAAATATGTGGCAGTCACCATGTTGACTATCTTTATTTTAGTCAGTGTGGGCGAGGCTGTTCCTGCCAGTTTGTTAGCTCATTTCTCAGTGTTCTTCATACTGAATTCTAGTTCTGCATCTCATACCACTGGGGTCCCAGTTACAGTAGAAACTCCCTTGGTATGTCTCATTCATATGGCACAACTCCAGTATACCTATGAGGTAATTTTAAAGCTTCCCAGCTTTGGCTAGTGTTGAGGAAAAGGGCTGAGGAGCATCTTCTGCATGCATACTTTGAAGCCTTTTCCAAACCTCACAGTGCCTGTCAAATCTTGTAAACCGCCTACTTTATTTATTTATTTATTTAAATTTCTATACCGCCCCCTCTCCCAAAAAGGGACTCGGGGCGGTGTACAGCCTACTAAAAATGGAGTATATACAAGTAAAAACAAATTAAATGACATGAATCCGGCCGAATCCGTTCAAATATAAAATTACAAAATTTAAAATTCCAGGATTAAATTAAAAAGTTAAAATTTAAAAATTTAAAAACTGAATTAAATTAAAACCCCATAAACCATTTACTGGGCCAGGCCGGCCTGTTGGAAAAATAAGGTCTTGACTGTGCGCCGGAAGGTCTGGATGTCGGTAATGGCCCGTATCTTCGGGGGCAAATCATTCCACAGGGAGGGGGCCCCCAAAGAGAAAGCCCGCACCCTTGGGGTCGCCAGCCGGCAATGATCAGGCGGCGGCACCCCAAGGAGGGCAACCCTGTGGGAGCGTACTGGGCGGCGGGAGGCTGTTGATGGCAGCAAGCGGTCCCGTAAGTACCCAGGCCCCGAGCCATGGAGCACTTTAAATACAGTCAGTACCACCTTGAATCGGATCCGGAAGGCCACAGGAAGCCAGTGCAGCCTGCGGAGAAGCGGTGTTACATGGGAGCTCCGAGGGGCTCCCATGATCACCCGCGCGGCCGCATTCTGAACCAACTGCAGCCTCCGGACACTCTTCAAGGGGAGCCCCATGTAGCCCCATGTTACAATTAAAGACATATTTCATTAATAAATATGGATGCTAATTTTTTTAACCTCTATCTCATCTACATGTCATAGTTCCTTCTTCTAAATATTGTATGTTAACTCTTGCAGTATTCATACAGAGCTATTGAGGACCTGAAATATTTCTGAGTTTTTTTTTTTCTTTTTGGGTACTTTAAATCAACATAGACTGAACTCAGCTGATATTATCAACAAGCAACCTGGAATGAAGGAGAAACTTCCTGACAGTGAGGACAGTTGATTGGTGGAAGGGCTTACCTCCAAAAATCATAGTGCTCCATCACCTGGAGGTTTTTAAGAAGAGACTGGACAGTCACTTGTCTGAGATGGTGTAGGTTCTCCTGCTTGCGCAGGAGGCTGGACTAGAAGACTTCCAAGGTCCCTTTCAGCTCTATTCTATTCTATTCTATTCTATTCTATTCTATTCTATTCTATTCTATTCTATTCTATTCCTTCTATTCTATTTTATATTTTTGGACACCAAGAAAGCTTTTCACATAGTTTCTGTCAGTTTTCTGAAGTTCATGATGCAAAGTTGAAAGCATTAAGGAAAAATGCATCATTTAGTAAGCCAGAAAAAAAAAATGAGAATCCTAAATTTGAGGAAGAGTGGAATCATATGATCTAAAAAAAAAAGAGTAAAGCCAAGTGAAGGAAGAAGTCTGAAAATGGATACTTTCCCACAACGTTATATTTATCTAAATAACTAGCAGATTTTCTTAATGAAAAAGATATTCCTTATTTTTTAAATTCCAAAATGATGAACTGCCTTTTATGGGCCTTTCAGAGTTTTAGCAACTTTCACAGATCAGGCCTGTGGAAAGCAAAGAGGTTTGATTTTAATGAGAATTGTTTTATGGATGACAATTGGCCAGGGCTGTCTTTTCAGCTGGGAACAATTTGAGTTTATGCAATTAAGCAACTTAAATCCTTATCACAAGTCCTAAGAAGGAGGAAACAACCCTCTGGATGGCATCCACAAAAGTAGCAAATAAACAACTGTCTGAAAATATGGCATCCCCATTCAGTGCAACATAAGCAAATCATCACCTGCTTTGCTGCCTGCTGTTTGACATGTCAGTATTAGTATGTCTGTTTCTATCTCTCTACTTTAAGCTGTCTTTTAGATTAAATGCAGAAGAAAAGGATCTCTGAGCCAAAATAGATGGTAGTACTCAAGGCTGGAGAGTAATTAAATGAACTACATTTTCCTCCAAGATCTCAAGGATGTAATTACATGTTATGACTAATTGGCTGATCGATACTTTGATGTCTATCCTTGCTAGTTAAATTGCTGAGTAAGATGACTGGAATATGTCAGGAAATAATTCCCATTGATTTTGCAATTCTGGAAACAGGCAGAGTTCGTTACTTCAAGGCTACATATTTTTCATTTGGTCTGCTCCCAAGTATGTTCGAATGGCAATATTGTTTTGTGTGGCCTAGGTTCAAAGATACCTTGTCTTCTACTTCTTCATTTCCAAGATGCAAGCAAAAAGAACCTGAAACATTTAAAACTACTGCCACATCCACCTCAGTGCAAATATGTTGTTTATCATCAAGCAAACAACTGAAAACATGTTATTCCTCTATTCCAAAACAACTTGTTAATATACTTTGTAGGTTTAATTAGAAATAATTTTTAGAACAAGATTGAAAAGACATACACAGGCCAAATTCTGAAACCATTAAAAACGTTTACGTTCTTGCCTCTCATAAGTTCAGAAGCATTGTCATCTTGAAAGACAAGGCAGAACTTTTGCAATATTTCAATGATCAGAGTACATTGTACAAGCCATCACTTGAGATCACAAAAATGGCACTCACAGCCTGAAGATGTTATTCATCTCTGATATAAATAATAAGACCCTTTGGATGCATTCTGAAAGTTCCATGAACAGTTTGTGCTGAAGGCAGAGAACCACTGGTGTTCCTGCGTGAATGCTTTATGAATATACAATGGTTACTTTTTTTTAATGTCCATTTTGCAACAGTAGTCAGTTAAGATGCTCTACATCAGGGGTGTCAAGCTCGTGTCATCACGGAGGCATCAAATGATATATTGGGACTTTTCCCCCCTTTCCTAAACCGGATGGCAGCAGGGCCACAGGTGATGCATCTGGCCCATGGACCGTGAGTTTGACACCCCTGCTCTACATATTGAGCAACAGGATCAAAAATCACAGAATTGGCATCCAAAGTATAGAGCATTTGATCATTAGTTTAAAACAACCACTTTTTATTGATTTGTAAAAAGAAACCGAGACCACATCTAACTATAATTCTAACTGAATAACAGAGTTGGAAGGGACATTGGATCTCTTCTAGTCAAATTTCAGACAAATTTCAGACAAATGGTTGTCCAATCTCTTCTTTAACCCCCCTCCCCCTCCCCCCAGTGTCTGGAGCACTCACAACTTCTAGAGGAAAGTTGTTCCACTGATTCTGTGCTTGCTTGCTTAGAAAACTGCATGGAGGAATAATTAACAGCAAGGAAGCCTGAAAGGATAGAATGAAGGATTTACCACACATTCTTCTGTCATTCTTGGCTAGGCTATAGATCTGTCCATTGGCTCAGTCTGTGAATTGAATCAGCATTTGTCTGATTCCACGCTGGTCTAAAAGAAACCAGAAAAGATAAATGCAAATAACAAAAACCTGGGGTGGGAGCAGTAATTATTTTTGCCTTTTGTACAGATTGGGAGTGGTAGGAATCCTACTACAGAAGTTATGGCAATTCAGGGAAGTGAGGCCATATTTAAGCTTCGGTTTAAATATGCTTGTGTTAAATAACAGTACGATTAATTGAATCATGTCATTCCCTCTTGTTCTCAGTGTTTCTCAGCCATCAGAAAGGAAGATTACTGAAGTTCATATTCAGTCTGGCTAGTGGGGGACTAAATGTGCCAATGCAGTGAAAACTTTGTTTTTACAGAAGTTACCTGTGTATCAGGTAACAAAGTCAGTTCAGAAATTCAGTTACAAGATAGGAAAATAAATTAATCAAAAAAAGAGAAGAAAAAATAGAGGAAAGTTAAGGAAAGAAGCACTAGGAATGAGAGATGCCCAATGTTATAAAGTGCTGAGACCCTATGGAGATTCTCAGTCATCCAGGACTGAGAATCTCCACAGACATGTAGCCATGCACTTTGGAATGAACACCTTTCGAATGGTTACAGGAGAGCTAATGGGTTTCCGGAAAAACTGCAGACCACAGGAACCATTTGCACTTCAGTTTGCGATACAGACAACACAGACTCACCCCCCAGCAGCCTGCACCTGTCTTCAACAGTGAAGGGACACAGGGCAGAAAACATCCTGCAGCCAAGAAAACTCCATACCCATTTGCACTACTCAGGTGCCCCTGAGGACACAGATAAAGCTCCAAGTGTCTCAACAACTCTCTAAAAAGAATGCAAAAAAAAAAAAAAAGCTGTCTGCAAAGAATATAAATCCTTCTGTGAGTTGTAAAAAGATCGAAAGTTGAAATAATTAACCCAAATCAACAAAGTAAAGTTTATTTCGCAGTTGCAAAAGCGGGCTTGCTCCAATTCTGGCAGGGACCAAAATGGAGAAGCCCCGAGCATGGCTTCGTTCTGCTTTTTATATTCAAAACTGCCGCCCCCTCTTACGAGGGCTTGGCTCACAATCTAGCTAATTCCCTAGACCAATTACTGACTAATACATAGTATTACTACCTAATACGTATGATTACATTGTTTCTAAGGCATACGTGACAAAACTCATGTGCATCCGATACATTGTTATTCCTTCATTTGAATTTGAAAAACAAGTCTGCCTTTGTTACCACTCACACTTCCATTTCCCACCATCCAGACAGAGCTGAAGAAGCTTCTTGGCTGAGAAGCGTAATGTTTTCAAAGAAAAACAAGGAAGTCCAGTTACCTCCTGAAAAATCACATTTGGGACAAATTCCTCAGAGTTAGGATAGAATCAATTATATCTATGATATTAGGATCTGAATTTGCTTCAGGTCATTGATAACTAACTGATCTTAAAGAAAAAAAAAACATATTTTGCTAAAAGAAAAAAACTCTGAAAACAGCATTCTTGATGCCACTGAGCTGTTATACAAGAACATTTTCATGTTCCTGTTAATATGCAACCATTCCTGAAGGCAAAAGTGCTCAAGAGAACTCTACATAGGATTCTATTTTCATCTGAATTTACTTAAACGATTTGTGCAATTGTTTATCAAGTGCAAATCTATAGCATAGTGACCGAAGACGACAACATCATTTTCCAAATGGGAAAGTTACCAAAGGATTTTGTGAGAAATGAAAAACTGAAAAGCATTTTTTCTCATAGGGAGAAATAAATTGGGTTTTTTAAAATTTTCAATCTATCATACTATAAATTGGTTTTATATGTATAGTAAACAAAAAAGCTGAATTGACTATCAAATTTACAATGATTTGCAATACCAATTGTTGAATTCATTAAAAGGAAAACAAAACAGAATATGAAGAAATTAACTCTAAATTACCATTTGTTTCCAGATGTCTTTATCTAGGCATGTGTATTCAACCATCATCTATTTTGGGAGACACAGTTATGCTGCTGCAATCATGATTTCCAGCTTCCTCTGATTCCATCAGATATCCTTTAAATTCAATGGAGTTTTAAAGCACACTGATATGAATTCTGAATTCTGTTGATTAGAAAGGAAGAACTGAAAACCTAGTATACGTTCACAATCTTTTGGAAACCTTAAAATAACACAAACCATGTTTTAGAGTTTAATTCTCCAACTAAAAAGGCTTTTGTACTACATTCTCTCTAGTGATGCATGCATAAAAGAGTGTTACTTGATCAAGTGTAGCACTGAATTAGCTAAGAAAAGAATGCAATCCCTGGATCCAGTGGTCAGGGGTGGGATTCTCCTGGTTCCAACTGGTTCGGGTGAACCCTTAGCTGTGATGATCTGCTTACCGGTTTGATCTGATGATCATGTGGGTCCACCTGCCTACCCGCCCTTGCACTGTACTCACTTATATCTGCTCAGCTGATTCACACGGCAGAGCGGATTGCCGTGCCTCAGCTGTGTTACTTTCGCGAAGTAACATTAAAGGTAAATCATTGCAATAGCTGTGCATGTGCGTGCGGTGATTAGCGAACCGGTTGTTACACTGGGAGAACCCCATCCCTGCCAATGGTCATTCCATTGGCCAAAGTGTGTCCATTAGCAGAATAGCTGCTGCTTCTTCACTTCTTCAGTGTATACAGGAGAGAATTGGAGGACTCTTCAGAGAGATTCAGAACATTCTGGGGTTAAATAAGTGGGAGAGACAAACGTGTCTTTCATAATGGTAGGGTGGTAGCTCATGATCTTTGGTAAGAATTGAAGGGCTCTTTCCTTTGAAATATTTGCTTATAGCAGTGTTCTGGTCTTGGTTTCTTTCCTAGTGCTCTCTGGAATATCCATGGGACCACACATGGTGATGAGATCATTTGGTCAATACTGGAAGTGCCTTGAGAAACTTTTCCATTTTTCAGACAGCCCAAGGTATGTAAGCATATCTTTAAGCAATGAGAATTAACTTTAGAACCTTTGAGGCCAAGGGTTTATGAACTAGTTTACCGAAAATAATTTTCCTTTGCAAAAGCTCTGTGTTTATGTGCAAAACTGCTTGTAGCTCTGGCATAGTTCACACAGTTTGTGGAACTCAAAATATATGCAGGGGACATGCTGTTTGAATAACAAGCAGATATACACAATATTTAGGAAGAAAAAGAAATGGAATCAAAATTCCATTAAAGGTCGTGGAATTAGTTACATGGCTTTTTTAAAATCACTATTAAACTGGCAGCAAATATGGATCACTCTTTAAGAAATAGTTCTGAAGCAAGGCTCTTGTTAAGCAACGTACTAGTTACATCTTGTTTTTCAATAATTATCGCATTGTGCTAAAAACTTATATTTTGACAATTCTGTAGTTAATTAATTTGCTGCTAGCAAACTGCGACCTTTAGCTGACACATTAATACTCTCATAATCAGCTAAAGGTCACATCTTGCTTAGAGTTGGAGCCTTTCCTGTACCATGTCCTCTGAATACCAGAAAACTGTCTGATATGCCAGTTAGAAGTGTTAATGTGGCAGACAAAGATCACCAACTCTTCACTGGGTAAACTGGTTCAGTACTGGCAGCATAAAGAGATATGATGAAAGTCTAATCCTTAAACAACCTGCCTGAAACTCACTAATAGGAATATTGGCTATTTTAAACTGTTACCAACTGACTGAGGTTTTAATAGGATCTGAATAGCATCAAGTTTGCTTCCATAGAAATTCTTGTTCATGTACAGCAAGGCTGCCAACCAATTAGGGAAAACATTTGATATATCCTTTCTCTACAACCAAATTAATCCAATAATTTTTAATGCTCAAATATTATCAAATAACCAGTATTGCTGCATTTATGATTCTCCAATGAAGTGCAATGTTATCATTTGTAATTTCAGTTGATTTATCAGTCATCATGGTATTTGAAGACTTACATATTGCAATTTCAAATAAGTACTGTAAAATTCAATGATTTGAACACATATCATACAAGCGTTGAAGTTCTTTATTGCAGTTTGATTTAACATGCTAAATCTAAAAAATAATTTCATTAGATTTTATTGATTGGCTAGGGGAATTTTGGGAGTTGAAGTCCACATGTTAAAGTTGCCAAGGTTGAGAAACACTGCTCTGGGTGAAGAAGCAAAACGTAATATTATCACATATGTTACAGCATATCCAACAGAATAGTTATATGGCAGAGGTTTGCCATAAGATGTCAAAAAGCACTATAATTTTAAATGTACACACACAAAACTGTCCGTTGGGTGAAAATATTTTACCCAATATGTCTTCCTTGACATCTCTTTCTCTCATGAATCAAAAAGCAGGCTTTAAAAATAATCAGGAGAAAACATTGAGCTGGTTATCTTTACATTTACTGCCTATACTATGAGATTACGGAGAATATCCCAAGCTTGAAATTGTTCATTTCAAGAGTTTGGGCACGAAATGGAGCATTTAACTCCACATTTTCAGTGTGCCAACACCTCTTACTAACCTAAAAAAACTTTAGCCATGGAAAATTGGAAAGCACATTCTCCATTAAAACCACAGGGACTGGTTTCATCGTTGCAGCCATCAGCTGGAGCAAGTTTGGGCATGGAGAGAAGGTTGGGAAAAAGACAATTAAGCACATGTTCAGAGATGTGAGCATATTAACAACTAGCTGGACATTTAAAAAAAAGACGGTTGTCTATTGACTGATTGGTAAATTTACTGTTGTTTTTAAATTATTCAATGTGAGGAAGTTAAGGGCTTTTATTTTACACTTTCATTTCTCAAACAGATTCTCAATGTTCTCTCCTGATAGAAATATGAAATGGATCCTCAAGATCTGTGTTGATTATCAGGATTTTTAATTTGTTCATAAATGTAAGCAGCAGGTTGGACCAATATTGGGCGATACCAAAACTACTGAAATAAAAAGCCAAAGACCTCCTTAAACTGGATGAATGGTCAACCACATGGCAGATGAAATGGGAATTTAAATAATTATAAAATAGTGCATACTTTGGCAAACCATTCACATTCATAATACTCCTTTGAAATCCGAGCTGCTTGTAACTAACCAGGTAAACAATTTTAAGATCATAGCAGATAATGCAATGAAATTGTCAAAGTGCACCTGACATTGTACACAATTCTGGAGACCATGTTTAAGGAAGGGTGTAATAGAGCTAGAAAAAGTTATTATCTGAAAGGAAAGGATGGTAAGAATGGTTTTAAAGAATGGAGAGAAGGTTTTTTTCCCCTCTTCTCTCAAAGGACTAGGACTACCACTCATCCAATGAAGCTGATTATAAATGAATGTAAAGCAAAGCGCTTCTTTATATACATAAATACATTAGCAACATATTTATTTATTTATTTGCAAGATTTATATACTGTCCCCCTCTCCCCGCAGGACTCGGGGCAGTGTATAGCCATTAAAAAATACAATAATAACACAGTAATTAAAAACAGTTAAAAAGATTAAATTAGATGGCTGAATAATAAAAACGAGACAAGGGTTTAAAAATACGGACTAAAACCAATTAAAACCAAATTTAAAACCCCATAAAGCCCTAGGCCAGACGGGCTTGATGAAATAAATAAGTTTTCAACGCATGCCGGAAGGTCAGAAGGTCAGGGATGATCCTTATCTCCGGGGGTAATTCCTTCCAGAGGGAGGGTGCCCCCAAAGAGAAGGCCCACACCCTCGGGGTCGCCAGCTGTTCAGCTGGCAGCACCCCGAGGAGACCCACTCTAGGGGAGCGCACCGGCCGATGGGAGATTGATGGTGGCAGTAGGCGGTCCCAAGCCATGGTCCCAAGCCATGGTCCCAAGCCATGTAGTGCTTTAAAGATGGTAACTAACACCTTGAAACGCACCCGAAAGACCACCGGGAGCCAATGCAGCTCATGCAAGAGTGGTGTAACATGAGAGCTCCGAGAAGCCCCCAAAACCACCCCCGCAGCTACATTCTGCACCAGTTGGAGCCCTCGGGTGCTCCTCAAAGGGAGCCTCAAGTAGAGAGCATTGGCATAGTCTAGGCGGGAGATAACGAGGGCGGATGTGACTGTGCGAAGCGCATCCCGATACAGAAAGGGCCGCAACTGGTAGATCCTATGGACCTGATAAAAAGCCCCCCTGGTGACGGCCGCTATATGTTCTTCTAATGACAGCCGTACGTCCAGGAGGACACCCAGATTGCACGCCCTGTCTGTGGGGGCAAGAATTTCCCCCCCACAGCCAGCGATAGAACTAGCTGGCTGTATTGGGCTGCCGGAAAGCACAGCCATTTGGTCTTAGCTGGGTAGAGCTGAAGCCTGTTCCGCCCCATCCAACCCCACACAGTCTCCAGGCACCGGGTCATCCCTTCAACAGCTTTGTTGGGATGGCCTGGGGTAGTAATGTACAGCTGAGTGTCATCAGTGTACTGATGAAACTCTACCCCAAAGCCACAGATGATCTCATCCAGCGGCTTCATATAAATGTTGAACAGCAGGGGGGAGATCACCAACCCCTGAGGAACCCCGCAGATCAGGGGCCTCGGGGTCGATCTCTGCCTCCCTGCCAACACAAATTGTGAACGGTCGGAGAGGAAGGAGGAGAACCACCACAAAACAGTGCCCCCCACTCCCAACCCCCCCCCAGCTGCCGCAATAAGATACTGTGGTTGACAGTATCGAAAGCCGCCGAGAGGTCTAACAGGACCAGGACAGAGGAATAACCTCTGTCATGGGCCCTCCAGAGATCATCCACCAACGCGACCAACGTAATCTTACCACTGGCCACATGGCTTGTAAATTATCCATCCACTCCTTAAAGGAGGGGATTTCAGGTTCTTTGGTGGGTAGTTCCGGCATGGGGTTGAATTTTTGACCCGTGGCTACGTGGAATGGGGTGAACCCCATGCTACTATGGACTGAGTTATTGTATGCTGTCTCTGCAAAAGGAAGAAGGTCATCCAATTGTAATTAATAAAGCATCTTAAATATTGTTCTAATACACTGTTCACTCTCTCTATCACTCCATCGGTATGGGGATGGCTTGATGACGACAATCCCTGGGTGGAGTCTAATAGGTTTAAAAACGCCCGCCAAAATTTGGATGTGAACTGAACACCCCTATCTGAGATAATCCGTTGGGGGGCACCATGAAGGCGATAAATGTGTATTAGGAACATCTTTGCCAATACCTTGGCAGTCGAGATCTTTTGGCATGAAATAAAGTGAACCTGTTTGGAAAAAAAGATCAGTTACAACCCAAATGACAGTATTCCCAGCACACTCGGGAAGTTCCACTATAAAGTCCATAGAGATCTCTTTCCAGGGAGCAGAAGGGTACGCTACTGTGTGTAAAAGTCCAGAATATTTTCCTTGTCTTCTCTTTGCAGCAGCACAGGTGGGGCAGCTCGCAACATAGTTTTCAATGTCCCTTTTGAGGAACAGCCACCAAAATTGTCTTTTGATGAGGTGCAGGGTTTTTACAAACCCAAAGTATCCTGCTATTTTGGAGTTGTGGCAGCGTTTCATGAGTTCAATTCTCTGGTTTGCAGGGACATAAAGCTTGTATTCTACCCAAGCCAGTCCATCTTTGAGTAAGCAAGTGTTTCTGTTAGCCTGGAACCAATCATCCTTAAGTAGTGCTTCCTTAAATATTGACGTCGTTGTGTCTTCAGTCAGGGATGATTTTTTTTTTCTCTTGTGCCCGGGTGATTAGCTTGGCTGCTAGTTGGGTCGATTGGATCATCGGTTTTATAACTTCAATCTTTTTTCTGTTGTATTGGGGTTTCCTGGACGGTGCATCTGCTAAGAAATACTTTCTCCCAGGAAAATATTTGAGAGTGAAATTAAAACGTTCCAAATATTGAGCCCACCTTGCTTGCTTTTCAGAGAGTTTCCGTGGATTTCTTAGAGCTTCCAGATTTTTGTGATCAGTCCATACTTCAAAGGGGATTTGGTTTCCTTCCAGGAAATGTCTTCATGTGAGCATTGCCCACCGCATTAGCATATGCCTCTTTCTCCCATATGGCCCATCTTTGCTCGGTTTCCATCAGTTTCTTGGATGTATAAGCACATGGTTGTAATTGTCCACTTCCATTCTTTTGGAGGAGGACTGCTCCAACTGCAACATCACTGGCGTCTGCTTGGATGACAAAAGGTTGTTCGGGATCTGGGTGCTTAAGGACCGGTTCTGCTGCGAATAGACGTTTGAGTTTCTTGAATGCTGCCTGACATTCCATTGTCCAGATAAGGGGTTGCCTAGGTTTGGGTTTCTCCCCCCCTTCATTTTTAGCAAGTTCGTGATAGGGAGGGCGATGTTTGAAAAAGCTGGAATGAATTGGCGATAAAAATTTGCAAACCCCAGGAAGCTTTGCAATTGTTTGCGTGTGTGGGGTGGATCCCAATCCAATACAGCTTTCACTTTCTGTGGGTCCATCTCTATTCCCTCATGGGATATTCTATACCCCAAATAGTCAATTTTCTCTTGGTGGAACTCACATTTGGAAAGTTTTGCATATAGTTTAGCGTCTAAGAGTTTTGTTAAGACTGCACGGAGTAGCTTGATGTGTTCTTCCATCATTTCCATGTAGATTAAAATATCAAGATACACTAAAACCCCTTTAAATAAAAATTCATGAAGGGTTTCATTGATCAATTGCATAAACACTGAAGGCGCTCCTTGCAGTCCAAAAGGGAACACTTTAAATTGGTAGCATCCCAATGGTGTATTAAAAGCTGTCTTCCACTCATCCCCTTCCTTTATTCTGATGCGGTAATATGCCTCCCATAGGTCTAACTTTTCCTTTCGAGAGGTGGGCTAACATGTACTTCATGAGGGGGAGTGGATACATATTCTCTATGCAAATCATGTTTAATTTTTGATAGTTCACACACAGACGCATGGCGCCATCTTTCTTTTCACGGAATAACACTGGAGCAGCTATTTTTGGTCAGGCGGGTTCGATGAAACCCCTTTTTAAGTTTTTATCAATAAATGCTCCGAGTTCTTTCAGTTCTCTGGGAGACATGCAGTACATTTGTGGTTTTGGGAGTTTAGCCCCTGGTAGAATTTCAATAGCGCAGTCTGTGGTTCGATGAGGTGGGAGTTCATCACAAGCTTCCTCACTAAATGCTTGGGCCAGATCCTGGTACTCATTGGGAATGTTAGTGGGTTCCGCCGACTGTCCGGTCATGGCTAATTCTCTGTTCTCTTTCCCTTTCTTTATCCTTTCCTCTGAGCTTTTTGCAAATATTACGTCTCTCTGGAATTGTACAGTTCCTGTCCTCCAATTTATTTTTGGATTCCATTTCCGTAGCCATGTGAGACCTAGGACTAGTGGCTCTTCCATTCCTGGGGCTACAATGAATGTGAGCATCTCCCTGTGGTTTCCTAGTCTTATTTTCAATGGTTCTGTGGTAAACCTGGCTGGTTCCCCCCCTCCGCTATAGTTCCATCTAATTGGCAGAAAGTGATGGGATTTTCCATTTCTTTCAGTTGGATTCCCAATTTATCTGCAAGGGAGGGTTTGATTAGGCATCGAGTGCATCCCGAGTCCAGCAACGCTGTAACTTCCTCCCCCTTCCCTTGGCTGGGGATAAACAGTCTCAGGGGTAGGGTGATTGGTTCAATTGGATTGCTTACCAGCGGATCATCCTCTGGATCACTTTCGGACTGGCTCAGGTCCCCTCGGAGCGTTTGGGATTCTTCCTCAGGTTTGGGAGGGGGTCGGAATCCCACATCTACTCGGCCCCTCAGGCCAGTCTCCTTCCCTCGAGGGCTGGATGTTGTGGGTTTCCCACTTGATGGGTGGTCTAGCTTTCTGGCAGGAGTCTTCGAGTGGCATTCTGCTGCGCGGTGTCCCTCCTTTCCACACTTAAAGCAACCAGACGTTCTTGGAGTCATGGTGGATTGGGGTTTGAAAACTTCCCGTTTCCCCAGGGGTGGGGATCTTTTCCAAAACTTACTAGCATGGTACCGGTTTCGAGTCATGTCTATCTGTGCCTCCTCTGCCATCATGTACCATTCATGCAAGAGGTTTGGGGCCCCATGGGCCAGTCAGGCAGCGTATAGGTCATCATTTAGTCCATCTTTGAACCAACAGATTAGGATATCCTCTGGCCAATCTACCCAGCTGGCCAGGTCACGAAATTCCTCGGTGTATTCTGCTACTGGGCGACGGCCTTGTTTCACGACTCTGATGCGGTCGCGGGCTTTTCTATTGGCAAGCGGGTCCTCGAAACGGTGGCGTAGGCCTATCATAAAGTGATCTAGGTTTCTGAATTCTGGGGCATTGATGTTGTGGAGCATTACCATCCATCTGACTGCTGCCCCTTCAAGAGCCAGGGTGATAATTCGTACTCGGGACCCTTGGGTTGGGAAATCCTGCCCATATTCTTGCATGTAGGTGAGCACTTGCGCCAGGAGAAATCCCAATTTCTGGGGGTCACCATCGAATTTTACCCCCAAGGGCGGGATCTTCCTCTGTAGTTGTATGTTCCTAGGTTGGCCAGGATTAGTTCCCTGATCTGGGGCATTTAAGGGTCGGGTATCTGGTGTGGCTGCTGGTTCTTCAGTTTGTCCCTCTTCCCGCTCAATCTCCGCTGGATCCGGGGTGGCAGCTCGGGTTCTCTCACTTTCTGGTTCCCTTGCTCTCCTGCATTGTCATCTTTGTGTGTCCCCCACGTCAAGGTTCTCCAGGGCTTCCCTCACTAGGCGATTTATGTACCGTCTCATTCGGTCATCGGCCGGTGGCTCCTCGTCCCATTCTTCCTGATTCGACAGGGCCTCTAGCTCCAGTTTCCACCCGGGTTTACGATTTCCTCGGGTGAGGGTTACTCCCCTGGTTCTTCCATCCCAGGTGTCTCTCTTTCCTACACCTATAGACCACCAGGGCTTGGTAGAGGTTTCGCAGGCAGCTTCGCTGTCTTCGATGGGACGCATCGAGTCAGTATCTGGCTGGGTTATTGTTGACGTTTCTCCCCAGCATTCAGCTCCCCCTTGCTCCTTGCTATATTCAGACATTTTTTCTTCTCTTGCAGGGTCCCCTCGGTAGAGTGAAAGGTTTTTTTTTTAAAAAAAAAATTCCTCTCTGGGTTGACCTCTATTGCAGACACTGCTTTATGTCAGGCTACAGAACTTTTTCCCATTCAATCAATAAGAATGAACTTCTGAGAACCAAATGTATCAAAAGGAATCCTTTATTGAGATGAGATAGCTCATGTAGGAGTTCAAAGCAGCGTCTGAGGTCCCTCAGGCATACAGTAATAGATAAGGGAGTTTAGAACCCCTCCCTTTTTCTCAATGTTTATTTAGGGAAACAAAAGCCAATATGTTAATTCCCCTCCCAACCTCCCCTTTTGGAAGGTTCTTTCTCACGTACATTTCCCAAGACATACCTAATTTCCCCCCACCCCATTTTCAGAATGGACTGTTTTTTGGAGATTGCCCAGAGCACTTCACTGTGGAGTTTTATGGTCTTCTCATCTCCTGGCTGTGCCTCTCAGAGATGTTAGGTTCTGGCCATATGGCTTCCCTCCCTCCATTGTATCATGTGTGGGTGTGCAAATTCAATATAAGGTTAAATATATTCAGGTTACATCAAGAAAGGATTTCTTTATCAGTCCCCCCCCCCTTTCTTCTTCCTCTGAAGAAATGACAGATACACAGATCTGACAACTCTGACTGGTGGGGAATGGAAGGATTTATATTGTTGTCTTGCAAGAAGAAGTCTTCAAAGAAAAACAAGAAACACGAGTTGCCTCTTGAAAAAAACACCTTGGTAGACTAATAAGAGCTGACGAAACCTGTATTTTTTATTTATGTGTATTTATTTATTTATTTATTTATTTATTTATTTATTTATTTTATTTATTTATTTGCCACCTATCTCACCGCTAGGTATAGGCAACGGTATAACAACATTTGTTATACAGAAACATATATGAGTTATGATCATGTATTTCTGCTATTAGAATTCAAAACTGTTGCCCAAATAATCATCCTTTTTACTAAGGAAACTAGTATGCAGTGTAAGGTGTATTTTGAGACCACACTGAAAAACAACTGAAAACATTCTTGACTCAAATGATTGAAATTAATCTAAACTATTAGAAGGATGTTATGTCCAAAGGCCTGCTAACACAACATCATTTATAGTGTCAGCCATAACAGAATTATATGATGAGGAAATTAAATAGTGATATATTACATCACAGTTCTGATATTTTTCTATACCTTTTATATATTGCAATGCTGGCTAAATATATAGATGACTTATAGGTCCTGGAACTTTTGTAAGTCATCTAAGTAATGCTTAAGGTCAGGTAGGGTCATGATGGCGAATAGGTGGCACGCTGAGTCATTTGTGCCGGCACGTGAGCTGCAGGCAAACTTACCTCACTGCACATGCATGCGCCTCACAGCTGATTTTTGGCCAATTTTAGTCCTTTTTCAGTCTCCCAGAGGTTTGAGGAAGGCTTCTGCAGGCTTCTGCAGGCTTTTCAGGAAAAAAAACTAGGCCTGTTTCATCACTTCCTGTTTTTCCAGAAATACCGGAAGTGACAAAACAGGCCTAGTTTTTGGCCTACAGAAGCCTTCCTCAAGCTTCTGGGAGTCCGAAAAAGGCCTCAAACTAGCCAAAAATCAACTGTGAGGTACTGTGCAGGTAAGGGGGATTGCGCACGCATGCATAGGGGGTGTAGGGAGACGTGCATTGCCTTCTGGGTGCTGGCATGTGAGTGCGAGCATGCTAGCGTGTGCACAATTTTTTGCACAGTAGCCCAAAAGGGTTAGCCACCACTGCTCTCGGCAAAATACCCAGATGATGTTTCTCAAACTATTTATGGAAAATGCATAAAGAAGCAATATTGTTTTCCTTGTTTGATCTGGTCATACGGATCTTTGTGAGCAGTTAAATGATAGGAGCTAAACCCATGCATCACTCATCCTATGAAGAGAAATCTTTTCTGAAACCATTAACTCCTGAAATACAGTATTACTGAGCTTTCGAACTATATAAAAGACATAATAAAAATAGCAGTATTTGTTTCAGGGTAACTTAAAAAGAGGGCATATTTCTTGATCAGTTAAAGTGGCATTGTTAGAGCTTTCTTTCTTCCTTCCTTCCTTCCTTTCCTCCCTCCCTCGTTTCTGTCTCTCTGTCTTTGTGTCTCTTTGTGTGTGTCTCTGTCTCTCTTTCTTTTATTCAAAGTATTTATATACATTGTTGATTTCCTTCATGATGCACATTATCAGCCTGGAATTAAGAAACTTTCTTTTCTGATTCTATGTGGATGATTGTATTTAACTGCATGGCAGATTGTATGCATCTAAGAACAGTTAAAAAAAACAGGATGGCTGCTTCAATATAGCTATTAGAGAAATCTGAGTTGTTCAACTGATTTGCAAAGAAAGAAGCACGTGTCTAGTTGGAGAATGTAATCTTTTGTATTACTCTGTCTCCATTCTTCTGACTCCAGAGAAGCCTTAAACTCCATGGAACTGTAAAACTTAAGAGTAGTCTTAAGTCTATTCTCAGTAGTCATAGCAGGGGGTTTGTGGTTGTAATAACCAAGTTTTGCTACCCTTGATTTATTGAAAGAAAGATTAAACAGTGCAGTAAATAGGCAAGCAGGAAACTACTTAGAAATGCAAATGTATTTATAGTTGTAGTCCTGTTTACAATATACTATATAGTTTGACAAATTAAACTTTGATATGGGACCATTTATGCAGAGGTGGTATTCAGCAGGTTCTGACCAGTTCTGGAGAACCGGTAGCGGAAATTTTGAGTAGTTCGAAGAACCGGCAAATGCTACCTCTGACTGGAGATTTTGCAGTATCTTTCCTCTGCCACACCCACCAAACCACGCCCACAGAACTGGTAGTAAAAAAATTTGAATCCCACCACTGCATATATGCAAATGATATACAATCCAGGCACTCCACTTGATATTTAGAATACCATTATTTGGAACAGCGGGAATCTATTTTGTGGCATTCATGGAAATTGTTAGATGACCTTTTTCTTCATATATTGGTTTAAAGGCTGAAAAAAAAGAAATCAGAAAATGGTTGTCATTAAAGTCCATTTGCATGAGTTGGGTATTTAATACTGTAAGTCTGCAAACTTTGGGAAATTTGGAAAGTGAGTTGCACATTAAAATAAATCAGAGGGTTAAGAGCCTGTAAAATTTGCTATAAATTCCAATTGAGATAATGGTAAAAGGCAATTGTGTGCAGTAATAAACTACTTGAAATAAGTGACGATTAAGCAACTTTAGACTGAGTAACTATACTTTGTATTAAACTTTTACTTTATCCACATGCATTTTACTTTGTAATGTATTTATTTGGATTTTTATGGCAATGCATAATCATGTATAAGAACTTGAAGTAGTATTATATATAGTGTATATATATTTTAATGCTAAGTTAAAAATAAAATTACTTGACCACTATAGAAAATCCTATAAATACATTTTATAAACAAGTTTAATTTTCTCTTTTAAAAAATAGTAAACATTATTAAAACAGTATTTCTGGCCATGTGTTGCAGGCATTGTATATATTATATAAACACATTTATATAGTAAGTGTGGCTTTCACATTGTGCCCAGCACAATTGGGTTAGGTAGTTGGGTATATTAAATAAACCACAAATGGCTGAATTCATATAACATGCAAATTCATCTTTTTTTATAAACTATATTGGGTTCACAATATGCTAAGCCAAAAATAATCCTTATGACTTGTAAACCAGGCTTAGACTTTATATGGGTATTATGTGTATTATATGGGTATTATGTGAGTAAATGTATGTTTGTCTATATCGCAGGCAGGTAACATCAACTTACAACAATTCATTTAATGATTGTTCAAAATTATGAGGGTACTGGAAAAAAGTCGGAAGGGGGCAAATGGAAAAAAAATGGCAGAATGACTATCATACTGTCATTGCAAAATCTTTTTCATTTGTGTTGAGATATTCCATTCATGTTCAAAAAAGTTGAAGCTTGTGTTGTACCATCACATCATTCATTTCATCATTTTGACTAAATCATTGGATACTGTCAGAAGTAAGTCCAAAGATCACACTGTGAAACCCAATCAAATCCAGTTCTTTGCTTATATCCAATAGACAGAATTTTACCAGACTAAAGCTATAACTTTCTAACCTAATAGCAATAGCACTTAGACTTATATAAAATGCTTTAGAGCCCTCTCTAAGCAGTTTACAATATCTGGGTTCTCATTTTACCGACCTCGGAAAGATGGAAGACTGAGTCAACCTTGAGCTTGGTGAGATTCAAACTGCCAAATTGCAGGCAGCCGGCAGTCAGCAGAAATAGCCTGCAGTACTGCATTCTAACCACTGAGCCATGGGAGATTCTAGGGTGTGACTACCTGAATACTTTCCTCCCACTTTCATCTAGTTCAGGACTGCATAGTCTCTTGTCTTGGGCCTCCTACCTAGAAAGCCACTGTGCTGTTGCCAAAATTCACCCCCCACTTCTTCTGCAGCTGCACATTCCATCACAAATGCCAAGGATGCTCCTGTTTATGATCCTGTATAAAATAAATTGGTTGGTTTCTTGCAAACTCACAAATGTACAGTCTGGGATAACTTCTGGACATGACATTCATTCTTATTTATGTTGCATATTAATTTATTCTTTTCTGGAGAAATCAAATCTTTCAAGATCTTGTCAACCTCTGAATCCTTAATGCTTATGCTCTCTTTGCATATACTATTGAAGATCTAACAGATACCTTCAAAACACTCTGTCCTTCTAACCTGAATATCCTTGTAATCTTAGTCACATTGATTGTAAACTAGCATTCTAGAATTAGAAATTATTACTTTTTCAGGAATAATCTCTTATGTTAGCAATTGGTGGAGGATTCCTTTATATTTTTATTGGATTTTTAATCTATTGGAGGATGGTGTTTTTTGTTTGTTTGTTTGTTTCAGATGCTTCTTCACACATTCATGTAATATCCTGGCAGGACATGGGTACATATTTTATTCATTCCCATCCTGCATCTAGATCCCAGAATCATTCAACACTTCTTAGTAACACTTTATTATAAAAGTAGAGCATTTTTCCAGTTGAAGAATGTACACTAGTATATTAAAGAACTCCAAATGATGGGATTCACAATGCAGTCTCCAGCAAGAATATAATTTTGTGTATTATAAACAATATGTCCAATAAAGTGAAGGCCATAGCATAAGAAAGAAATTGCATCTATTACAAGTTATCTATGAAGGTTATTTCAAAAATATACAGTTTGCTATTGGAGTAATCCAATAAAAATGACATTAAAACAGTAGCATTGTCTCTATGTTTTCAACAAGCTTGCATATAATTGCTTCTTTTTAAAAAATCAGAGCAATTATATATACATTTCATTTAGGCAGTAATTTCTTTCAGAGCTGATGTAGAATATCTTCTTTGTTCCATAATCTTTAAATTTACTCTTTTTTTCTCGTAATGGAAGTCAAATAAATGTTTCATTAGGCCAATTGGATAACTTTAACCTTGCTGATAAACAATGAAATGAAAAATGTCTCTTAATAAATACAAAAACATATTTAAATTCATCCCATGCACTCATTTTTTGGGGGGGATTTGCATAACCATTTGGCATAATTATCCTCTTTTTGTATGATCTTCTATAAAGGAAATAAAACATATTTTATCTTTGCAAGTAAAGAACAAGGAGACAAAGCATATTTTGTTCCTTTCAAATTCTAAGAGTGATGATAAGGAGCTATTAGATAACATTGTAATCAATTGTCACATTTTATAATTGAAAAATAAAGTCATAGAGCAAAGAAAGCAGGAATCTCTTCCTATAACTTTCATAATTTGGTATATATATTTTCTATTTCTTTTATCAGTTTTCAATCATGAATGCACATTTCTATTTTATGACTTATGTTGCCACTTTGCAATTATCCCATCTCACTTATTCAGCTGGCAAATGAATTAACATCTCATCCTCTCTATATCAGGCCTGCAAACTACATAGCAATAATTCAGTCAAAAGAGAACTGGGAATGGGAATGTAAAGGAGAGAAGAATGTAAAATTAAGAAAAAAAACCTCAGAAACTATTGATTTTTTTTTGTTACAATTACCTTGCATATGTTTGAAAATCACAAATATGTAACAGGAGGGAGGAAGGAAGGAAGGAAGGAAGGAAGGAAGGAAGGAAGGAAGGAAGGAAGGAAGGAAGGAAGGAAGAAGGAAAGAAGGAAAATAGGAAGGAAGGAAGGAAGGAAGGAAGGAAGGAAGGAAGGATACAAAACTAAGGGTTATTTTGATTGATGATTAGCAAAAAACATGAAACAGGCAACTAGGTAAAAAGAAATCTGAAACAAAAAGCAACAAACCAATGTTATTTTTAAATATAAATAGGATATAATATGCTTTATTTGAGGGTGGGAGGGGAAACTAAAAAAAGAAATAGGTAATCAAATAATAATTAAATTGTTAATTGGCTCAATATGGACAATCTATTATCTAGTTTTTTCTAGATAAATTGCACGCTAAGAATATTGCGCCTAGATTTGTCCATGTTCCAGATACATTTCATTTGGTCAAGTTCTCTAATTTATATTACAATAGTTGGGACAGGTCTCAGACAAATGGTTCAAGGTGAGACAGTATGTAGCACAAACAGGTGTTTGGAGTAGTAGTTCAAAATCATTTAGGCCTTTATAGGTAATGCTTTGTATTATGCCTAAAATAGTCTGGCAGCTGTGTTGCAATTAAATTCATGACCATTTTACTTTACCAGTAGTTAGTCTCTATTAGTACCCATATAGTTATATTTTGAATAAATAAGCTTACAGTAAGTCATCCATGGCAACTTAATGGACAAAATGTGACAATCAACAGTTTAACTTGCCAGTAACAGATATTATTGTTGTTGTTTTTTGTAGGAAAGATCACAACTGCTATACCAAATGATGAAAATATTATGTTATACAGGTTTTACTTTGTTCTATAGAATATTGTTGGGTCTGTTTGCACCCCTAATTATAGAACACTATCCTTTGGGTGGGCCCAAAATTTACAACTTGAGCAATTCTTTTTATTCATAAGACCTAGTAATAGAGCACCTGATCTCATCCATTACAATACATTGGAACTTCTATAGCTCATTACTGATTGCAGATTTAATTATGTCAATCTAAAATACCCATGAATCTGAGAAGATGAAGTACAGCTAGATAATATCAGCAAATCAACAACACTTCAATATAAATAGAAATTTTCAATGTTCCATGCTTGTACTCCTCAAATCACCAAGGATTTCATAGGGTTATAAAGTTTTGTGAGACTGTGGTGATGTCACTCAAATCTTATCAGATGTTATAAACATCTCATAAATTTAAAACTATTTTTATTATACTTTCATTTAAGAGAGGGTGCAAGTGCCAATTTTGGTGGTATGAAGACAGCTAAAGTTAGGCTGTACTATTCATGTTTATTGATCAAGCACACTGATCACTAGATCTGCAAAGCTTTATTAAGTAAAAAAATAAAGCAGTACTGAAAGAAAAAAATGCTATCTCTCCTTGACACATTGCTTTTTGTTTTTGCAAAACCACTCTGGAGTGATAGCATCAATAGTTAATACCATTTCTTATTCTATACCAAGATTGGTCTGATAAATTGGACAATGGAAATTCTACAAAAGCCACACTACTTGCCTAAACCAAGAAGGATATCTATTCCTATCTGATCAAATGATGGGTTTTAGAGATAATGGTTTACAGGTAGATTTGTCTGAATTTTCAATTTCTATGCTTGTTTGCCTGGTTTTTTTTAAGTGCAGTGGTAAATAAATCTAATCCACATGATACAATGCACATGTTTTTAGGAAATACTCTATCAATGGAATATTTAACACCTCTTGATAAAAACAATTTGAGAGAAATTTTCTGCTAAAAATCACTTAAATTCTAATAGTAAACTAATCACAGGTAATTTTAACTCAAGAATCAATACCTATTCCTGTTTACGGTTTATTTCAAATACATTGTGAACCATGACTATTTTATAGCTGTCCTCTTTTATTATCCTGGATTTTCAAAAGGCTGTTTAAGGTTAATTGTCTCTTAATTCTAATTGTGTCTAACACATTCTCCCTTGCCCACAACAATCATTCATGCTTCTACAGTATATCCTGACTTATAGTGAGACAATTCTTATCACCTAATTAGGATGACCTGATATGACATATACTTGGGAGCAGAGGTGGGATTCAATTTTTTTAACAACCAGTTCTGTGGATATGGCTAGGGAGGTGTGGTTAGGTGGACGTGGCCATGTGACTGGTGGGCTTGGCTTTTTTGCAGCACACCTCCTCTATTTTTTTGCCTCCTGGGCCTCAGGGAAGCCTCCTAGGGGTGCGTTTTTGCTCCCAGGAAGCTTCCCTGGAGCCCAGGAAGGCAAAAAATGGAGCGTGCCCCCTTCCTCCAGGGCCTCAGGAAAGCCTCCTGGGTTAAACAGTAAGACAGCGAGGGGATCCCAGCACAGCTAATCATAGGAACAGCTGATCATTGGGATGGGGAAAGAAATACCTTAAGGCGTGACTGGGCATGGGAGAATGCAGTCAGCAATGTCGGGCATGTGTGCAATGTTGCACATGCGTGATAAGGACTGACTGGGTGGGAATGGGAGGGGCAGGGCCAGCCAGGTGCAGGATTTGCTACTACTCCAAACTCTACAGAATCGTAACAACCGGGTCTAAAGAACTGGTCTGAACCGGTAGAATCCCATCCCTGCTTAAGAGCATGACACTACCACATGTCACCAGACCAAGGTGCAGAGCTCTCTTCTGCATGCCAGGAAATTACAAAAATTTCTTTCAGTTCCTGATCAAGCAGATAGCATATCTACTTGCCTGGTTCATAATAATGTAAGCTCCAGAATTCCAGTACTATCCATGTCAGATGATCTTGAATCAAACAGGGAAACTCTCATCTACATTTCTACATATTTCAGGGGTGAAAAGAGAAAGGGAGTAGACATAGTTCTCTTAAGGAAGAGACATTTTCCATGTACATATTTCTTATGTCCTCAGGGGAATGGCTGTCTTGTACATAAACATTAAGCAGAAGTGATAATAAAGACTCATACCATCCACCCTCAGCAAGTATTTATTTACTCAGTGTGATAGATTAGAAATTCCGGTACTTCGTTATTTCTTTTCATATAACCTTCCAGGGTATTACTGAAAAATAATGAAATAGTGATTTATGAATTTCCAGTTTACTTCATCAATTCTGTTATTTTTTCTATTAGTAAAACCTAATAGTAAATGTAAAACAGTACTACAATTCATTGTTTTCTGTATATTATTGACAATGCCATTTATAGCAAGTGCTTTTTTTCTTATTACTTTCTTTAAGTCTTTTTTTTTCTTTAAATTTTCTTTAAAATATGTTTTCTCATTTCTGAGAATTTTACTCATAACATTATAAATCTTTAAAAGAAAAAAACCTAGGAGGTCAGATCTCCCACACACCCTTTGTTATCTACTGCAGACTTCTTTTTTTATTTCATATATCATTTACGATTTGCTGCAGTGAATCTTTGGAAGCATTGAAACCTGAATTTAAAGGAAAGAAGTCTTGTTAGGTTCTAAAGATCATGATCAGCTGAAACCACATCTTTCAGAGATCAGAAAAGCCTGATTACTAGGCATGAGGAAGAATTGCCTTTAATTTTTACAATTTTCTACCTCTTCTGGTACAATTTCATGATTTTGAAAAATAAAAAAAGTATATGCACTGATTCACTGAAAAAAGGTCATGAGAATTTATGTATAAAATGTTTCTTTAAGAAATGTTTACTAAATTTGTTAAAAGTGATCTAGACGTAGAGATGGAACAACTTACGTTTAAAAAATGAGCTCAAAAAAGTGAAATAAACTTTGGTCCATCTGTACTACTCCCAGTTAAGAGGCATTTCAATACTATGTATCTTTGGGGCATTCCCCCCCACCAACCCAAAAAAGAGAAATTTGTTTTAAAACAAGAACAACAACAACTTGGATTAATCTTCCCTAGGAAGAAAAATGCCAGATGCTATTATTCAATGAAGTCAGGAATAGAGTTGCTAAGCAGTTTATAAATGCAGTTATCAAAAAAACATTTCTGGCTGTCAGGTTAGCACCTGGAAGACATCCATTCATTGTTTGCAACTAACCATTCTCACTAAAGTCTACACTACTTAAACTACTTAAACTAACCATTCTCACTAAAGTCTACACTACTTGTACTGAAGACACCAGCCAAGCTGACTGTTATACATAGTTTGGTTATTACCTTTACAAGCATATCTTTACAAATCTCAGATCACACAATTCTTAGCAATGGACATGTGAAATTCAAAATCTCCCTGGTTTATGGAAGGCTATCCTGCACCTTGTTTGAAGAATTTATATTGTTCTGGGAATCTAGGTGACTGAGGGATGCATCAGAGACTGTAGGCAAGGTTTATCACTGAAGGAACTAGCATTCATAATTATGTGTCCTCTACTGCAAATCAATCAGCAGGACTTGAAGGTACACAAGGTAGCAAATAAAGAGAATGGCTCTGAAGAACAGAAGATCCACTATCAAAGCAACATTCAGATAAACAAAAGTTGAGCCCAAGTCAAGAAAATAGTTTATGAAAACAACAGAGGAAAGTCATAGAATATGAATAGTTACTCAATAATGTGTTATTTGTAGCATAGATGAAGAGCGAAAATTAGAATATTTTGGACATGTGGTGCACTCAGAAAAACACAGCATACTTAACTTAATCCTCCAAGGAAAGATTGAAAACAAATGAGGTCCAGGCAGAAGAAGAACATTGTGGCTTTTATAAGAACTTTCTTACATAGTTCTTATAAATTCTAAAAGCTCCATATATGTTTTCTAAATAAATAAATATTTTTCAAATTCTCAAGTTGAGGTATGTATTGATGCTTTTTAGTCAATTTAGTTATTGTTTAAGTATGTTTATTGTTATGGAAATATCAAGAGATTCAGCCAAACTTCAAAATATGAAAAATTAAAGAAACGAAGTGGCTGAATCTCTAAACAGGGGCCCTCTCTCCAGAAATCTTGATGGGTTCATGCTGGAGTCTATTCTGTCTTATTGCTTAGAAATCTCTCAGGTTGTCATATTTAACTTCTTCCACAGTATTCCTTGTATAAATGTGTATACCGTTATATGAAAAAATAAATACACCCCATTTAAAGGTTTTTCTTTTTTTAATATATATGAATATCCCAATATTTTATCTTCATTCAAACACTACATAAAGATAACAGTGAGATAATTTCTTCTAGGTATTAGCAGCTATATTTTTTTTCTTTTTGTTCTTTTATTATAAGCACATGTATTCTACTTAATTATATATTGTATACGTGTTCTCCATGCAAATCAGGTTTTACAAAATAAAAGAAATTACCCAATAAACATTCTTTGGCAAGTATGGCAATGCTAAATTATGTACTATAGTTATTGTAGGGAACATTTTTCATAGTCTTAGGAATTCAGAAATATGAACTCATGTAGATTCAAATGTTATAATCCATCATTTTTCTTCCAACATTCATTACTGGAAAGTTGGTATAATCAAATCTACCAATTTTTGCATGATATTTACATTTCTGATTGTGTGCAAATCAGAATCAAAATATTATCTGCCTTAAACTGAACTGGTTAATTATTTTTTAATGTAAATATGTACCTCTGTTTAGGATTATAACAAATTTACATGCTACATTTGGATTATCATCTATATTTCAATGGAGTACAATGGCTCAGTGGGTAAAAGACACTGAGCAGCCAAGGTCTGAGACCTGAGCATCACACGATGGGGTGAACTTCCCATTCTTGCCCCAGCTCCTGCAAAACTAGCAATTCAAAATCATGCAAATGCAATAGGTACCATTTTGATAGGAAGATAACAGAGTTCCATGTGCCTCACATATAGTCATTCTGGCCATATGACCACAGTGCCTTTGGACAACACCGGTTCCCTCAGCTAAGAAACGGAGATGAGTACCACCCCCTAGAGTCTGACATAACTAGACAGGGGATATGTTTACTTTTATCTACACTTTATAATACTTATAAAAACAGCAAATTATATTATTCATAGTATAAGTGATTATTTCTTTGACTAATTCACTTTCACCCTACTTAATATTATATTAATTTGAACTCATATTGTTTATTGCCTGAACCCATTAGGGTTAAAATCTAGTGGTCAAATTAATTTGTCCTCACAATAATGGATAAATAATTACCTATTCAATAAAAAAATGATAGTCTATGTTAATGACTATTTTATATGGGACCATATGCAAAGGAAAAGCATGTCTGATAACTGCATATTAGTTACAAAAATTAATACATACTTGATTTATTTCCATATATATTGGGTAATTAAAGCATTGTCACTGTCGTTAATAGGAGTGTAAAATAAATTCACTGAAATAACTAATTACAAGGCATACTAATAAAATCTGAATTGGATCTTCAATCATACCACATTTTATAGGAAGAGTATTATTCCAAAGCTATGATTATATACTGTACATTTTCAAAACTTATATTTAAGAAAACTCCAAGCTATAGCTTTCCATTATTTTGGAAAATTTGGTAATGAAAATATCTGCACTGTCCCAACATTCAGTTTTGTTTACTAGAGTTGCCACTGAAAACTGCCTACAACAAAATTCATTATATTTCTATTTAATTTCTAAATGATTCTTATATCCCTATATATTTGCATGGCTTTAATAATGCTGTTATAAAATAGCATCTAACAATAGCACTTAGACTTATATATCACTTCATAGTGCTTTATAGCCTGCTCTGATCAGTTTACAGAGTCAGCATATTGCCCCCACAATCCTGGTTCCTCATTTTATTGACCTCAAAATAATGGAAGGCTGAGTCAACC
The DNA here is from genome assembly GCA_023653725.1 of Bungarus multicinctus. NCBI lineage: Eukaryota > Metazoa > Chordata > Lepidosauria > Squamata > Elapidae > Bungarus > Bungarus multicinctus. Next base: position 12,119,476 of record CM042846.1, read on the forward strand.
TTGAGCTGGTGAGAATCAAACTGCCTGGCAGTTCGCAAAATTAGCCTACAGTACTGCATTCTAATTACTATGCCCCCATGGCTCTAATGCTTGTTAAGCTGCTTTTGGAGACAGAAAATACTGGTAGTGAAATTAACTATATTTCTTTTAGAAATAAAAATAAAGTATTACAAGTATTGATGAAGCCTCTTTTACTATGAAATTACTGCTCTACAGATCTAATGCAGGAACTGATTCTGGAACAGGAAAGAGGATAAAAACCACAGTTCATTTATTTCTTTATAACTTATTTATATGTCTGCCCATCTCACAGAAAGTCATTCTGGACAGTGTACAATAAAATCATAAAATAACAATATTAAAACACTGTCATTAAAAATATTGATATTGTTATCAAAAAAAGAGTAAGTGGCAGCATTGGATATTAAAAACAGTGGAGTCACCTGAGCAGATTTCTTTAATATTCCCAGGCCTGTTGACACAACTAAGTTTTGAGGGATTTGAAGAAAAATGGCAGAAAAAAAAATCAGTCCCACCTTGGAAGAGGTAAAAGATGTTCAGGATGTCATGTCAGAAAAGATACATTGTAATATAATTGGGAAAAGAAACTCCCACAAAAAAACAGTTGGTCTCTTATAGTTCCCTCTCTCTCTCTCTCTCATATGTCCATGTAACTCGTATGTGTGTGCGTGTTTGTACGCATGTGTATCCGTGCATACACATAAAATTTATATGCCACCCAACTCATAGTTTGAGGCAACTGTCCTTGAATACAAATTAAGGAGGGCTGTATTTTCTTTTATTATTAATTTCTTGTGAATGAAATTAATAAAAATTACATATATTGTGGGCAGGCTGAAACCAGATGAAAATAATTACAAATAAGTAAAAATAGACTTTAATAATTGTCAACAGGAGCCACAGTCAGATTTGTGCATGAGGAACACAAATAGTGAATCTGTTATATAACAGAGGACCTGTGATCATATTTGTCTTTTTGAAACAAATTTGATCAACATTAGTCATATGATTTTGAAAGAACTTGGTTAAGGTCCAATTTATTCAGCAGGGAAGAAAAAAATGGATTTTTCACAACTTTTTGCAGAAAGCCCCACTCTACATTTAAATAGCTGTTTGTAACTTCTGTATCTTCTCATTTTTAAAGTTTGATGCCAAAGCCATAAAACATCATTTCACTTCCCAGTTGATATGCTGATATCAAGTATTTCCATCTTCTTATTTATTTAATCTCTAATATATACTTAGCCTTTTACTAACATTCCAAGGCCATCTGTCAAGTGTACTGCATGATAATGGTTGACTATGTTACACAAGTTTGTAATCTGGTATTGCACAAATTTTCTGAAATGTTTAATTTTGTAAAGTGCAGCAAGAGATGAAAAAGTCTGGGCCATAATTTGGAAGTATTTATCTTTAGCTCATTCATGCCCCTTAATCTATGATCAAATATAGGCACTAGACCAAATATAGCAGGAGGAATTATTATTAAAACATGAACAACTATACACAGGTATCAGAATCTAGTTTAATTAATCCATATTTCAAAATGTCTTCTCTCCATGATGTCCATTGTAAATCCAATCTATAATCATCAAAAGGTAAACACCTCATATTTCACACCTTGTACAGTACAGTGCTGTGTATCTTCCCTATTGAGCAAATAGAACTATTATAATTGTCAATATAAATCTTAAAAAGGGAAAAAAATACAGCAAAAACAAAGAGGATGGAAAACAAAGCAGTATATTCATTACAAGGTTATCAAGACAAAAAGCGAGAACGTCCTATTTGAATGATATTTTAAAAGAAATGCCACAGAATTTCCAACTTTAACATACTAGTTTTCACAACTTCCTTGAAGATTGCCAAACAGGAGCCTTAGATTTTAGGGTATATGGGTGTATATATATATAGTAATCTTTTTGTAAAATATCAAAAACAAGGTGGGTGGCATATAAATTTAATAAACAAAACAAACAAAAACTGGCTTTCTCTGCAGTTGTCTGAAAAATTTCTTATTCAATGAATCCTTAAAATAATTTTATGTACCTTTTTCTATCAGAATTTGTTTAGCTTAACTATAGCTTTAATAAAAGATATGGTTTTTCCTATCATGTTTCCATACCATAGTAAAGAAAATCATAGCCAATAGGCCAGGGGTGGGATTCAAAATTTTTAACAACCGGTTCTGTGGGCGTGGTGTAGGTGGTGGGCATGGCTTGGTGAGCATGTTATTGGCTGGGTGTGGCCAACTTAATATCACTCACATCGAGGCACGTATCTCCTCGCCTGGTCTCTCATGACTGTGGGGATGCTGCAACAGTTGTAATTGTGAAAAATGGTCATAAGTCACTTTTTTCAATGATCACTCCACACAAGCAAAGTACCAGCAAAGGAGGGGAAAAATACTCCAGAGAAGTTCCAGAGACAGGAAGTCTAGTCCTGCCAAGAATTTTAAAAGGGTTAACGGAGAGGCAGTTTCTGTAAGCAACACCAGAATGTTTCCTTCCTGCCTTCCTTACAGGATTAGGCCAGTAATTTCTTCTAACAACTGGTTCTCTGAACTGCTTAGAATGTTAACAACCGGTTCTAGCGAATAGGTGCAAACTGGTAGAATCCCACCCCTGCAATAGGCTATGTACGGACATTGTCAAAGTTCTGCTAGACTCAGCAAGGATTCTACTATCTCTTCTCTTGAGGATCTTTATTTTTAAACTTGACTTCTTCAAGCAGTGAATTGTCTAATAATAATTGGGAAACATTACTATCTTCATATTTTCTCCATTTTATTAATCTAGAGTCAGTAATCTCTTTAGTTACTGGAAATCACTCCTACACATAATTTTACACAGTGCCACAGATACTAAAATATCAAAAGTTTAAAATGACAATTCCAGGTATTTTTCAATCTTTTATTTAGCTTTGATGTTACATTACTCAAAATGCTGTTACAATAGAGATCAAGGCTCTTTGAAAGAGCCTTCATCTCCCCTATGGCTAAAGACATAACCGTTCTGCAATTTTGTGTTATAATTTGATAGATCTTCATGTAATTAGTGCCAAGCAAGGTACAAGTATCCATAAGTGGAATTGTGTCACAAAAGAAAGTCCCTGTTCTGTATTAAATTTCAGTTCCACATTCACTTCTTCTCCAAATAATCTTGCAATATTTCCAGGAAGCAGTGAAAATGTTCTTTCCAGCTTTGGTATGGAATTTTGCTTCTTGTCTCATAGTGTCAATCTTCTGATCTCCATGGCAACATTTAAAGACACACCTTTTCCAACAGGCTGATCTGGTCTAGTATTAATTAATAGGGTTTTAAATTTTGGATATTTTTAACTTTTTTACTCCTTTTTATTCTGCTTTTATAATATTATTTCAGCCACTAGTTTAATTTCTTTTAAATCTCTTTTAAATTTTTTACTATTTATGTCATTTTATCTTGACTATAAACCGCCCCGAGTCCCGTTTTTGGGAGAGGGGGCAGTATAAAAGTGTAATAATAAATAGGACTATGAAGACCTCTTTAGGAACATTAAGCTTAGCTGTAAATAGGAAGCTTTGAAATGGAAGTTAACTGGGAAGTACCTGTGGGATTTCTTGACTTGTGGGAAAAGAAAGAAAAGGAAGGAAGGAAGGAAGGAAATCTTCAGCCCTTGGAAAGTATGGGGAAAAGGGGAGAAATAAACATATTGAAAAGTAATGTTAAAAAGTATTACTTCATAGAAAGGATAGCGCCAGTAAAGGTAGTGGGTCAATCTTCAATAACTGACTTTAAACATTCTTAGGATAAACACATGTCCATAATCCAACAAAATTAAAAATAAAATTTAAAATGTAAAAATAGTAATTTAAAAAATAACAAACAAACAAATAAATAAATAGGAAAGCAAAAAACATCTAAGCTCAAAGGGCAGACTCGATGACCACTATAGGTCTTTTTCTGCAATCAATTTTCTATATTTCTATACATAAAGAAATTGAGGAATAAAGTAATGGAAAGGAAAAATAATAACCAATCTCAAAGGGGCTTTTTCAAAAGGCAACTGTACTATTTTTTCTTTGAGGAAGAAGAAGAAAATGTTACTTCTTATCCAAGAAGCTTCATCAGTTATGATGGTGAAAGATGGAAGGATAGTTATTATTTTTAATAACTAATGGCAGCTGTCATGAAGTAAATGGGAACTTTTTGGTTTGTTTAGTGAGGGAATGTAGGGAAATCTGATTTAAACCATGATATAAACTGGAACTATTAATAAAACAATTTTTAAAGGGCTTCAATTGAAATCATTTTAGAGAAATTGTTTTTCTTTAAAATCCCAGCAGAGAAATATTCAAATGTTCAGAGTCACAGACAGTGAGATGGACAGTATATAAATTTGATTAATAAATAAAATAAACGAATTCAGTGTTATAGTGCACTAAGTTGAACAGATATTTGATAATGACTTTTCCAATAAAAGACAGAGAATGATCTAGCAGCTAAACCTTAATATCTTTTCTTTCATTTTTAGCTGAGTGTATTATGTGAACCAAAGCAATTGTGATTAATTTGGAAAGGGAAGATTAAAACAAATTTGATTTTGTAAAATAGTTGAGCCCAGTCAATATAGCTGGGTAATTCAGAAAGTAATTGTCATTTACTTCTGAATTAACTTTTGAACATTGAATATAGTATTTCAAATTGTGCCTTGCATGGGTAAGACAAAGAAGAAAAAATTTGCTGTTCCTCACAAGGATAGTGACACTGATTGGTGTACAAGGGGGACAGAGGTTGGTTCAAAGAGGCATGACTTCATATTTCTCTTTTATCCCTTATTGAAACGTTCTCATATTTCAATGAATGTAGAAAGGTAAAATATGTTTTTGAACATTTTATTTATTTTTCCAGATACTAAAGACACATTTTTCATTGAAATCAGGGTGGCTCCCATACAACAAAAACCCAAACGTACCTTCTAATACCAGCAAATTATTAACAAAAAAGTCACTGTACATTAGCAAATTACAAGATAGATGTTTGGCCTTCAGATGTCTACACGGATATAGAATTTTATTGTTTCCATTACCAACTTTTCTGCAGTAGGATGTAAATGTAAATGTAAAAAATGTAATGGCACTGAAGACCTGGTTTTGCCAGTGGGCCTGGGAAACCCAGAGAGGGATGGAACCCATCAAATGCCTAGTGTGATCCACTGTCGTCGGGGTGGAGGGTGGGAGTTGGTTTTTGTTTTGCTTTTTATTTTCCCAAATTTTGTTCTATTGTACTTTACTAATTTATTTGATTCTTTTTGTTCGTTCTTATTGTTTTTATTTTTTGTTTTAAATATGATTTTACATTGTGTAAGCCTCCTCGAGTCACCATGAGCGAATAGGCGGCAATATAAATCAAACAAATAAATAAATTAAATAAATAAATAATTCTTGCAAATAATAGTTTGGATTGTGCAAAGATTGGCCTGGGAGATTACAGGTAATCCTTGACTGAAAACCATTCGCATAGTGACTGTCTGAAGGTACCATTCTGAAAAAGGTGACTTATGACCGTTTTTCACAACCATTGCAGCATCTCTGTGGTCACATGATCAAAATTCAGGTATTTGACTACTGGCATATATTGATGACAGTTGCACTTTCCCAGGGTCATATGATCACTCTTTGTAACCTTCCCAGTCAGCAAGCAAAATCAATGGAGAGAAATCAGATTCTCTTAATGATTGTATGATTCATTTAACAACCTCAGTGATTTGCTTAATCAATGTGGCCAAAAAAAAAAGGTTGTAAAATGAGGCACAACTCATTTAACATTTCCTTGCCTAGCAACAGAAATTCTGGACTCAATTGTGATCATAAATTGAATGACTACATGAAGCAAAATTAAAACACAGAGCTCTTGTATTCTGATGATCAAAAATTTCAGTTCAAAATTTTTTGATTAATAGAGGTGGAATATGCATACATATTTTCATTTGTACTCCAAATACAATGATACATTAATTTATTTAGGTCTTAAGACAAATAATTTACTGAACTCTCTTTTCTTTCCCAATATTATTATCTGCTGCTGTCATAAGTAATCTGTTTTAGAAGTATAAAATACATTAATCTACACACAAAGATTACAGTGTACTATATTGTAAGTAATAGACTATCACTTATCTTCTATTATCTATTATCTTCTATTTTCCAGTACAGTAGAGGTATCCTATTTTTCACCTGCAATCAATCTGAATCTTGAAGCATTACATGTATCTTCAATATTTTTATATCATTTTTTTTATCTTTTCCTCAATAGCTGCCAAAACTTTTGCCTTAATTTTGGACATCAGTGTTAGAACTGTCTTTGGTAACATTCAGGCAGGGGAAAAAAAAGAAATCTCATCCAATAATCAACTTTCCTGGTTCTGATAGCAACAAATGAATTAAAATTGTAGGAGAGTTCAAAAAATACTATCCAGCAACAGAACCAGCTTGACTAGAAGTGTCATTATAATATCAGAGCATTGTAAGCGATGTCAAAATGCACCTGGTTTAAAACTCTATCACTACAAGAGTTCATTGCTTTGCTTAATTTTTTTCACATAGGAAGATAAAGAATGTCTGAACACAAATAGAGGGAAGGGTGCTGGATCTTCCTAACCATGCCCTTAGGATTTTCCACCTGTGTACATATTTGTAGCTTTTGATTATGAGTGATATACTATCTGAACCACTTAATTTATTTATTTAATCAAATTTATATACCGCCCTTCTCCCAGGGGACTCAGGGCGGTGTACAGCCTATCTAAAAACCCACAAATATACAAAAATTAAAAAATATTAAACCAATTTGGCTGATAAATAAAAACTAAACAGGTAGTGATAAATAAAAACTAAACAGGTAATGTACTTGCTTATACTGGGTATACTGGGTATACTATACTGGGTATACTTCATTATTATACTGGGTATAATAATGAAGCTGATGATGAAGATTGTGATGATGATGATGATACAGTAACAACAATTCTGCAGTATCTAGTAGCATTCAGATATGTGCCCAGAAAACAGCAGGCTGGTTTCTTTATCAGGAGGTGAAAACAAAAGAATTTATCCTACCATTTACCAATCAATTTTATTAACAAAATAAGAAGAAAGAAACATATCTAAATGTCTTTTAAGTATAGGTAATCAACTGCGTAAAGAATTATATTTGATGGAATACATGGTGTTCATAAGTTTACAAAATAGCCAGGCTGACATAAACTTTATCAGGGCTGAATGCTACAAAGTGCAGTAAACATCATAGATCCATAGTCCATGAGACCTGAGTCAAAGTTTAAGGTGGAGCAAAAATAAATAAGAATGGGATTTGCATAAAGATAATACATTTCTGAAGCATAAATCCAAGGCAAATTCCTTCTTCAAGTTATCAGGCATTTTTCAGATATCAGAATCCATAGATCAAATGAGCACACTTTAAAGCAAAGTAATCTAATTGTAAATTCTTACCTGCAACCCCACCTTTATCTTAGAGAGTAGGGATTTTCCCCAGCTTGCATCTCTAGTTAGCTGGTCCTAACTAATCTCTGACTCTTACAGACTGCAATTTTCAATCAAAGTTTTTGAAGAACTTTCCCTTAGCTTCTACTGACTCTACTGAGATATCCAGGTCATGGTTTAATGCCTTATTTCACCTTCAGTCTTCCCTTACAATGGGTCCCAGGCAGCCCATTTTGTTCACCAGACTCTGTGCTTCCTTTCCCTTTAGACAGATCTTATTCTTTGTTCTCTGAAAATTTCTGGACTCTGATTCAACAGCCTTCTTCACCATAAATCCTAGAGAAGTTTACCCCCACTCTTTCTTTAGTTCTCAAGAACATGCAATCCTCTTTACCTAGAGTTTCTGCTCTCCTGCTCAAGTATTATTTAACTTTTTGCTTCTTTTGGAAACTGAGTCACCAAAACCATGTTTCTGTTTTCATTCTTCTTTTTGTCCACATCTCTCTTTCTCCTTCTTCATCTTATTTTTCTTGGTTTCATCCCAGATTTTCTTCCTTTTGCATCTTCCAGTTCTCTCCTTCCCCCTTTGTTTTGAGGTAAACACAACACCACTGACCCCAGCAAGAAAAAGACTGTGGAGATCCTATTGGAGAGACCTGGACAAGTTTCTTGCTGTCAGGTCTTCAAGGAAAATAAGACTAGTCATGGTTTCTTAAAAATATTATGGCAAAGTAGTTTGGTTAAATTGTAAAGAATTCAGTGCTGAATGTACCTAATTCACCTCATGGCGTCATATATTAGCATGTGGAAACAATTCCTTTTCATTTCCTTATGATATTTTCCATTATTTTACTTCAAAGCTGTAAGCTATGTATGACATAACATTCAGCAGAGCAAAAGAAATAACAAAGTAAATAATTGGGAATATTCTTGAGTGAAAAGTAAAAATACATAAATTAGTGATAAGACCATCAATTAAATGTTATCTCAGTAAAAATTCAAAAATTCCCAATATACCTGTCAATTATTTAGAAATGGAAAATAAAGCAAGCTTTATTTAAAATTTTTCTCAAAGCTGATTAATAAATGCACTTCTAGTTATATGATTGGGACAAAACAGATAATCTAAAAAATACCACTAACCTGATATATTTGGTCTTAATTTATCCTAATAGATTATCTTAAAAATTCTTACCTTAAATAGACAATTAAAACATGACTGTCATAAATCTTTTTTTTAAGATTGTTTAAGAGAAGGACAAAATTAGAGATGAACAGGTAGATGAAAAAAATAGAAAAATAGAGCTCTAAATAACTATTTTATTTACTTTTATTTTTGTAAGCATAACCTTTTTCTATGTCCATTCATCCCCTTAATTATTACATTTAATATATTTGTAAGACTTTCTGGAATATTAATTGACCCTACACTATCATGTCCAATCTGCGGTTGTACTTGCAAGCAGATCTGCATACAGTGCATTCAGAAAGTATTCAGACTCCCTTCACTTTTGTCAATTTTATTATTCTACAGCCTGATTCTACAGTTATTGAAATTCATTTTTTTCTCATTAATCTACATTCAATACCCCATAATTGACAAAGTGAAAACAGAATTTTAAAAATGTCTGAAAATTTATTAAAAAGAAAAGGTTGAAATATCATATTGGCATAAGTATTTCAACAACACGTGAAATTTAGCTCTGATGCCTCCCATTTTTCTTGAACATTGCTGACACTTGAGGGACTCAGATTGTGAGGAACAAACTCTAAGCGGGCTTTCATGTCTTTTGCACTGAAGAGAGGCTTCCATTTAGACATTCTGCTCTAAAGCCCAGATTGGTGGAGGGTTGCAGTGATGAAACTCCATTCCATCTCCACACGGGATCTTTGGAACTCAGTCAGAGTGACCCTTGGGTTCTTGGTCACCTCTACTAAGGCTCTTCTCCCCCACCCCCAAATGCTCAATTTGACTGGGTGATCAGCTCTTGGAAAAGTCCTGGTTGTGTCAAATTTCTTCCGTTTGAGAATTATGGAGGTCACTGTGCTCTTAGGAATCTTCAGTTCAGCAGAAATTTTTATTGTAGTCTTCCCCAATAATCCTGTTTCTGGGTTCTGCAGGCAGATTCTTTGACCTCATGGCTTTTGCTCTGCTACAGTATGCATTGTGACTCCTTCTATAAATCATGTCAAATCAATTTAATTTACCACAAGTCGACTCCATTCAAGGTATAGACAAGGTATGTCAGCAATGATCAAGAGAAAGGGGAGACACCAGAGATAAATTTCACACGTTGTTGCAAAGGGTCTGAATAATTATGTCAATGTGATATTTCAGTTTTTTCTTTTTAATAAATTTACAGATATTCTAAAATTCCTTTTTCACTTTATCATTATGGAGTACTGAATATAGATTAATAGGGGGGCGGTGTCAAAGCGAAAAAATTCAACTTAATAAATTAGAGGAAATGAAACGTGTTTTTCTGTTGCCAGCATACTTTATTTACAAATAACTAAGAAACAAAAGAGAAAGCAGTACATTTAAGAAGCAAGCAAATAAAAAGAATTGAAATATAATGAAAGTGAAGTAAAACTCCTCCCTTGCACACATGCGCAGTACATCAAACATCACAAGACACTCATATCTTGTTACTATGGAAACTTGATAACCAGTCCAGCTTATTCTGGAATCTTCTTTGGGAGCTCACCAGACAAACGCAAAACAACGCAGTGATAGGGGGAGATGAATTTCAACAACTATAGAACCAGGCTGCAGCATAACACAATTGACAAAAGTAAAGGGGGTTTGAATACTTTCTGAATGCACTGTATATTATTTGATTTGATAGCTCACAATTCAAGCTTAGTAACACTCATGTGCTGGACAGGTACACTTATGCAATCATTCTATTTCTAAAAATATAAATAATACCACAATCATGCTGAAAACCTTCTTGAAAAGATTGTTGACAAAGTTCTCTGTGCTCTTTCCTGACATGCAAAGTAGGAACAGTATAGCAAAGTAAAATAGAATACACAATTCTGTTATAGCAAATGGAATAAAAATGGAGCTGAATGATAAATATGAAAACCATACAATATCATAATTAAAAGATAGATTTAAAATGTAAAACATTTATAGAAAGATGAGCTATTGTGAAAACATTTACATTATTTCCCTGTGTTTAATTCTTCCATTGGGAACAGAATGTGATTGCAATTAATACATTTATTTCATGATTGATTTTCAAATATAAACAGGGTTAATACCCTTATTTACATCTCCCATTCTGCTTACAATAGTGAGATAACTGTTAATTTTTCTAATACTATCTTTCTTTTGAGAGAAATGATTAAAAAGAATGGCTGAAGGAGTACAGAACTGAGAAACAAGGGGCAAAATATGGTTGAGGGTAGAAAATATGGCACAGTGAATAGATCAAATGGAACAGAGAAAAGTATGGGCATCTTCTCAAATAGAGTACATCACTGCACAAAAGTGATTTTTCATAGCATGAGCCTAGGCTGCTTAGGCATATATATCAAATTCCTAATATATTGGGTGAAGATTATGACAGAAGTAGAAAGAGGTTGTTAATCAAATGGGAAAGAATTATGCAATCAACATTTCCACAGAGACAGAAAATTAACGTGTCATACCTAGGTTTTTGAGTTTTGTACCAAGTAGTATGGCATACTCTAGCATACTCTTGTGTAGTGTACTGTGGTGGAACATAGAATAGAATAGAATAGAATAGAATAGAATAGAATAGAATAGAATAGAATAGAATAGAATAGAATACTGTACTATACCATGCTATACCATACCATATTTTGCTTGTATTAATTAAATACAAAAAGCAATCAGAAAGAAAAATAAATATATAAAATGATGATGAAAAAGAAGAAAAATGCAAAAAAAATAAAAAGAAAAACATAGAAGTATGTGTGTGTTTACACACACACACACATATGCAGGTCTTGGCGTGTTCGGGTCTTTTCCTGTGTAAGATTGAGAGTATCTTGGCGACGTTTCGACGAGATCCCACTCACCATCTTCAGGCTGGTGCTTACGGCTTTGTGCAAGCAAAGCTGTCTCTCTCTATATACTGGTAGGGAGGTTGGCTGTATTGTCATTTCTTGATTGGTTGATGGAGTTGATATTTGCAGATTGGCTGGCTTTTTCTTAAGAACATGTGTGGCTGAGGTATTGGCTGTGTGTCTATCAGCCTGCTGTGTTGTAACAACCTGGGTAATGGGCTGTGTGATGACTTTCTGAGTTCTATTGTTTTGACATCCTGGGTCTTGTGCTGTAATCTCCTGGGTCATTGGCTGTGTTGTAATATCCTGAGGTTTTGTGGCGTAGCCTCCTGAGTTCTGTGATGTGATATCCTGAGCAGGTGGCTGTGATGTGACGTTCCGGGTTTTGGTTTGGCTTTATGTTTGAGGCCTGGCTATGTGTTCATGGCATGTGTCCGTTTGCTTGGTTTGGGTATCGGGTTGTGTGGCAGCTGGTGATGCAGCCGTGGTCTGGTTTCTGGATGGTGGTTGCCTTTCGTCTATGGGGTGGGTTTGGGTTTGAGTCTGGTGAGGGAGATTGGTGGTGGCATCATGTGCTGTTTTGGGTCTAGGGTTTCTTTTATCGGGACTTGAGTGAATCTTCTGGATGCCCCAAACTATACGGCCTCCACAAAATACACAAAGAAGGCATACCTCTCAGACCCATAGTCAGCTCCAGAGGAGCACCACTACAAAACCTAGTCAAATATCTAGCAAAGCAGCTACAGCCCCATGCTGAAGCAGCAGCTTCACATGTACAAAACTCGTACCACCTCTTGGAAATGATCAAAGAGCTACATGTGGAATAAAAAGATCTGCTTGTAAGTTTCGACATGGTTTCACTATTCACTCAAGTCCCGATAAAAGAAATCCTAGAAATCATCAAAAATAAATACCAACCACCTAAACACCTCATGAAACTAGCAGAACACTACTTAACCAACACATATTTATTTATTTATTTATTTATTTATTTATTTATTAAATTTCTATACCGCCCCCTCTCCCAAAAAGGGACTCGGGGCGGTGTACAGCCTACTAAAAATGGAGTATATACAATTAAAAACAAATTAAATGACATGAATTTCATATACAAAGGACAAAGATACAAGCAAATTGAAGGAGTCCCTATGGGATCACCACTGTCACCCGTTATTGCAAACCTGTTCATGGAAGAATTCGAGTCCAGACCCTTAGCCAATGCCACCCACAAACCCAAACTATGGTTAAGATACATTGATGACACATTTGTTATTTGGCCCCATGGAAAAGAAAGCCTAAACAATTTCCTAACACACCTAAACAGCACATACCCCAAAATCAAATTCACCATGGAAATGGAAACAAACAACTACCATTCCTAGATGTACTAATCTACAAAAAAACAGATGGCACACTAGGACATACCATATACCAGGAGAAAATAAACACTAACCGCTACCTCAATGCCTAATCCCACCACCGCCCAGCACAGATAAACTCTGTGGCCAAAACATTAATTGCCAAAACCAAACACCTGGCAGACGAGACACACATAAAGACTGAACTATGCACCCTGACTAAAGTACTAACAGCCAACGGCAAAATCACAGGCCTGATCCACAAAAACACACTGAGACATAATGGAGACCTAGAAGATGAACACACCTATGGAACAGCCGTCCTACCTACATAAGAGGTACTACAGACAAAATCAGTAAGATACTACACAGGCATCACATCAAGACTGCCTTCAAAACAGACAGAAAAATAGCAGCCATCCTAAGAAACCCCAAAGATAAAATTGACCTGGAAAACCAAGGCGTATATGAAGTCCCCTGCGCATCATGCCCTGCCATATACATCGGACAGACCAATAGAAAAATAAGTACCCACATGGATGAACACAAAAATGCAGTAAAAAAGCTGGAACACACTTCCTCACTAGTCCAACACATGAAAGCCACAAGTCATAGCATCGACTTCAATGGCACCAAAACCCTAGCCACTGTAGAAAACCCAGCTACAGAATTATCAGAGAAACCATAGAGATTGAAAGCATTAATAGAAGAAATGACTCCATCAGACTGTCAATTTGTTTGCACTCACAAACAAAAAAATCTCCATACCACAAGCCAAACAAACACCTGGGCTCAAACAGACCCCCCCCCCCGATACCTCCAGCTCAAACACATCCCAACCAGGCACCCAGATGAAGCCTAGCTTCTTAATAAATGATAGCTGTCTGTTTACCCGAAGCCAAACCTCACTAAAAGCCTCCAATACAGGAAACACAATGTTGCCAGCCAATCAAGAAAAAAAAATGCTACAAAACAGACAGAAGATATTAGAAACACCAATCAAGCAGAACACAGCAAACTCCAGGACCAATAAACACAGACCAAGACTCCCAACCAATCAGGATGAAGAAAAAACCATTCTAACACAGCAGTAGGCTAGCACAAATTTAAAACAGAAATGGCTGTGAAAGCCTGACTCACAGATGAACACAATACACAAGCCTGACTATGGCAGATGAGATATATGGAGGTCTTGGCATGTTTGGGTCTTTTCCTGTGTGAGATTGAAAGTATCTTGGCAATGTTTCGACGAGATACATGGGAAAACATGGGAAAAGACCTGAACATGCCAAGACCTGCATACCTGTACCCGTGAAAATCTACAAAAACATATATATTGTTTTCGTAGATTTTCACGGGTACAGATATTCAGGTCTTGGCATGTTCGGGTCTTTTCCCATGTAAGATTGAGAGTATCTTGGCAATGTTTCGACGAGATCTCACTCGCCATCTTCAGGGTGGTGCTTTTGGCTTCGTGCTTGTGCGAACAAAGCGTGATCTGAGCTGCTGTCTCCCTGTATAAACTGATGGGGAGGTTGTGTTGTCATTTCTTGATTGGATGATGGATTTGATGTTTGCAGATTGGTTGGCTTTTTCTTAAGAACATGTGTGGCTGGGGTATTGGCTGTGTGTGTATCATATACACGCATACATACATACATACATACATACATACATACACACACACACACACACACACACACACACACACACACATATATATACATATTCATGGATTCATATATTTATATAAAAGATCTACAAAAGCATTTCAGTGAATATATTTTATTATATTGATCCATAACTAATCAATAAGTGATTCATTTGTAAGTTGCTAATAATATCAATTCTACAGAGTAGTTTGGGTTATTTATTTATTTTCCCAATGTTGAAGAATCAGATATTTGGCTGTAAGGAGGAAATGGAAAATCCACTTTTTATTTAAATATCAATTCATAGGAGATAGAAATATAATTTTTACAATACAAATATCCAAGTGCATTATATCTTGTATCAGAATACATATAATAACTTCAAAATGGAACAATTGGAGCATGGTAAAGCATATGTTTAAATAAAACATTAATCTTACTATCTTCTAAACTATGATAAGCCTGCTCTATATAAACACAATGGTTTCAACCTAAAATATTATTTTTCATTAAACAATGAAATATACACTGTAACGGATATAATCCAAAACTACCAAAATGTTTTGGTGCTGATATTAATACTTGTTTCTACCATTTAGGCAAAATAATTATTTCAAATTTTTTCTTCAATGAAACTATTAAAGTTTGCATACCAAACTGATTCATTCCCAACAACAATA
This sequence comes from Bungarus multicinctus, assembly GCA_023653725.1. NCBI lineage: Eukaryota > Metazoa > Chordata > Lepidosauria > Squamata > Elapidae > Bungarus > Bungarus multicinctus. The sequence goes on from CM042846.1 coordinate 12,134,711, forward strand.
TTGTTTAGAGTTTACAGGATTTTATGTCCTAGGCCAAAGTAGTTCTAGGCCCAAACTGCAATGTTAATAGATATTGCAATTACAAATATTGCCACTGAATCAAACCAGACAAATAATATTTGTCATTTAAAACAGGACATGATAACAACTCAGCATTTTCATCTGCTAAATGATTTTAAAAGATAACTCTCACCTTCTATCTATATTTTCAGTATACTGTAATATGATGATTAACTCTGGCATATGCTTATTGGGTTAACTTAGAATGAGGGAAAGAATCAAAATGCCATTTCCTAAAAATGTTGAAAGATTATCTTAGAATTGAACTAACAAGAACTCTTTGAAAATATTATACTTCAATCCCAAGACACTTTACATAGCTAAATGTATGGATGGATATTATAAAATGACCTAAAAGGCAGAATTTCTACTAAAAAGAACCATCCAAACTTTGTTAGTGTCAAATAGATATACAAAATTACATAATTCTAGAATTGAAACCCAAATTTCACTCCTTGAATAGACTGGTGCATGTGTTTTAAAGGTATCTTTGGAACGGAGTTCCCCACAAAAGTGCATTAATTTCATCTTGCAGGTATATATATAAGAATTTCATACAAAATGTGTATCTAGGCGATACACATTAATGTTAAGAAATAGGTTCTAATAGCACTTTGAGGACTAATTGATTTTATCAAGTCATAAGCATTCCTGAGCAGACATTCATTTCATCAGATACGTATAGTTAAAATTAATTAATTTTAAAAAAATTATTTGAATAGCCTTCTTTCCCCAAATATACTTATCAAAACCGGTATTGAGACATGAAATGCAGATAATAGATGTCATTGGCATATTATATTTACACACTAAAGTCCTATGATATCAATCATAACTATTAAGATTTTGTCTAAAATACAAGTTAAGGGTTCCAAACACATATTAAAAATCAAAGGGAAAAATGGGAACTTTGTCCAGGATCTTGATAAAATGAAAAAGTATAAAAGTAAATAAAAATTGCTATTTTAGCTGTAGGAATCACATATAGAATCTGGATCCAATTTCTATATTCATCAAAAAAAAATCCCAAACTAGTTAGAATATCTATCTGTCTATCTGTCTGTCTATCTACCCATCCACCCATTCATCCATCCACCCATCTTTCTATATCCATCTGAATATGTGTGTGTATGTGTGTACCCTTAAATCATGTGATATACCTGCAGCTTGATCTTCTCTATATTTATTTCTCAATCAGATTTAGTACAAGTTGAGGACTAATTTTTTTTAAAAAAAATAAATGTGATCATACTTGATCACTGAAGATACTGAAGATCTTTTGCATTCTTGCTAAAACAGTTGTTAAATTTCAATATTAATCAAAAGTATAGTGAAATAAGTGGACCACAAACCATTATCTCTTCTGATTTTGGCATAATTTCAACATAGCTCCATTAAATGATAATGATAAAATATCTCTTTCAAAATAATATATAATAAGTCATCAATCGATGACTTATTAGAATTTATTAGAAAATGTTTTATAACTTTCCATGGGAAATCCATTGAATCCTAGTTCTCTACCATCACTCAGAGTTAAGATCAGATTCATCAATACTCAGAGGCTATGAGTTCTTGTAAAAAAAATCATATTGTGGGAAATCAATGGCAAGCATCCCTGAATATGTAATCATGAAAGGAACTGTAAAGAATGCTTTGCAATGCCTAAGCAGAATCACATAAATTTCAATACATGAACCAAATACCAAATGTCTAGATAAAATTATGTACATAAAGTAATTTGCTGAGCTTGGTTTCAATCAATAAAAATCCAGTCAATATATCCCTCCCCCACAGCCAGGTTACAGCAGTTCCTGAAAAAAGGTAGGATCCAATTACCGAGTAGCATATTATGTATTTAAATCAGTTGAAGGATAATTCAGACCACTATAGAATTCAGTAGTTGTTCCAAATTTTCTAGTAACCATTGTCTGCCTTCAGTTCAAGTGTCTAGAGCAGTGGAATGGAGCTTTATCACTGTTAAAAAGAGAAATACTGTTTTTCTGTGTTTAATCATTGCAATGTACTTACTTTTTTTATATCTGTCTATTCTATGGGATTAAGGGTAGGCTCAAAACATGCTTTATAGTTTGGAGTAGCTGTTTAGACAAAACTATCAGCTATTAATGTAGATTGTCAGTATGATTGCAAAAGAAATCAGTTTATGGACTCATTATTTATTTATTTTTCAATATTAAAAAGCAGATCCTAAAAGCAGGAACAACAACAAAGAATGATTTAAAATAAATTTGAAAATAACTGAAATGTCTACTGATTGAATTATTTAAAAACTCTGCAAATATGATGCTTGAAACTATAATGAGCTTATGAAAATAATATGGTACAATACTGAATCAGTTCAAAACCAGTTCAAACGAATTCCTGAAGAGTGGGAGAGCCACAGTGGCAGGAATAGTTGTAATAATTGTAGATACTGCAGTCCAGGAGTGTCAAACTTGTGACGTCACGTTGGCATCATGTGATGTATTGTGATTTTTTCCCCCTTTGCTAAACTGAGAGGGGGCAGGGCCAGCACATGATGCAGCCGGCCATGGGCTGTGAGTTTGACACCCTGCTCTAGTCCTTCCTTCTGTTCCTAACAGTTGAAAAGCTACCGCTGAAACCAGGCCCAGTAGATTGTTTCCCTTATTTCCCTAATCACAACTAACCAGCCCACTCAGAAGCTGCCACAACAGCCACCCCAAAAGTTATGCAGTAGTTAAAGCATCAAGCTAGAAATTGAGAGACTGTGAATACTACTTCTGCTTTAAACATTAAAGCCAGCTGAGTGATGTTTATTTATTTTATTTATTTTATTTTATTTATTTTTTTGTCAATTGCTTACAAGATAATAGGTATAAGTAAAAACATAGTTATGAATACATGGATACATATAAGAAAAATAAAAGAAATAAAAGAAACAATAGAACAGGGACGGTAGGCACATTGGTGCGCTTATGCACGCCAGAGATGGTATTCAGCAGATTCTGACCAGTTCTGGAGAACCGGTAGCGGAAATTTTGAGTAGTTCAGAGAACCAGTAGCGGAAATATTGAGTCATTTGGAATACCACCTCTTCTCTGCCTCTCAAGTCCCAGCTGATCAGCTGGGTCTTTTTTTGTTGCCCTGCGCAGGAGAACGGAGCTGGAAAGCAGTTTATTGGGATGGGGAGGGAAGATTTTGCAGTAATCTTCCCCCCTGAGTGGGGAGGGAATAGGGTTTTTTCAGTATTCTTCCTCTGCCACGCCCACCAAGCCAAGCTACACCTACCAAGCCACGCCCACAGAACTGGTAGTAAAAATATTTGAATCCCACCACTGATGCACGCCCTCTATGTTACGCCAGTTACACTCTAACCCTAGGAAGGAGGCAACCACTTCCCAAAATGCTGTAAAGAAAAACTGCAGAGATTTGCTTGAGCAGTCACCAAAATCTGACTCAAAGACACATGCACAGTATTTTTCGTATCTGTCTATGTGCACTGCACACAAAATACACACATAGACAGATACACAAAATAGAAAACAGAAGCCAAAGAAAGCTAAAGATTTGAGTCTGAGTAGATTTATGGAATATAAGTAGATTTAAAGAGAAAAAAGGTTGAAGGAAAATTGGAAATTAGTGTAACAAAATAAGCATAAGAACAATAGAAGGTAGATCTAAGAAAACGAAGGATTAGCATAGGGTACACAACAATATAGGAATAAGATGGTAGATAAGATCTATCAGAGCAAGTACAAAGTAATAAAGGATTAAAAAATAGGAATATTATTCAAAATAAGGAATTATATTATTGATTAATGATAAGCAAAGCTTTTTATACATATTTTTTTGTAATAAAAACTGTCCCAACAAGAGTTGACCTCATCGCACCCAAATCTTTAAGAACCCCTGTTGTATCTCATAGTTCTTTGCCATGAGGTTGGCATCAACAAGATTGTCATCAATGCCTGGTTATACATCAACCCAATTGGGCCAGAATATATTTTGCCTCTGACATCTCAGAATCTCACTGACAGTTTTATATCTTCCTGGCCCAAAAAATAGCAAAACAAAACAAAATAAACCCCTAGAGCTCTTTGAATTTTCAATAACCCAACCCAAGTTCAGATACAAGCATGAAATAAAAAAAAAATGAAGCAAATTAAAGATATTGATATTGAATTAGATCTGGCATCTCTTTACAAACATACAGTCCTGCCCAGTTCTTTCATCCTTCTTAAATCTGCTAGATATTATATTAGTCATATTATAATCCCTAAAATTCACTTTGTCTAAATTCACTCTATCCTTCCTGCTGCAGTTTTAGAAGAGAAATAAAAACATTTTATTTTTGGCAAAAGTGTTGCTCATAGAGTAAAGGAGCTATCAAAAATGTTAGTCACAATGGCAGAAATACTTGTATTGTACTGATCACAGATACTGTATTTAAGCAAATTTCCAGGTCATTCCAGGCAATAATACTTACAATTTTTACTCTCGGGGGTCTATGACTCTGGTACACTAAGTTTAGTTGAATTCTGCCATGTCATATGCAGGATATGTAGCCAACCAATTGATAAGCCCAATTAATTTTACGATGTCTTCCTTTTTAGATATAATCTGGTTTTTTTTTTTTACCTATTGAGATTTGCTTTGTGTTTGTTCTTCACTGCAGCAAAACTCCTTGAATGTATGAAGCTTGGCTAAAGAGAAGTCTCTTTAAGGAATGCTAAAAGCTTAAAAACAACAATCACCAATAATTCTGGGAATTCTACCACTACTACTGGGCACCATGATAAGTTTAAAAATCAATAAAGCAGATGGGTGTGTATAAAAGTAAATTTTGTATTTAAAAATACTTTTAAAATCAAACACTTTCAAAAATGGAAATGCAAAACTATGTATGATGTAGCTTAGTGCAGCCTTTGCCTTTCCCACACCAAAATTAAATGAAACCTTTCCCATCTCCCAAACAAAGTCCATCTCTGGTTTAAAATTTTGCCTTCTCTGAGGTAATCTCTATGGAATCATTACACTGAGTTTCTTACTGGTCTGATACAAATAGATCAAAATAAAGTCTCCCACCACTGCCTTAATAATAGGAAACCAGCATCAATATTTCTAGCAACATCCCTATCTAATCCCTGTCTAGTTTCTGCATGTTTGTATTCCCTCCATTGAAAACATGCATTTTTATGAAGTGCAATAATATATACCAGTCTCACAGAAACAAATTTGAAATTCTCCTTCACTAACATGGGGATTTGTCTAGTGAAGCAGAATTTTTTTGTATAAAGTAATTTATTAGCATTAGCAATATTCAATTACAGATGATACATAACAATAAGCAGACATTAATTAATTACAATGTAACAGTATTTCTAATTAGCCCATTTATTAGTATTGTTTTGCCACATACAAATTTAAATGGCAGACATATACTTTAATATATCTTAAAATTAATTTGTGGATTGTCATGTCCTTCCTGCATATATTTTTTTTCTGGTATGGTTCTTAAAAGCATACTCCCACATTCTTATCCTGACATATAGATTAATGGGAAGCAACTGGCTTGATGACTGAATTTCAGTGAACAATAAGCCTCCAACATTGAAATGAACTTGATATATATTTTGTTGTATGGAGTTTCTGGAAATGCAAAGTACAAGTGAAGCATAAAGGTTTAGTGAGGGCTGTAATTTCACAGCAAAGCTTCACTGTCATTCAACGGGTTTTAAGTAAGTCCTTCAAAGAACCTTTCAGCATCTGAATAATAATTGCATGGACAATTTATATGCATGTTGATATCCTGAGAAAAGAAATGGTGTAGGTGGCATCCAAATACCTTTTCAAGACTAAGTTTCTGGGTATATGTAAGTGTTAATATGATGCAGTAATTAAAGTGTTGGATTGGGTTGAAGAAGCCCTGAGCTCAACTACATGTGCAGCCCTGAAAAATTTGGGCTTTGGGCTAGTTGTTCTTTCTCACAATATTGTTGTTTTGGGAAAAGATAAAGATTCTCATTAAGCCAACTTTTTGAATTCTTAATGAAAATGATGTCAGGTTCTGTTGTTACTGTGATGTGGCTGTGTGTCATTTCCCAGTTCCCGATTCTCCACAGCAATGTGAGGCTGCTGCTGGCAGCTTCCCCCTCTCCCGCCGGATGTGGTTGTGCCTTGCTTCCTGGCTCTTCACGGCAATGAGAGGATGCTGTTGGTGTCACCACAACCCCAGAATGGCAGCCTGGCATGACCCAGGGCTGACAAATGAGGGAAATAAATCCAACAAAGAAATAATTATAGACATATATTTTATAATAAACATTGTTAGACATCAATATATCATTGATATTTTTGGATATTTATATAGATACTAGTATCTAATATGGATAGACATTTTTTCTTTCATGACATACAAGACTTCAGGTTTGGAGAAAAAAGCAAAGTATTATTTCTTCTCCACCCGCCCAAATTCCAAATGTTGCGATTCAAGAGACCAGATTAAAAATAAATGAAAACAAATTATTTAGGCAAAACATTGTGGATGTTAGGGCAATGGTGAGTTTCAAAATGGTTTACCACCGGTTCGATGAGTGGCTTGTTGGGCACACTTTGTGCGTGCGCACACACTTTGTGCACATGTGCACCAAATGCACACTGTGCGCATGTGCTGGGGCTTTTCTACTCACCTCCTGCAATCCTGCACTCTCCCTATAGCTGCAACAGCTGATGCATGGCAATCTGCTGTGCCATGCAAAGCAGCTGCACTTCAGAAGCAAGGAATAAAGGTCAGTATGGGAGTCTGGGCAGGCAGGTGGGCCCAACAACAGCTTGTCAGAGAGAACTAGTTCGGTCTTAGCTGATCTTCGGTACTAACCGGTACGTGAGAACCGGGCTGAACCGGTAGAATAGCACCACTGTGTTAGGGGTTTTTCCTTGTATTGACTTCAACTGACTGAGATCTGCATTTCTGTTTATTTAAGTGAGTTTTACAAATTTTCTTTTGGAAAGTAAATGCTTTAAGGATTCCCAAGAAAATATATGAGCTTTCCATATTTCCAGGTTTCTATTTTCTGAGACTCCATTTGCTAAAAGAGGATTAGGGTTAGGGTTAGTACAGGTGATCCCAAACTTTATTTATCAACTTCAATAACTAATTGTATTCATCACGTACTGACAGATCAATATTTCTCCTAAATACTTAGATTTTAACTTAAAAACATTTTCCTTTTTTCTTCCAGATGTACAGTCTTTGTTTTGTTATTGGTGGTGGTGGTGGTGGTAGTAGTAGTAATTTTATACTACTCTTCTTTTTCCAAGAGGGAAAAAGCATGGTACAAGAATGATAATAATCTTCCATAAAATATTTCAATCAAAGCAATAAATAATAAAACAAAATGTCATACAACAACAAAACATTGTGAGTACAAAAAGATAAGTTTAATTAAAAGGCAGTCTGGTTTTGGATAATTGTTACAATGCAGTGTTGACAAGAATGAAGGCAGAAACCAAGTAACAATGTTCTCTTTTATGCCTGTTAGCCTCCTTCTCAAGAATTTGGACCACCTTGATGGCAATGTTTTGAGACCTCTGGAAGGCTGACTTTTCCCAAGACTCTCATCTAAATGAACATCAGGTGCACTACGAAATTACATTTCCTAATGTTCCTGTCACTTAGGCAACATTAATTTGAAAAATGTCCAAGGAAGAGAAGGTGAGGTGAGTGGTGAAGTGAAGTGGTAACATTTTGTCAAGAGAACAGCAGGAAAGAAGAATAGAATGTATGGATAGATTTATAAAAGGGGTAGTTTTATAGCCACATATTCCCTAATTTAATTTGCACTTGCCTGCTCTAAACCAATCCACACTATATCTAGGGGATATAAGAAGAGCTTAAAGAATGCAAGTGAAAACCATGGTTGCTTTGGGGTTTTTACCATCTTGCTTCCCATTTTACTGTCCATAACCAGCTGGTCACATAGGTAGGGGATTGATACACACTTCTGTTTCCAAGGTAATTTGAAGCTCAGTGGACTATCAGACTAGCATTCAGAATAAAACAATCTTTATCATCTATTTCTTGTTATGCAGATATAAAATACATTTCCATTTGAATCTGTATAACCTCAGTTTTGTTATTTCAACTATTGAATAAAGGAAATATTGATTTTCAACTGCCAAAGAGACAGGATTTCATTACATGGCACCATGAATTCAGCAATTGCTTCCAGCAGATATTCACTGGTTTGATTCTTGATGCCTAATACAAGGAAATGAAATGTCTTTTCAAAATGGCAGTTTAAATGGATTGTCCAGTCTCAGTGACAGTTCTGTTACGTGATTGGCCTGCAAAGTTTTCTCAAATGTTCTTAAAATTCTTAAAATAAAATTCAAAATAGAAAGCATATTTACATAATGGTAATGGTACATATTGTAGCAGTTTTCTCCAATCTATAGTCTATAGCTCTATAGTTCATTATAATTGAAAGATGCTATACTTTGGAAGATAGACATAAAAGGCGCTTTTGAAAACATGCACAGCATATGTTTCTCCTGAAAAACTACTCGGAAAGTATTTGTTACCTTATCTAACATATAACAATAAACCTATGTAGGTTTCCTATTAAGTTAGTTAGGTAACATTAAATCATGGTCAATTCCAAGTGACTGTGTGGACAAATATTCATACCCAATAATTCATAAAAGGGGTTAGTCAGATTTGATTGTTCCCAATTTCTAAGGATATTGCAGAATATTTTGATCCTATCTATAATCTTATGCATTCTTTCCTTTCTTCTTCACTCCAAGTTTAATTATTTGTTAGATCATTATCAAGATTATCTGCCTATACCATATGCCCAAAGGATGTAAATTTCTGCATATTGAGCATCATCTCAAGGGAACAGCCAGCCTTTATTTGTTCTAAGGTTGTTTGGTTCATCTCGCAGTCCACGGTACTCTTAATACCTGTCTCTAAATATACAATTGAATGGCACCTATCTTTTTTTCTCTTTTCTCAGTGTCCATCAGTACTAAAACTGACCAATAGAAGGATAAAAAGTTTACAGGTTTTCCTCTGACACTTTTTAAAAGTCAAACATTAAAAGCTTTAATCATAAAGAAAACTGTACGAGGTTCTGCAAACTGTAAAATTCAAATAATAGTCATGTCAGATCCAAAGTTCAAATTTTATTTCTTTTTCTTTACTCATCCATTGCAACTAAGAGCCATTCATTTCTCAATAGAAAAGGTGTTGACGCTTGTGCATAATTATTATTGTAATGGGCCAGTTTGATTTCAGACCCTTTGTTTTTGACTTTGCTCATTTTAGCCTCTCAGTAGTTCTAGTTTCCAGCTGAAAAGACTATTATAAACCACTGGTTATCACTGAATGGCATTTCTTCATGATCTTGTCAACATTTGTCACTGCCCTTGTTTTAGGATTAATATCTTTCTTTACTATTCTACCACACTATCTTTATATTTTCTGGCGCTCAAGAAAACAAAACTATCTATCATCTTCAGTTCCTTCATCAATAACTGTGAGATAATTATGTATGCTGGTTGACATTGTCTTTGTTTTCTAAATATTTAACATTCACACTGATTTTTCCCTTTCAAATAGAAAGGGAAAAATCAGAGTTTTTATTCCCACAAATGTTCTACGTTTCTACCTTCAGCCGGCAAAGTATTGCCAGCTCTAACTCACATGACTAGTTTTTACTTCAAATTTTGATTCCAGCATTCATCTTTCCTATAGTATTATTCTTACAATATATTTGCTAGAACTACTGAGAGGCTAAAATGAGCAAAGTCAAAAACAAAGGGTCTGAAATCAAACTGGCCCATTACAATAATATTAACAATATCCCTTATTTGGTTTGGCCTAATATGTTATATGCAACTAGTCAAGACTACTGTAGTCAATAAACTAAAGCTAACTTTGATTAACAGTCATAATTTAGCTTGTTTGTAATCAGGTTACCCAAATGGAAAATAGTGTGTTTTTCTAGACCATCCTTCATCTACTTTCCTGTGTCATTATATTTATATCCCATGTCAAACTTTTATTCTGTGCTTCCATCTATCTCTGTGGCAGAATGTGAATCATTTGGAAATATTATCACTGCCATTGCCTTAGAGTACTTTGTCTTTTTTATTATTATTAAATGAAGGTCATCATCATCATCATCATCATCTTTCAACAACCCCATAATCCCTTGCAGGGTAGAGTCTGGGCAACTGAATGGAGCAAGCAGAGTGTTTAATGGCTGGATGCCCTTCCTGTCACCAATGTGGAGTTTTGTTCAGCAGAAATATTCTCATTGTGCCCAGAGAGAGAAATATATGCCTCTACCTAGGATCAAACTCACAGCCTCCTGATTGTGAGGCAAGAGTTTCATGTCTAGGCCACCATACCACTCCTATTATTATCAAATGAAGGTGATTGTAGAGAAAAAAGCTGATCAGAGGCATTGTTTCAAGTAGGATAAAGAGCCATGGTGGCTCTTTAGTTAGAATGTTGTAGTTAGAATTGCAGGCTAATTCTGCTGGCTGCCAGGAGTTCAATCCTCACCGGCTCAAGGTTGACTCAGCCTTCCATTCTTCTGAGGTCAGGACCCAAATTGTTGGGAGCAATATGCTGACTCTATAAACTCCTTAGAGAGTGCTGTAAAGTACTGTGAAATGGTATATAAGTCTAAGTGCTGTTGCTAAATGCTATTGCTATTCCTTATTCTACTAATGAAGAAAGGATGAAAGAATAATCTCAGTCCATAGTTCTGTATCTTCCCTTTCTGTTCTATTTATCATATAAATATAAATTTGATAAATACATTGACTGAGGCAGTGAAAGGTGACTAACTTCTGCAAATATGTGTGCATATATCAAGAACCTCTATTGTGGTTCTTTGAGTTAAGGCTGTGCATGATGCCTCCAATGATATGACTTTCCGAGTCTTAATCACATTCCTAGACCTAGACCAGCTACTATTCACGGGCCTTGATATGAGCTGCAAAACAACAACATTTACTTCATAATCAGTAACAGAGGGAAACTGTCACCTTCATAAAACCTTTAAGTTCCTCTAAGTACTATATTAGCACATTTTATCCAATCAGACACCTCCCCCCCCCCATTCAAAATACATCTTGTAGATGATATGAATTTATAATTACTGTTCAGCAAAACCTCTTTTAGAGTACCGGGAACTATAGCTTGAAATAGTAATCCTGACTAAATTAGCTGTAGCTGCGGTGCTCACAGTCAATTATTTCAGCTAATAACAATGCACCGTCTGTTCTATTGGACACATACTGATGAATACTGCCAAGAGTGGGTTTCTCACATTGCAAAGTGTTAAGTAAACTTCTTCCTGTCACTCCTCAAACTTCTTTTGCAATTATACTATAACAACATCTCAATTGCTAACAAGGAGGACCCTTGGGTGTGATTGTTCAACTTAGCAGCTTACCCATCAGCTGTCATCTGCTGACCTTTAAGACCATTAACTGCTGTTCAAAATATATTGCACATCTGCTAGGGCAAGTTTTACAATAATACTTTTTCTGCACAACTAAAAAGTACACACACAGGAGAAAGGAGCATATGGTATTGAAACTTTGGCCTTTTAAAAAAAATCTTCAGACTGTGGAATTTCCTATACAGGGTTTATTCATTGTTTAGTGTATTTCTCCAGGTCATGCTTTGTCACATTATATCTTATGAGAATTTCTGAGGTTGTGAACTCTTTTCTGCTGTCCTTGGAGTTTGTAAGTGAAAGGACTGAGTCAATCATGTAGTCAATTGAAGGGCAAAAATGAGTCTTCTTGGAAAATTGTCATCTTTTGTTTTTACAACTTATGTCCATTTTTTGTAAGGTCCTAACGCATGGCATTTGGCCATCAAAATCTCTGTTTTATACAACCTGCTTTCCAGGAAGCACTGTCTCTGCATGCCACCAAATCACTTGTTGTGTTTCCGGTATTTCTCATCCACATTTTGATGTGAGGGGTACACAGAAAATAAGGCTGTATTTAAAACTTATAACAACTTTAACTCAGTTATTAGTTGGTAAAGAAATAATGTGTTTTGAAGAGCAGTTAAATTATTCTGCATTGGAAGTGAAACATGGACATGGTGTTAATGGGAAGCTGCAGAATCATAATCTACCTTGACATTTAGCCCATTGCAAATACAATGATGTGTTATTAGAACATTAGCACCAATATCCATGCTTTCCTCCAATATGTTCTTCCTGGATCTGTTCAAATGAAATATTAATGTACAAACAATCTACACTGGATTTATGCTGTCTGAGAATACAGGCCATTGAAGGGTGAAATGGAGCCTCCGAGGGCCAGATTTGGCCCTCCAATGTTCCATTTAGCCCTCCACAGACTTCCCCCAGCCCATTGCAAGTTGAAATGGAGCCAGGAGGGGTCGGATCTGAGTCCCAGTGGTGGGATTCAATTTTTTTTACTACCGGTTCTGTGGGTATGGCTTGGTGGGCATGACAGGGAAGGATACTGTAAAATCTCCACTCAGAGGTAGTATTTGCCAATTCTCCAAACTACTCAAAATTTCCACTACCAGTTCTGCAGAACTGGTCAGAAGCTGCTGAATATCACCTCTGGATCTGACCCTCCAACATTTGGGCCTTCACAGGCCTTCCCCACCCTGAAGTACCCCATGTGTACTTAATGAGCCTCATATTTGGTTAGTGAATGCATGGACGAAAGGAGGGAGTGATCCCATTCAAGGTACGAGGTTCATATCCATGAATCCTTGGGTTACAAATGGAATGGGCAGGCTCCATTACATTTATAACTCGAGGACTATCTGTATTCAGTAGAAAATAATATCTTGGATGTATTCAGCCCCATTATCTTTCTATATAAAAAGAATGAATAAATTATCATGTTGCTGGAGATACAATGAACCTTTATAAAAGCATGATTTTACAATATTCTATTGTTACTATGTTATAAAAAACAACTATATGTTTTAACTTTGAGAAAAGTTTAATATTTTCAAATATCCATAATCTTTTGAACTATACCCCTAAAATATAGCAGCTGGACAGAGGAAATAGATTCTTCTAAATCACACAACATTAGTCCTTCAACATTGGAAAGAAACATTTATGATTCGAATGGATTGAAATCCTATTACTTCTGACAAATGAGTTTCTTATAAATACAGATTATGTATTAAAAATATTGATTTTTCCCCCTGTGTTTTATTTTTTCTAATTAAACCATTGAAAAAAATGAGGCAGTACCATTCATAAGTAAAAGATGGTAAAAAGGGTTGAAGTCCCCAGAATGACAAAATCCAGTGTTTTCTTTCCTTTTCCTTTCTTAATGAAGTTCTCTGGAACCAGTAAAAGAAATCGGCCAAGTTCTATTGATGAAAATGCATACTTGGATATTGGCACATAACTCATCCATACCCTTTTCAGATATATTGTCATAGGTACAGACAAGCAAACAAAGCTAGAATTTTAAATATATTTATTTAAATATAAATAAATTTTAAACAGATTAACAGAGCCAAAAGAAAAACCAGCAACTAATTGGAGCTATTTCAAAAAGAAAATGACCTCTGTGTTTTCTTTCCATATTTTGTCTGAGAAGGGAAAAAAAACCCCACTGTCTTTAAAGGATCATAGTGTTGAATTAGCTGATCAGAGCTGCCAAATCTGCAGCAGTTAAAAATAAAATGTCTTTTTGTCTTTTCCTTGGCCACAAATCTAAGGTTACCTTTGCTTAACTGAATCAGAAAAATAAAAGGGGTTTACATTTACTTAGTAGGCTTAAAAGATTAGTAAAGATTATATCCCATGCACCATGTTTTTGACTGTACTATTTCTGACCTCTGGAAGGTTCATAATCTAGTTCCCTATCATCAAGGAAGCAATCCAGAATCAATTTTCTTTAGACTGTATTCTCAGACAGCATAAATCCAGTGTAGATCGTTTGTACTGCTATGGCTTTACTTGCCCTATCTACCATTGATGCTTCATTTGAACAGATCCAGGAAGAACGTATTGGGGAAAGCATGGATATTGGTGCTAATGTTTTAATAACACATCATTGTATTTGCAATGGGTTAAATGTCAAGGTAGGTTATGATTCTTCTCCTTCCCATTAGTTAACATCTTGTCCATTTTTCAGTTTCTATGCAGAATAATTTAACTGCCCTTCAAAACACATTCTTTCTTTACCGTCTAATAATTGAGTTATAGTTGTTGTAATTACTATATTACTTTCACCATTTGCGATGTGTAAGCCTCATTCTGACATTCTAGTTCTCTAATATGTTGCAAATGATATCATTACAATATTCCACCATTTCATTGCATGAGTAAAATGACAAAATGTGTGCGTGTGAGAGAAAAAGATGAGATTCAATGCGAAACAGCAATAGGAATGGGCTACTTTCTGCAAATGGCTTTTCTAAGGTCCAAATGTGAACGCATACATATAAAAATAAGATAAAATGTTCTGAGGAACCATGATAGATTCTAACAAAGGATTATGATCCATCTGGTTAAATATCAGTATCCACCCAGAAGAGATGACCAGGAAATTACAGTAGATCACTGTTCTTTGCACAGTCCTGTTCCTACCTTCATAGTTTGTAGTTTTATAATTCATTTTGTTAAGCTGTTTACTAAAATCAAATAGAAGAAATATTGCTACTATGCAGTAATATTCACTGCCCAGTTTCTAAAATCACTGTTTTTAAGACACACATATATATATATATACACACATATACATGAGTGTGTGTGTGCACCTTTGAATCCATCTCGACTTCTGGATGATTGCCCGGGCTATGCAGTTTTCTTGGCAACAATTTCATACATTGGTTTGCCCTTGCCTTCTTCCTAAGACAAAGGGAGGGTGACTGGTCCAATGTCACCCAGCTGGCTTTGAGTTAAGGCAGAACTAGAACTCACATCATCTGGTTTCTGGCCCAGCATTTTTCACCACCACAATAAACTGACTAGTTTACAGCTTGAAAGAGAGAATATATATGGAAGTCATTATTAAGAGGTGTTACATGCTATTATTCTGTCATTACACAAGAAAGTTTTGTCATCTTTGCTTCACTTATCCAAGTAATCCTCTTTTACTGTCTGGGCCTTTCCTGTCAAATGATCTTTGTTAATTTCACCCTTTGATTGTTATCTTGTGCTGTTGTTCACAGGTGAATGCACCTGAGTCTTATAATGACTGATTGTCCACCTTTCTTTTTCTTTTTTTCTATAATGCTGTCGTGTGATTGACAGTCAAAAAGACTATCAGTCAAGGAGGGTGGAAAACATGAAATGATGTATTATACCACTTTGCAAACTTGTGAGCAAAGTCAAACAAAACACTGAAAAAGAAAACACTACTGAATGAAAAATAGACTATGGTGCATGGGTGAAGAGCAATTATGCTTCATGAATTTATAAAATAGCCAAATTGCTCTCTAAAGACAAAGCAAAACAAAAGCAATGTTACCATGCTTTACAAAGCTCACTTCATCTAAATGAATCGTTGCATAGGGACTCCCCTCCCCTTATTATATAATTTAGAGCTGCTCCTGGAGATTCCCCCCTGAATTTCTCATGATGATCAGGAGTGCTGATTTGGGCTTTGAGAATAATTGGCCCTTTATGAACCTAGAGGGTTAAGGATGGGACCTGGGGGAATTGGATATATCAAGCATAAATAACTGGGGGGAGGGGTTGGAATATAAAGCCTTGGGTAAACATGTGGTCCATGGATAGAAGGATGTACTTCTATTAAGTGGTCCAATGGTCCATAGATAAAAGGACAATGTTTACCAGTATTTCATACATCCTGTAAATTGTTGCACAATATAACAATTTTATTAGCTTTACTAGAAAATAATAGACTATTGAGCTTAATCATGTTGCTTAGGCAGTTATTTCCAGAATCCAGCCTAGAATCCAGTACTTTGCTTTGCTCTTGTTTTTCTTCAGTATTGCTCTTGCTGCCAGCGTTCATTCTTCTTTAGCTATATGTAGTGGTGTGTGGAAATGACCTTGTGAGATGGAGGGAGGAGATGCTGTCTAAGGAACCATAAGATAAAGATGGTATAGTCCAGAGATGCATAATTGGAAAAGAAAGAACTGACAAGGAAATCTTACTAACTTCTTAGGCTGTAAAAAAAGATTGGAGAGTTGCATTTTCAGACTTGCAAGATTCTGTTAACGTAGCCTTACCATAAAGTAGAATTAGCACATCTGATGGTGATTCTTGCAGATCTACTTGGGAAGGCTGACATTACATTAGAGATGCACATCTATTTTCAAGCTAAGGACTGCATAATCAAGACCAAGAAGTGGGAACAAATAATAATAATAATACTTTCAATGTATATTTAGCTTTAGATTTAACTAAACAACTTGTGAGCCACTGGACAATTGTTTTCAAATATAATATAGTCTTGGATCATTTCCCCTCCCCTCCCAACCCTCAGAAGAGGAAGCCTCTTCCTCCTCTACTGACCAGTTCCTTCCATTTTGCTGGGAGCGAAGGAACAAAGGAACCAGCTCTTAAGTAACCCCAGGAAGAAAATAAAAAGAAAAGAACTGGGGAAGGAAAAATAATGATGGTGGGGGAGAAGAGGAACAGGAGCAAGAAAAAGAAGGGATGGGTGGAGGACAAGATACAGCAAGAAGAGGAGAAAGGAAGAAGAAAATAGCAGTAGTCATTTCAAGAAGGGGGAGAGAGCAGCTGGTAGAGAATAATGCACTGTGAGCTTTTATTTACACTGTCAGCTCTTATTTCTAAAATAGGAATAACAAGGTTGGCTTATACAGCTTTCTATCTATTAGTTTTTAATAAGTAAACAAAGAAAAATAACATTGCTTTATACAGAGGCAAAATACAACTCCTGCAAGAAAACACTCCTATTTTTCAATCCATATCAATGCTGTTATGCCTTCAAATTGTTCATTATTTTACCCTGAAAATAAGTTAAAGCCATTGAGAGCCCTAGCTTGTAAACTATTATTTTACAGACTGACTTGGATTGTCTAGAGCTGTAGCTCTGGTATAGCACATAAAAAATCAATTTGGTTCATGGCAATCATGTATCAAGGAACTTGGTCTGCCACTTTCCTACTATCAATCAGTTGAGCAAGGATACAGAAGCAAGGAAGCATAATTTGTTTTGGCAAGAGAGAGCACGCAAAATGCTTAACACTCCCTTGCCTGTTGCATCTTTTGACAGGCCTGTGACTTGACTCTCCTGAAAGTCAACACACTCAGCAGTGGAAAGGTAATCTCCAGAATCATTTTGGCTTCCTAGCTCTATTTTCACCTTTATTACTTTGAGTGTTTCAGATATAGGACTTATATTTATTTTAGTTAAAACAATTCTCCCTCGTCAATGCAAAATACACATTGCTTGTTTCCTAAATTCAGACTCTCTTCATATAGCAAGTATTAATAAATTAAAATGAAAAGGCTTTCAAAATGAAAGTACAAATTAAACAGCTGTCTATTTATCTACTACCAGTAGCATTACATAGTTGAGAGAAGCCAAGGAAAGTATTTAATTATTTTTATGAGGATATAATTTAGCCAAAGCCACATCATACCTTCCTGATAATTTTTTCCCACCATCAGGAGCAGCAGCAGCAGCAGCAATAGCAGCAAATATAGAAATCAATGCAAGGAAATGTTGAAGCTTTTTAAAGGGTACCCTTCAAAAAAACAAATAATCATGATTTTGAGGTTTAATAAGAAATGCTAAAGAATTAATTGCACTTAGTTTATGACGGGAGAAACCAATATTAGTGTATTTGTAACAAAAAAGCAAAGAGGATCTGTACAATTTATTTACTTATATTTCGTATTTCTTGACCACCCATCTCCCTCAGAGAGGTGCTATGGGCTGTGTGCAATATAGTTAGACAGATGTGATAAATGGGGAAATACATCCCTGCTTTGTTTTCACCTCCTCGCCATCTTTTTCTTTTCTTGAAGGCAGATTTTAAAAATAAAAATAAAAAGTCTTGCTGGGAAGAATAGAATTGAAATGTAGACAGTTAAATATTAGGGCATGTCAATTTTTTAAATTTTCAATTTCCAAACATTTGGGGTGGGTGCTCAAAAGTTGTGACATGCCCTGGGGATTGTAAAGATATTTTGGTTACTTTAATATAATTTAGATGTGCTTAGTAAGTAACTACATAAATATCATAACCTTTTAAACATTTTATTTGTTTCGTTTGGATGTTGTTGCACTTCCTTAGCTGAGACGTAGCTATGAGATCCTGTTTCTCATTGTACAGTTGATCTGCAGCCTGCCTGGCTTCTCACTCTTCCATTAAATTCCAAAAGAAGATACGAACAAGAAGCAACATATCAGAAGTAGCTACCATTGGCATCTGCAGTAATAAGGCAAGCTAAAATGCAAGGATTTGGAGGGGAGAGGTGGGGAGCCTTCCCCATTAGTTAACCACACCCAGCCAGCAATTTCTGCTTCAGGATCCCATACCAGTCAGCATAGCCAGGTTTTAAAGATTTTCCTGAAGGCTAAAAGACAGGGGGTTATTTATTGAATAAACCAAACCACACAAATATAAGCCATGGTTAATAATCCACAAAGGCTGTCTAGACAATTTGCACCAAGACTAAAGCAAATGAACAGCATTGTAACTTAATTTGTCGTGGGATCCCAAGTACATTGTCTCAAAAGAAAAGAGCGTTTTCAGGGAGCTAGGTTCTGCTGGCTGCAATTCCTCAAAGCAAAATGCATCAGGCTCTATTGGATTATTCTGCAATTAAAACGTATTCCCACCTGCATTTTAATCCTTCCATGTCCTCAGAATGCATGGGCAGTTTAAGAACTGGATGAGAATTTGACTGGAGTGGGTTGTTTAGCACTCGTCAACAGCTGTCAAGCAAAAGATATTGAGCTCCAGGGAGCTATATCTAGAAGACAGAATGAGCTTGCGTTTGTGAAAGATGTTGGAAATCTAAGTCAGATTTCCTATCACTAGAGTCTGAGCTGAAATGATAACAAAGGAGGACACTTAAACAACCAAGTTAATCTCTTGCCTTAAACATTCTCAGGATTTAAATTGATACAGGATTTAAATTGATACTCAGCACTTTGCAGCATAATTGAGTGTTCTCTAGTTGCACCTTCCATTTTCTGTGTTAAAAAACAGTATGGGTGAAGGGACATGGTCAATTGTATGATGACAAACACTGGATTCCGATTTCTTGTCTCAATTCTCCAACACTGTATGTCCAAAAGTAGCATCAAGCACATTACTTCTTCTGTCTCCTGGAATATGATTTTAAAAAATTCACTTCTGTGGTATTTCAACAGTAGGGGTAAATCTTTGCCTGGCATATTTTTACAAGAGACTCTCCTTCCTAAGGAATACAGTGTTACACATATTTGAATCAGCATGGTCATTGTCTGTCCATTACTATTGGACCTTTTTCTGCAGAAATCAAGCTACTTCATCCCAGCAAGGTAGAGAGAAGTTGGAATCAAAAATATCTGAAGGGCACCAAGTAGTATGGTTTAAGTGTAAACTGTTTTGGGTTCACAGTGTTTCAAGTGCTTTGTGTTCAAAACAAAAGACCAACTATTCACCAGAAAATGGAGACATTCGAAGTGACACTGTTTTGGATGTTACATATTGACATGAATATTTTCTTGACTCTTCCTTTTAGAGTTTTTTAAAAAATGTTTTTTCTTCCTGTGATACTGTCTCTATTATCACTAACTTGGCTGTTGCTGGGTAAATAGAATGCTTGCTTATTTATTGGGGAGGATTGAATTGTCCCATTTATATATTATAGGTATAGTAATAGAGTCATTATTGCATTTGCTACATACTCATGGACCACCCTTCTTCTGGAATTCAGGCTGGTAACAACTTCTAACTTTTTGAAGGGCAATCAAAACAGGATTTGACCATGGACTACCCTTCTTCTGGAATTCAGGCTGGTAACAACTTCTAACTTTTTGAAGGGCAATCAAAACAGGATTTGAAGACTGATGTCAGGGCCTCTTTCAAAGCTACATATAAGATTGAACAAGCGCCCTATGTGTAATATATCTTCTAAGTCTTGTGAGATTGAACAGTGATCTACTATCAGTGTCTCTTACTGAACTAGTTTGCTCATCGTATAAAATGTGTTCTCATTCTCTGTTACAGAGCTTCCAGCATAAATGCCTTCCAATAATTTGCTGATTGTATTCAGAGTTTGATGACTTGTAATTTGCCAGCATGTTTCTATCTCCTGCTTTTGAAAATAGAGATAACTGTTGCAAAACAGCAGTTTTCTGAAATGTTCACTGTTTTATCCATGCGGCTAAGTCGGAATGCAAGAAGCAGGGCTCTCTAATCACCATTAGTCCTAATTAGTTCTGCTGGGATAAAATGCAACATCTGAATAATAACCATACTGGAGGGAGATCTCAATGGCTGAGTTTGTACAGATAAACTCCATCATTTATATCCTGTAAGAGATGGTAATAGTTATTCTTGTTCACTTAGGGTAAACAGGCATATTTAACTAAATTATTTTCACTTAAAAAAAACCCTACTCTGAAAATAGACCATTCTCATTGGAATGTTCTTATTGCTGGACTGACTTATGCACATTTAACATTTTATGAGTTCTAGGCACTCTTACAGGACTGAGACCAGTATTTCTCAACCCTGGCAATTTATAAGATGAATGGAATTCAACTCACAGAATTCCCCAGCCACTAAAGCTGGGGAATTCTGGGACATGAGGTCTGCCATCTTAAAGTCAGCAAAGTTCAGAAATTCTGACTATGACTGTTTTCTGCTCCTCAGTATTTTGGGCTTTTTATTATTTTCTTCTGTCCCAATAAGCAGCTAATACACCAGTTGCACCAAAGATAGGTTCATGTGGCATACTATTTATTTTCTTGTTTGTTTAAAATTTCAATATCTACACTACCCACTTTTAATTGCTCTACTGTGTTCTTATATTCTTGTTTATCAAAACACTGGTGCTTTACTTCGCATGGTGTTTTATCTTGTTCCCCGAATCTTCCCAAATTTGCTTTTTTGCTGTAATTAATTATGTCATCTCTCATTCTGGCACACTACATTTATTAGCAAAAAATAGCAGATTATAATAACTCACCATGGCGACTCATGTCCTTTAAACCACGGGTGTCAAATTCACCATGTCACTTTGCCATCACGTGACAATTTGCAATGTTTTTCCCATTTCCAGAGTTGGTGTGGGCATGGGCTGTGCATGACGCACCTGGCCTGCAGGCTGTCAGTTTGATACCCCTGCTTTAAACCCTCTCTTTAAATTTCCTGGTATCTCTTCATGGGTCTCCTGATTCTTCAATCAAACCCCTCATTCAACAATCAAATGTGGTGATAAATGCCTTATACAAACAAGCACTATAGCTGGTCTGAAATATTGGAGGTACTCAAGTATTTAGCAGTTTTCTTGCCAAAATGACCAAGTTTTGCTGAAATGAAGAGAATCTTTTCTAAAGAACTGGAGCACCACATTATATAATACAAATGAAGTTTCTAACCTACATCAACCAGCCTTCACAACCATTAATATAGATATGCCTTTTCACCGATACAAGAATCCACAAAAGTCCTCTTTCAAATAATCCTGCAGTTTGCATAAGCACTCCCGTTTAACTGCCCCTCATTAACCTGGCACTTTAAGTGTATGTTCTTTCTGACACGGTCTCTTAAGGACTGAAAGAAACAGGCCAAGATGTTTTACATGAGGCATAATAATAGTAACAGAACAACCAGTCAATTACAATACTGTGGTTGTGATATGGCTAACAGTCAGCTAGGCAACTGTTACTGTGTTTCTCCAACAATATGCCCCGCCCAATAGGAAGACCCAGCATGCTTTCTAGGGATAAAATGAATTAAGCCCCTCCCCCCAAATTTAGGCCTATTTTAAAACATGCAAAATTGGGGGAGCAGGGGGGGAAACTTGCCTTTAGGAGTGCCCCACGGGCAGCCACACCTCATCACCAGCCGCTCCTAATGTCCGATCATGGCCAAGCACAGAGTACTTCCTACCCCTGCCAAGCGCCTTTGTTACAGACCCGGGTATGGTGCTGGTTGCAGGCCGGGTCAACAGGCGGGTGGTGGCGCGTGGATGTTGGCCTCAGCAGGGCACTTTAAATCGCGAGAACTTCAGCACCTGCTGCTGCTGCTTCCTCTGCCGATTTTGCTTTCCCTTTGCATTCCTCCATCGGCAGCATTTCAACCACTTCTCAGGCGGGGGAGCTGCCTCTGTGGCTTCCACTGTTCCCATCAGCACTGGCGAGAGAACAGCAGCAACGCCAGCAGGAACTGTGGAAGCATTTCAGCTGCTTCTCGTCGGGAGAGCTGCCTCTGTAGCTTCCACAGTTCCCGCTGGCACTGGTGAGAGCAGCAGCACCGGCAGGAACAATGGAAGCTACAGAGGTGGCTCCCCCGCCCGAGAAACAGCTTAAGTGCTTCCACTGTTCCCACCGGTGCTGCCGTTGTTCTCTTGCCAGTGCTGGTGGGAACTGTGGAAGCTATGGAGGCAGCTCCCCACCCAAGAAGCAGCTGAAACGCTGCAGGTGGAGGAATGCTAAGTGAAAGCAAGAACAGTGGAGGAAGCAGCAGTGGCAGGCGCCGAAGGTCTTGCGATTTAAAGTGCCCTGTCAAGGTCGACATCCACACCACCACTGCCCACCCACTGACCTGGTCTGCAACCAACACCATATCCGGGTCTGCAGCAAAGGTGCTTGGTGGGGGTAGGTAGTGCTCCGCCATGATCGGTAGTTAGGAGTGGCTGGTGGTGAGGCGTGGCTGCCCACGGGGTGCTCTAGGTGAGGAGGGGAGCCCGCAAGGTGCTCTAGGCGTGGGAGGGAGAAATTAATTCACCCCCGAAAAGACAGTCTAGCCATTTTTGGGGGGGCTCAAAAAAAAAAAAAAGACACGGCCTTATTATATGAGAAACACGGTAGGCAGAGGACATTGGGAAAAGTGTGTGTGTGTTTATGGATAGATAGGTAGATGGATGGATGGATGGATGGATGGATGGATGGATGGATGGATGGATGGATGGGTGGATGATAGAAATTGGTATCCTGGTATCTGCCACTTGCTTGCTGGATTGGAACTGCTATTTAAAGATTCAGAAAGGGTAGATACTTTTATTTTATTAAAATCAGGGATAAATAGTTTAGCCAGCTGACTCACAAGAAGTTGCCAAGTCTTTTCTCTGCAAAGTAATTTTGAACATGGAGGGTACAAAGCCTTTGGGGCAGGCCACTTATTTGGAAACAGATTGATCAAATCTAGTTTGGTTTAGTTTTCCTGGCATAGGAAATAATTCTGATCTTTTACTGAAAAGATTAGTAAAATTCAGGGAATGTACAATATAAGTAGATAACAGCATGTTCAATAGTTTGTGAAGTATGTTTACAATCAACGCTAGACTGTAGATTGTTGAGCTTCTTGCATTTTCTATCAATGTGTATTTGGAACACAAAGCTCAGGATAGAAATAAGATTCATTGCCATGAACCAAACTAATTCTCAAGAAGTACACAAAGAATCTTGCCTGTCCAACAAATGTCCAAAAACTGATTACATTTTATAATTACACAGGATTTACACAGGAATTAAGGGGATCAAAACTTCCCCTTCCCTTATCATCATCCCCTGACTGATGGTCTGGTGAAATGATTTAACCAAACTCTTAAGCAAATGCTGAAGAAATATGTTTTAGAAACTTATTCTGAGTGGGAATGTGGCACCAGTGGTGGGATTCAATTTTTTTTACTATCAGTTCTGTGGCTTGGTGAGCATGGCAGGGGAAGGATACTGTAAAATCTCCAGTCAGAGGTGGCATTTGCTGGTTCTCCAAACTATTCAAAATTTCCCCTACCGGTTCTCTAGAACTGGTCAGAACCTGCTGAGTACCACCTCTGTGTGGTGCCCATTCCTGTTGCTTGTTTATCAGGAGGTCCCTCAGGCTTTTATAGGATTCTCTTCCTTTTAATTATTATATATTCAAAATGTCAGGACACCTCTTCAGGTGGTAAAGGAATGTGGAAAGGAAAGGAGGGCCAAGCCAAACCAGATAAGGGAGTTGGCTTCAGAGAAACTTTACCAATCCTAAGTGCACCAAAAATAATATTATGACCAACATTCTATACTTCAAGAATTTCAGTCAGGACAGAAAATGTTACTGCTCCTCCCTTCTATTGCAAGCAAATTGTTAGCTCACTGGCAAGGGCCTTTTTCAGTTTTCTGACATTAGGAATAGTCAGTTATGAAATCCTCATGCCTGGACATCACTCCTCAAAACAAATCTGGCATATTATCCGGCATAACTATTTAAAAAGTAAGTGGAACCTGAAAGCCAATCTCATTCCATTTTGATGGTTCAAAATGGAACCATTATTTTGATGAGAATGGTGAATTATTCCTTTTCCTTCACCATCAGATGTTACTGATTAGCCTGGTTTATCTCACTTAACTCATGAACAACAATAGTTAAAAGCAAGTATTTTGAAACTATGTCAGCAACTCTTTGGTGAGTGCGAGTGACCCCCAGAATCAAAGCTAAAAACCGCATACCAATTTGATCCCTATAATATTAGCTCCCAGTAAGTGCCTGGATATAGGCAGAAGACGAAATCCAGTATAAACTTAAAAAGGTATAGCTGAGCCATCAGATAGTGAGTGATCCAATCCTTTTAGCTTGTTAACAAGAAACATTAAGCAGTTTAATTTTGCATAGCCTACAACAACTTGATCACAGGTGCAGAATCTGATGCTTATTCTACTCTTGAATGAATGACTGTATAGGAAAAACTTGTCAAGGCCCAAAATATCACCACCCTAAATCTGACCAAGAGTTATTGGCAGATATATTTCAAGGAACAAAGTAAGAAATATAGAACATTCTATATACCACAAGCCTCTACTATTTTGTGGTAAGGTTATTTGGTCCTTATGGTGCTTCAGCAATTTTCTAGGAGCTTATGGATCTGGTGCTAAGAAGGGGTGAGGCCTTTACATATATGTACATGTATAATTTGATTGATATTTCTCTTTTTTATATATAACTTTATTTATTTTGAAAAAAAAAATCAATCTTAAAAGATAGACTGAAATAGAAAAGGAAAAAGGCTTGAAAAGGAATAAAAGTAAAAGTCCACAAAAGAAAAAGAAAAAAGGAAGATAGGAAAAGAATGATTTCTTAATTTCTTTGCTATAGATTTAGTTATAAGAATATATCAAACTCCTACTCTAAGGTTAAAATTTGCTACATTATTTTTATAAACCTGTTTAACACTATCCACCAAATTCCCAAACCAATTTTTCATTTCTTTCAGTTTCTTGAAAAAACTCCAACGATGGTTTCCAAGTAGAAGTAAAATTTGCCAAAGTTTTTTCTTTCATCAAGGCTGGTAAATTCTGGGAGCTAAATCTACACATCTTAAAACTGACAATGTTGAGAAACACTGGCTTGGATGATATAGCCCTTTCTTGGCAAAAATATTCTGCATGTTTACATCAGGTTTTTAGATTTTTGAAAAAGGCAGGATTGACTATCAAAATGTCCAAACATATGTAGGCTCATCCAGAGGCTACATAGTGGTCCATGGGGTCCTCAAACCAAGCTGATAATCTGATAAGGTAGAAGTCTCAATTGTCTCAACCATTAAACAAAAAATGAGTTTGAAAATAAAAAAATCATATGGATCAAAGTGTGTGAAAAGACATTTCAGACTTGCTAGCAAGCAGTATGTCAAGCATCATTTCTCAAGAATTTGGATTTTTCACAAAATATCATAGTGAAAGAAGACATCTCAAAAGTATGCAAAGGAACTACCTTTGATCAAGGTCCATAAGGAGATATAGGCCCTATCACCTACATTAGTGGGAAGCTATTACTAAAAATATTCCACTATAGAAAGAGAACTTCTAGTTACCAAATAGGCTATCAAATTCCTGCACTATTGCTTGCTAGGAAAGTTATTTAAACTGTTCACCGACCATCAGGTTTTGAAGTGATTATGCTCAATGCATCAACATTGATCCATCCAGAATGACTCAGTGGTCTTTGGCTACGCAACCCTATCAATCTACCATTGAATACAAGCCAAGGAAATAAAATGTGGTGATAGATTATATATCCTGATTACTCAGTGACAATCAGCTTATAACACTGAAGAAAAGCTATTTACCAAGAATAGCTAAATGCCAGCCAAACATTAGTTAAGACACTCTTGCTGTGTCATGTGATTTATTCCAAACAGGAGAAGAAGATCAGATCAGACAAGTTTGGCTGGTGCCTCCCTATTTGATGACAGATTTGAAAGCTGCAGAAACTATCAAAGAAGACTATCTGAGGCTCAAGTAGAGA
The DNA here is from genome assembly GCA_023653725.1 of Bungarus multicinctus. Classification (NCBI taxonomy): domain Eukaryota; kingdom Metazoa; phylum Chordata; class Lepidosauria; order Squamata; family Elapidae; genus Bungarus; species Bungarus multicinctus. The sequence continues at coordinate 12,161,188 of CM042846.1, forward strand.
GTAATGTGGGGAAGGCAAAACATCAGCCTCCTCATATGTAAGGTTGGCTAATCTTACTTCTCTGCTGAAAATAAAATGTAGGAGAAGAAGCTGGGGAAGACAGCAGATACCAGAGAAGGGATGTGTACAAAGCTTTCCTGTGTCATTGAGTTCTCCAAAATTTGATCACAAGCTGCGTAGAATAGAATAGAATAGAATAGAATAGAATAGAATAGAATAGAATAGAATAGAATAGAATAGAATAGAATAGGAATAGGAATAGGCATAGGCATAGGCATAGGCATAGGCATAGGCATAGGCATAGGCATAGGCATAGGCATAGGCATAGGCATAGGCATAGAATAGAAGGGACCTAGGTCTTCTAGTCCAGCCCCCTGCTCAAGCAGGAGAAACCTAGATTCAAATTCCTATTTATTTTTAAATAAAAATAAAATAAATCTTACATATTTACTTCTTAAATTTCTACCCTATTTCATTATTAAAAATAATCCCATAATAGGAAACATGAGGAACCAGTGATATGAGACATGCTGGGATCCACAGTTAGCATGAAATATAACATATTCAAATCAAGAGTTTTTAGATTAAATACTAAAAATTCCTGACCTTCTAACTTTGATTGCCAAAAAACAAAATCAATTCTTCATATAAATGAATAACCTTCCATTTTACATATGGGCTTCAGGGACCCAACACTGGAAAAGAGCTGGACTATACAGTAATTTAGACATTGAAATTTACAGGCAGTTTCAATGGTCAGGTGAAAAACCACTCGTTTCAAAAGGTGATCAACCAGACTTGCTGCCTTTCGGGGGATAGGGTTCCTGTGCATTTCATAGAGTGGGGTCCCAAAGTTCTGTTCTGATGGCTCCAGTGTGGAAGAACATGCAGCAGCAACACTTTAGCTATTTTGTTTGTGCCATCTGTAAACCTAGCTTTCCTCCCAAGGGGATAGATAGTCTCTTCCCCCCTCCCTATTTTTTTCCCTTTTGCTGTTGTATAAAGTGAGACTCCATTCTGTAAATCAGTGTTGGATTATCATTTTCAGGTCCTGAATTGTAATATCATCCAAAATGATGGCAGGCACATGTTTACTGATTGGGGGCACCCAGTGGGTTTAAAGGAATAGTTGCTGCTTTGGATAGCATTGTATATTCACCCCAACCTTTATTCTTTTGGGAATTGTGAAAAATGGTGATGACATATATGTGTAAATAAATACAGATGGAAAATGGTGCACTATTCCCATTTAAGTCACTCCTAGATTTCAGAGACTCAGTCTTGGGAAGTTTTTAGGAAGTACAAAGGATCCCATTCATCCTACCAGCCAATGTTGATCCATCTGCTCTATAGAATGAGGAGACAATTGAAAAGAGGCTGGGAAAGAGAATTTTTCTTCCTAGGGCTGAGAAAATGATTGTTCCTAATTCACCCAATTTGTTTTGTGCATAAAGCAGGACCATAACTCACAGTCTCCTGGTTTCTAGTCTGCTGTCTTAATAACACACCAAACTGACTCTCAATTCTTGGCATTAAAACTCATTAAAGGAAGTCTATATGAAGTTGAATCTTGCTTCCTTGATTATACTCCAGTTAAACAGCTTGTCAGTTAAAAAAGACAAAGGATTTTGAATCTAATGAAAAAATTATCACTGATATATGCAGTTGTATTATCCACTTTAGCCAAAAAGACAGTTGACTATTCACTTTTTTATTCTCATTGTTCTTTACTCCTTTCCCTTATATATCCTTTATATGACAGCAACCTGTTTCATCCTCAAAAATGAAAAGATAATTGGAAATTCAAACACTTTAAGGTCATTCAGACTATTAGAAACCTTTAAGAACAGTGATAAAAAAAACAAGGTATTTCATTCAGTTTTAACCTTTAAAATAGAAGATATGCTCACAGCATCCTGGTACTTTTTTTAAGGCGTGCATGAATAATGATTTCAATAAATTATTTGCCAACTTTGGAATGTCAGGTTACTGACAACATAAATGAATCACCGATACACTGCATTATCATATGATATTTGATCCCATCTCAATGGAGTCAATAAAATTGGGATTGTTTTTTCTGTTTCCTTTGTCCGCCTGCATTGTTCATTCAACAAACATAATTCTAGCTATATTTCAACTGTTTAATTCAGCAGGGAAACAAACACTATGGTATCAATATCAGTGTCAAGGGGGAGCAAAAATAAGTGCAAACAAAGGCAAATAACAGAAAATTTACCATGACAGGACAAACATTGAGAAGATATTTTCTTTTATTCCATAAAATAAAACCATTGACCAGGATAAAGCTACAGATGCAATTTACATAGACTTCTGCAAAGCCTTTGATTCAGTGGATAAATTACTATTAAAACTAAACTCTTATGGCATGTCCGGATCCCTTCATAAGTGGATTATTGTGTTCCTGTCTAACAGGCAACAAATAGTAAAAATAGGGAGCACTATATCAAACCCTGTTCCAGTTAACAGTGATGTCCCCCAAGGCATGTTTCTAGAACCCACACTCTTTATACTCTATATAAATGACTTTGCGATCACTTTATAAGCAACTGCATCCTCTTCGCGGATGATGTAAAACTATTCAATACCACTGACAATGCTACTATCCTTCAAAGCGACCTTGATTATGTGTCTGAATGGTCAAACAATTGGCAACAATTGGGGCTTTTGGACAGGTCCGTAGGATCTACCAGTTGCGGCCCTTTCTAGATCGTGATGCGCTTCGCACAGTCACTTCCACCCTGGTGATCTCCCGCCTAGACTATGCCAATGCTCTCTACATGGGGCTGCCCTTGAAGAGCATACGGAGGCTCCAGTTGGTGCAGAATGCAGCCGCGAGGGTGGTAATGGGGGCACCTAGGGGCTCCCATGTTATGCCACTTCTACGCGCGCTGCATTGGCTCCCGGTGGCCCTCCGGGTGCGCTTCAAGATCTTGGTCACTATCTTTAAAGCGCTCCATGGCTCGGGACCAGGTTACTTGCGAGACCGCCTCCTGCCACCATCGGCTTCCCACCGACCGGTACGCTCCCATAGAGTGGGCCTCCTCGGGGTGCCGCCGGCTGGACGGCTGGCGACCCCGAGGGCGCGGGCCTTCTCATTGGGAGCACCCCCTCTCTGGAATGAATTACCCCCGGAGGTAAGGGCCGCCCCCGATCTCATGGCCTTCCGTCGGTTGCTTAAAACGCATTTATTTCGGCAGGCCGGACTGGCCTAGGGGTTTTTAAATTTTAATCGGGTTTTAATCTTTTTAATACTTGTTTATATTTTATTAGAGCCATATTGTATTTCAGTTTTTAAATTTTAATATTTTATGTTGTCTCATACTTTGTACCTTGTATATGTGTTTTTATTGGCTGTTCACCGCCCCGAGTCCCTTCGGGGAGAGGGGGCGGTATATAAATCAAATAAATAAATAAATAAACTCCAAATCTCAACCAACAAATGATCTATCCTACACATTGGTAAAAAAAGATCAGTACACCAAAAACATATTAGGAGGATATGACCTCATTGATGATCCTCACTCTGTCAAGGACCTTGGAGTACTCATATCAAATGACCTAAGTGCCAGAGCTCACTGTAACAGCATTGCCAAAAAGACATTAAGAGTTGTAAATCTAACCTTATGAAGTTTCTCCTCTGGAAATATTGAATTGCTAACTAGAGCATACAAAACTTTTGCTAGACCAAGACTCGAATACAGCTCATCAGTCTGGAATCCTCACTGTATACCGGACATTAATATAATTGAATGAGTCCAGAAGTTTTTCACAAGAAGAGTACTACACTCCTCTGCTTGCAACAGAATACCCTATATCACCAGGCTTGAGATTTGGGGCTTGGACAATCTTGAACTATGCCGCCTATGGTTAGACTTAAGCGTAGTACACAAAATTATCTGCTACAATGTTCTACCAGTCAATGACTACTTCAGCTTCAACCACAACAATACAAGAGCACACAATGGATACAAACTCAATGTTAACCGCTCCAAACAGAAAGTATGACTTCAGCAACAGAGTGGTCAATGCCTAGAATGTACTACCTGATTCTGTTGTTACATCCTCTAACCCCCACTCCTTTAACCTTAAACTATCCACTAATGACCTCACCCCATTTCTAAGAGGTCTGTAAGGGGTGTGCATAAATGCACAATCGTGCCTACCATCCCTGTTCTTTTGTCCCCATTTTTTGTACCTATTTCTTGTATTTTTCCTCATGTTTATACTTATACTTATTCAGTGGTGGGATTCAAAAAATTTTACTACTGGTTTTGTGGGTGTGGCTTGTTGGTCGTGGCAGAGGAAGGATACTGTAAAATCTCCAGTCAGAAGTGTTATTTGCCGGTTCTCTGAACTATTCAAAATTTCCGCTAACGGTTCTCCAGAACTGGTCAGAACCTGCTGAATACCACCTTTGTACCTATTATCTTGTAAGTGATTGACAAATCAAATAAACAAATAAATAAAATAAAATAAAAAAGCAAAAGCAAATGACTTATTGATTCAAAATTATTTTTTATTTGTATTGTTTCTTCATTTTGCCTACCACAAATATGCTTTTAAGGATTGACTCTTCAAAGAAGAGGTTCCAAGGCAAGAAAGAAGCGTTTTGTATTAGTTAGGGAGGTCTGTCTTGCAGTTCAAACATACCTTATTTGATTCATAATTATGGGTTGCTTACTATGCTCACTTTGCCTTTTTTTGTAGAATAGAAGAACAAAAGAATTTAAGAATGAAAAAAAATAAAGTTCATAGAGTCACTTTTCTTGTATCTCTTTCTGTCCAATCTTCATTTTCAACTTGATTGAGGTTACCTTTCTACCTAGCACATTGCTGCTGCAGTAAGCTTTTAAGAACAAATGCTTTGGCTTTAAGGATCAAAGGTATATAAATACTATGTTTCTCAAAGCCAACCTGTCATTTCTGTGACCTTAGCAATAGTACAAAATATCTCCTTGATACTGATCAGTCACAAAAACAGATGGCAGGTGTGAAACTGAGTTAGAATTCATCAAAAGGTACAGCTATATATGCCATGGACAAAAACAAAGTTCATATCAAACTATATATAGTTCATCAAAGCAAGAATATCTGTTCTGGAAATGGTTGGTTTCAAGACTGTAATTACTACTATCTCTACTTCCTATTTTTATTTCCTTGGATCGTGTTCCTCAGTATTCCATCCATCTCTACCCTACAAATAAAGGGTAAGATGTATATATACACAAGATAATAATTCATGTATCTGATAAACTGGATTATGGACCCTGAAAATCTAAGACGTGAAAAACGTTTTAGTCTTTAAGGTATCACAAGTCTCTCTTTTAAGCACAGAAAAATAGTGGAGATAAAAACAGTGGATGCCGGATCATCCCATAATGAGTAGACGAAAAAATTTCAGTACAAATAAATGTATTTTTATTTATTTTTGCTTTTAATCATCTCTAATCAGTCATAACTATAGTCTAGCAAATTAGGATAAAGCAAAGGAACAGATGCTCACACACCACTGAGTTCTAATCCAAATATTGTCCTCTGAATTAAATCCCAAATTAATTTACTAAAGTTCATCCTGATTCACTGCGTGTCAAACTGATTTTGAGGCTTTATGAAATTTGACTCAAAGTTCTCTGTTTTCATCTACAGCTGGGGAAAAAAGAATTCAGAGAAATGATATAGGTTAGCTTTTATCTTAACACATCAGGTCTAGGAGAAAATGTGCGAGGAAGAATATATTGTTATATATGATTTGAGGTAACTCTGAAAGGCTACAACCTGAGCTATCAAATCTCAACAGCAAAAATCCGGACAACCACTAAATGACAGCAAGGAGATACAGAATAACATTGCTGTCATTATGTGTTTCTACAGTCCAGAACAGAGGTGTCAAACTCGATTTCATTGAGGGATGGATCAGTATTGTGGTTGTCCTCCAGGGACAAGTTGGAGGGGAATGGCCAGGGTGGTCACGGCTGACTGAGCATGGCCCTGGAGGACATGGCCAGCTCAACTTTGCTTGTGTGTGGGGCAGCACCTGTGAGGGCTGGGTGGGATTGGAAAGGGAATTCTGGGGTCTCCAATAGGTGGGGCAGTGGGCAGGAGGCTCATCCCACAGAATGAGCTGTGGCAAGTCAGAGGGTGAGGCAGCTGCAGGAGGAAACCATCAGCCTCCACATGCTTCCCCCCCCTTCGTGTGCAGTAGGAAAGCTTGCCAAAAAAACTGCAGTAATTAGTCCAGACTACCATAAGGGCAGAGTAATGGGGTAGGAATAGACTCAAAGAAGAAAGAAAAAAAATGAAATAATGTGACAGCTCAACAATGATTAACAATAACTGAGAAGGTCAGTTCTAAAATGGAAGACATACCTGAAAAGAAGTAGTTGGTGTAGCACATTTCCACTTCAGTATTGTTTATATACATCTATAGGTACAGGCAGGAAGAAAAAAAGGTTAGTTTTAACTGATGAATATTGAAAATTGTTCACATTAATGAGGTAGGCATTATCAGTTCATTCATGAAAGTGGACTCTTCAGCAACATAAGTAATATTAATACATACCAGTCCTTAAAAGTTACAGAACAATCTCTCTCTCTCTTTCTTTTTTTCTTTTTCTTTTTGCTATTTTGTCCGACTGTAATTTGTTTTCCATAACATATTTTGTGTCCAGAATAAATAATCTTAGAATGCAATAAATACCGTGATGCATTTGGGTGTTTGTTTTTACAGTTACCAATGGAGAAGATCTTAGGATTTCAATCATCTGGAATCTAATAAATATTTTATCTGTTTTGCTGATTCCAAGACTATACTAAAATAATATTACACTTCCACAATGGAAAAATGAATGGCATTCTTAATCTAACAGCTTTACACCCAAGAGAAAATAGAAAATCCAACAGTGGAATAAACAAATGAGTTATTTCTTTTTCAAAATTGTCAACTTGGATCTATTTTTCTTCACTTCTTATTAGTTTCTCATAGTGAAAGGAAATAATCACACCCCTCAGCGATATATCTATCATTCTAGATTGTTTTCTGGGCAAATAGTGTATGTACCGTTGAAAGTATCAATTGGAAGACACTACCTTATTTTCATTCTGCATATTTTTAGGATAGAATATAAAAATGTTTATAGATTGCCGCCTTCTCTCCCCCTCTCTCTTTCTCAAGAGAAACAAGATATCTTTTCTATTCTGGAAGTCCTCACTGCAGCCCCTAAAATATCAAATAGGTCTTTTTTATTGTATCTTTTAAATTTAATTCTGTCTTCACTCTTGTAATTCAAAAAAAAATGTCATATTTTTCATCTACTATCTACTGACCAAGTGGTAGATTAGCTCACTGTTGACTTATATATATAGATATAGACAAATCTCTCTCTCTCTCTATCCCTTTCCTCTCTCCCACTCTCCCTCCCTCTCTCTCTCTCTCTAATTCCAGTTCCTTCAAGTATTCATGTTACATTAACTCCACTTGTTCTAATATCATTCTAACATACTCTGCTTTTGAAATTGAAGGGAATAACAAAAGTATAGTATGTCACTTAGAAGCAGGTTTATCTGAAATCCCTGTTATTAATACTCTGTAAGAGAATGGGAGAAATACAAATTCAGTGTTAATCTTTATCATTAAATACTTAATTTTTTAGTGTTTTCTGGATCCTGGTTTTGGAAGAGAAATTATTGCATCCAGAATTCAGTTTGATATGTGCATAAAAGATGAAAAAAGAAATATATTTTTCTGTTATTGTTGTACAAAAAGAATTTAGTCTGCTTGCACAAGCACATCTACATTTATGATTCGGAAGACATGGGAAGTGATACAATCTCTTTACAAAGGAAAAAAAGGAAATCTGTAGTGTCTCAAAAATCTTATATTTGGCTAGTTAAGCTACTAAAAAGTGTATGTTATTGAAAAATCTTGTTTGAAGAAAAACTAACATTCTGCCATCCCCAAGTACCAGATATGAGGTAGATGCTAAATAGCTAATTGAGTTCAGTGAAAGTGTTACTTATGCATCCAAAGAAAATATGCATTCACAAAAAAAATTAATAATAGCAGGCTTGGGAAAACAGTGTTTACAGAAGTACTCAAAAGAGTTGGAGGAGGATACCTGTAAGTTCCTACATGAAAATAAGACATGCTGCATGATTTTGAAAAGATGGTCACAAGAGACAACAAAAGTGCAGGGAAGAATGGGAACAGACTATAACAAACCAGAAAATATGGAATGCTTGTTTAGTCAAGTACCCAAAGATTTCCTTGTCTCTCCAGTCAGTGCAAGCTTGCCCATCTTATGGGTACTTTTGCCACTCAATAATATGTTTTTACAAGAAGGAACCAAAGTTCTAATGAGTCTTTCATCAGTTGTAAAAAAAGTTTAAGGAAGAGGTTAAGTGGGCAATGAATGCAAGTAGGCAGCCACAAAACTGAGAGAATTTAGCAAGGTGGATAAGTGTTGGCTGTAGGAGTGGGTAAAAAGAACGAAATATCTAAAACAAATTGGGGGGGGAGACTTTGGCAAGCTAAATATTCCTTCCTGTAATTTAGCACAGAAACGGGGTTTTACACATATAGCTCTGTAAGAAACAATTTTTTACGTAGTCTGCTCATTCATACAGAACTTTGCCTCATTCAGGCAAAAACAGAACACTTCTTCTGATGCTATTTATTAACTGACTTATATAACTTATTTTATTCACTTGTAAGATTTATATCCTGCCTTTCTCCCAAGTAGTCAAAGTGGCATTTCCTTGGGTTGAAGAATGGGGTTGAATCCAAGTCTCCTTATATATTGACTATAATTGTATCTTCTTTTATATAATTATGTTTCATAGAATCCCTAATTTACTATCTATCTATCTATCTATCTATCTATCTATCTATCTATCTATCTATCTATCTATCTATCGAATTATCATCGTATTGAACAACACTAGTTATGTAAACAAGAAGCTATAGGACAGGATCTCAAACCTAGACTCTTTCAAGTCATTTTCTCTCAGCCCAATGCTAAATTAATCAGCAATAGTACTGAAAAACAATTCAAAGAAAGAGTGAAGTATAGTTGCACAATCCTGTGCAGCAATCTTTTTGATGTGTACCATAAGTGTGCAAAATTATTTTTAAGTAATTTAAAAATAAGTTTAAGTAATCCACTATGTAATAGACTGGTGATTTCAAGCAGCACTACTAGTTTGTAATGTGTGTGTGTGTGTGTGTGTGTGTGTGTGTGTGTGTGTGTTAAAAACGAGATGTGGAAAAATAGCAAGAAAAATAGCAAGACAAAAAAACTTACATTTTTTCATAGATTTAAAAGATAAAATTCAGTCTCTTATTTCTCAGCAAATGGTCATTGTTCTCTAGGAATATAACACCCATCAGTATTATGACTGAATGCATTATGAAAAATATGACATCTTGGAAAAAAATTCAAGGGGAAAATATTCTGCAATTTAAAGCAGCATTTGTCAAGCAATTTTTTTTCAAGTATTAACAAGGCTAGAGACGATTCAGTAAGAGCAAATTTTGTAATAAAAGAAATAACAGCTAATTCATTGCAACCTTTTCAGAAGATATATTTGAACAAGAATGTCTGCATGGGTAAAAAACCTCACTCCTGGAAAGAAGAAAACCTCTGAAGGCATGAGATAATTATTAACAGTTGCTCCCTGGATTACGGCTTTAGCAAATAATGCGAAGAAACAGTTTGATCAAATAGGAGAGAATTTCAAAGTATTTCCCACTGCTATTGACAAAAGAATGCAGAATAACAGAGTTGTAAGGGACTTTGGAAGTCTTCTAGTCCAACCCCCTGTTCAGATAGGAAACCCTGTATCATATCAGACAAATCGTTGTCCAATCTCTTCTTACAAATTTCCAGTGTTGGAGAATTCACAACTTCTGGAGGCAAGTTGTTCCACTGGTTAATTGTTCTAACTGTCATAAAATTTTTCCCTTAGTTCTTGGTTGCTTCTCTCCTTAATTAGTTTCTACCCATTGCTTCCTGTCCTGCCCTCAGGTAGTTTAGATAATAGCTTGACTCCCTCTTCTTTGTGGCAGCCCCGGAGTATTGCAACACTGCTATCATGTCACCCCTACTTCTTCTTTTCATTAAATTAGACATACCCAATTTCAGCAACTGTTCTTTATATGTTATAGCCTCCAGTCTCCTAATCATCTTTGTTGCTCTTCTGTGTACTCTTTCTAGAGCCTCAACATCTCTTTTACACTGTGGCGACCAAAGCAGCATACACTATTCAACGTATGATCTTACCAAGGCATACCACATGGTACAATGTTCATCAGAGGTGTGGATTATAATTTGAAATTTACTAAAGAATTATTAGGTTTACACCACTAAAAGTAAACTACATAGGTTGTGACATTTTTCAAGGCCTGGGAAAGAGCATAGAAAATCTAAACTGCAATGGAAGAAACTTGCATCTTTGGTTATAGAGAGTGTTATCATTGTGTTCTGAAAACCCTCACATCCTCAATAAGCCATGAATCAGCTTCACTGGTATACATTGCATTTTGCAGCAAAAAGCTCCAGGTATAAAAGTGTACAAGTGAAATTATGTATGCTAATATTACAATCATTAATTTAATAAATGCATATCAGAGAATAGGACTGGAACATGCCTAGTTATTCTTAGTTATTTCTACAAACTAAAATGCTACTTATTGTTACAGTTGTTTTAAAACAGGGGTCTTCAACTTGACAGCTTCAAGACTTGTGGACATCAACTCCCAGAATTCCCCCTCCAGTCATGTTAGCTCAGGAATTCTGGGAGTTGGCGTCCACCAGTCTTAAACTTGCCAAGTTTGAAAACAAATACTTTGAAGTTATTCTTGATGTGCAATGGCCTCTGTAACAAACTACTATATATGTACAGTATACCTTTGTAGAAGGTTTTACTGCTTTGTTATGCTTTTTCCTTTAGCCAACTAAATAGGACTTTCACTTTGGGGCTTGCTCTCAGTCTTGAGGGGGTAAAATAAATCTTTGCTGGAACTCTTGGGGATCCAACAAATTGGTCGTTCGTTTCCACACCAACTTCTGGTCTGCCCTTCCCAGTTCTACCCTAGTTCTTTTCACCAGCTAGTCCATTCCATAGATCTGTGTCTCTAATCCTTTTGCCTCCTGCTGGTTCCTCAGATGCACATTCCTCCTTTGTCAGGAATCCTCTTGCCAACTCTGTACCTGCTTTCCTCCAGTGATTTCAATTCTTTCTCCATGATATACATGGCACCTCCAACATACCCAGACAAAACAACACCAGCCATCTCCTGTACTGTCCAACAGATCTGATCCTTATATCTTTTCCCCCAAATGGTAATTGGGCCTGTGAATAGACTTCTTATTTAGAAAAGAAGCTTCTAGATGTCTATGAGCCTCTTTGCATGGGTTTGGCAAATGGGAAACAATCCAAACTTTGAGACCAAATTGCAACTACATCTCAGTGAAAACAACCTATTGCATCCTGTGCATGTGGGTTGAATAATAATAGGTCACTTCTGCTTTACAAAGTATGGATAGCAAGTACAGTATAGTGGCCTTCTATGTCACAAAGGAGAGAGATAGAAATAAAAAATAATAGTGAAATGTCATTTGATTTAAAAATGCTGATGACTTTATCAAGCATCAGTATATAATTTGGCAAAAATATTTAAAGTATATAGTAGTGTTTTGTTCATTTGTTGTTTGATTGATTTAAAGAAAGCACCATGAAAAATTCAAATAAACAATACAAAACAGAATCCTGAACAAAGAGTCCAAGAGGGGAAAAGGGATTTTCTTGTTATATACAGATCCGAGTTTGCAGTATCTAAATGTAAAATAAGCAAAAATAATTTTGGCTCACGTTCTAAATGGCAAGATTCTTTTTTATACTATGACAGCAATATAAAATTCCCATAAAATCAATTTATAAAACATAACTTCTAAGTTAAATGGCCTAATTCCAGAGATAGGCTTTGTCAAGAATTCTAAATCTTGAGTTATGTTTTTCCACATTTTGAGAGGGCAAAAAAAATGATGAAAGTTCAATGAGCAGTTTGGCTCTATACCATATTCTACTTCACACTCAGTGAATATAAAATGTTATGTTTCCAGGCTACTCCAGGAATGAGTACAGGAAAGGAGAATTACTGATAAATGTTGCATTTGGTCGAGATTAATTTATTATCAAATATGAATGACTTAATAAGAAAATTCACACGATAAGCACTTTGAGACCCCAGATATTCAACAAAAGAGGCTAAAGACCTGGAGCCCCCACAGTGCCTTTGACTTATTCAGGCATGTAATTAAATAAAAGCACTATTTGCAGCTTTGGAACTTTTAACCTACATGCAATGACACTTGCTTCCAACTAGAGAAAATATCTTAGTTGCTAATTTATTTCTGATTTCTTGGGATCTTAAATTAGGCCTCCAATATGACCAACTCCTTTGTATATAAATGTGCTACTTGCTCATTATCCTTCTTGAGAGTTGCTCATTTATTTGGTTAAACTTAACTGTAGGGATATGCCAAAGAGAAGTAACTGTTGGTAAAACAACTGAAACAACTGAAAAACTAGTAGGCCAGGGATGGGAAATCTTTTATGGCTCACTCAGGAATTCTGGGAGTTGAAATCTATAAGTGATAAAAGAGCCAAGTTTCCCTACCCCTGCATTATGCTATTATCCTGGTCCCTGAAGGTTATGAGAGTTTGGATGATCAACAACAGGCTTCAATAGAACTGTGGCCAAAGTGAGTTTCTTTGGGTTGTTGGGTCTGTTATTTCTAGGACTATGCCATCTTCGGTGTGGGATAAGGTTGGATGGGGTCCTCCTAGACTTACGAATCCTGCTCAAAGAGCAGGTGGCAGTCATTGTAGGAGGGCCTTTACAAAGCTCCATATTGTGCACCAGTTAGGCCATGCCTGGATGGGAGGTGGCTCTGCTCACAGTTACTCTTGCTTTAGTCTTCTCAACATTGGACTAGTGTAATGTGCTAGTGTACAGGAAGCTACCCTTGAAGAGTAGCTAAAAGCTTCCGCTGATGCAAAATGCAGTGGCACACACAATTAATACGTCCTTCTAAAACAGCACATGCTATGCCTCTGCTCCATGAGCTGCAGTGGTTGCCAATCTGCTTCTGGGTCCAGTTCAAGGTACTAATTTTGATCTATAAAGCCCTTCATTAGCATGCGACCATGTTATTTGAGGGACCGCCTCTCACCAATTACATCTGCTCATTCCATCAGATCTAGCAAGAGAACCATGTTATGGGTCCTGTCTCTCAAGGACTACACTTGGTGGACCTGAGGAAATGGTGTGTGTCTGTGTGTGTGTGTGTATGTGATATTATATATCTGCATTGTACCACACCATACCACACTACACCATATTACATTACATCAGTGGTGGGATTCAAAAATTTTTACTACCGGTTCTGTGGGCGTGGCTTGGTGGGCGTGGCATGGCTTGGTGGGTGTGGCTTGGTGGGCATGGCAGGGGAAGGATACTGCAAAATCTCTATTCCCACCCACTCCAAGGGAAGGATATAGCAAAATCTCTATTCCCTCCCCACTCCTGGGGAAAGGTTACCACCGGTTCTCCAAACTACTCAAAATTTCTGCTACCGGTTCTCCAGAACTGGTCAGAACCTGCTGAATACCACCTCTGCATTACATATATAAAATTGCTTTCTTACCCTCATGGATGGTATGTGTCTTCCTCAATCTTGGGTCCTCTACCAGAGCCCTGTTTCCAATATGAATGTAACAGTATCAGATTTCCTGATTCCTCCTTTTTGGCTAAATATTTCTACTGGCAAGGTAGGTACCAGTCAGAATTTGAACCTTGGTCTCACATTTTAATGAGGAAAACCTTAAAGATGCTGCTCTAGCAACTGCACTAGTATAAAAACAATAAGCAAGTCAAACACAATCAGACACACAGACACACACACAAACACATATATATTTGTGATTGTGTTTGGCATGTTTATTGTTTTTATACTTTGTGGCTGTTTCTTGTAAAATGGGTAGCCATATAAATTTGATGTGTTGCACTTCTAGCAGAGTAAGATATCATATTTATTCCACCTTACAGAATATTTGAAATATTAGATCAATAACGACAATAGTTAAGAAATTAGAAAATGTATCCACCACCCAGAGTACAAATTCATTATACATTTTTTTTTCAAATACATTAAAGCAGGGTTCCCCAATCCCCAGGCCATGGGCTTCCAGGAACCAGGACACACAAGCAAGTGAAGCCCCATCCATGGACACACAGAATCCAGGCAGTGCGTGAAACCAGACACATCCCTGGTCCATAAAAAACTGCCTGGAACTTATTCCTGGTACTCAAATGATTGGGGGTCACTGCATTAAAGGATATCAGTAGCAAAAGAAAGAACATTGTACAGTAATAACAAAATCTAGTCCCAATTAAGTGGTAATATAATTTGTTTGAAAATAACATCAATTGATTTCCTTCCAAAGTAATAGATGCCAAAGCCTAACCAATTTTACACACCTTAAGGGTGCCCTTGGCCAATGTTGTATTAAGTGGGAAATTTACTACTTTAACTCCAGCACAGCTAAGGAAGACTTAAACCTATTTCACTCATGGCCTGGGGATGAATTGAAGGCAATGTCATGGGGACAGAATAGAAAAAATTGTCTATTATTGGGTGCAAATAAAGACAGATTTTGGGAGGCACAAAACTATTAAAGATGACTGAAGAAACATAATTTACGTAAACACTGCATTACCTCACAAATTAGATGCACATAATTTCTTATCAATTTTAAGGTTCTTTGGTCAGTAAAAAACATGGAAGAATACATTCTAGTAATATGATGGTTCCAGAAAAGTTTTTCAATATGATCATTAAAAAACAGATGTCAGCTTCCCCTGGTTTTGCCAGAAGTCTACAGATCAGAATTATTTTAGTTCTCAGAGTAGGAATGCCACTTTATTCCTGTACAAAGAAGCACCGACTTCTCCTTACCAAATGCTAAGAATATTTGATATGTCTCCTCATTTAAATCAGTGATAATTGTAGGAGTCCATGGAATCTTTCTCCAGCCTTCTGCCAGTTTGGGATTACTTCATTGTCACATAGGCCTTAATGTAAAAGTATTTCTGATACAATGTATGATACAGTTATTTATATACTACAGATCCCTGTCTTTTTTGGATTTTATTCTGGAGCATATCTAATTAGGTCTATCAGATAATTATGAGCCTATTGTTGTTCAGTAGGAAACTGGAAGTATCTGATATCCCAGTTACACATTATCAAGAATAGTTGGATTCTGCCTTTGATTCATCGTTAAAAAGAAGAAATGTTTAGCTGTTTTGGGATTTCTTAAATGAGACTTTGTGAAAACAGTATATCTGAAGAGTATGCTTATTTTTAAGTTTACTATCTGAAATCTTCATGTGATTGTTTGGGATGATCCCAAACTTTCAGTATCAGGCCCGTAGCTGGATTTTGGGCTGACACAGTGTGGAGATGAAGCGGGGAGTAATAGACAAAATAGAATAGCTCTTTGGTGAGTCAGAGGCATTCCTATTTTTCTCCCATTTTTTTTATTTTTAACAACAAACATAAACACAAACACAAAACAACAAAAAACCTTCTTTCAATTATACAGTGTGTCAGTTGGTACATATTTCTTGTGCACATTATCAATAGTCTTTCCCTCTTAAATTTAAATTTATATTCATATTATATTATTCAACTTTCCAAGTGATATTATAATTACATCATTGTTAGACTTTAATTACAAATTCACATTATTCTTTTCGAGCCCACTTCAAATTTTACAAGTTCAAGTTCATATTATAGTTTCTTCTATAATAATCAATTATAACATATCATTACATTGTCTTTACTATTGTGTTATATTTATATTAATATCTTTAATTTTTCTATTTTCTTATCTAACCATTGATAAAATAAATCCCATATTTTATAATATTCTTTTTCTTCTTGCTCTCTAATTGCTAATGTCAATCTACTCATCTCTGCACATTCCATTATTTTCTTTATCCCTCCTCTTCTATCGGATTTTTTTCATTTTTCCAGTTTTTAGCAAATACAATTCTAGCTTCTGTTAAAACATTAATAATCAAATATATCAATTCTCTACTGTATCCTTCAGGTAAGATACCCAATAAAAAAAATCTCTGGTTTCAAGTCTATATGCTGTTTTGTCATTTTTTCTAGCCATGTATGAAATTTAGTCCAGAATCTTTTGGCTTCCACACACATCTATCACATATGGTAATATGATCTAGGTATCTGATGATATTTCCAATACTTCTCTGATTTATCCTTGAACATCCTTGCTATTCTCTTTATATGCTGTTGACATTGTTAATTTATAATTTTAAAACCATAATTTCTGCCATTTTTCTAGATCTATTCCATATCCAAAATGTCCCTCCCAAGCAATCATTGCTTCTTTAACTTGTTCTTCTTCTAATTTCACTCCAAGTAAATAACAGTATAATTTTTTAATCATCTTCTCATCAGTACCTGTTAAAATTCCATCTAATTCAGTAAATTCATTATAAAACCCTTCTGTTCCACTATCTTTATCATATCTAGAATTTATTTGCACATATGAGTACCAATTCATCTTTATATCTTGTCCTTCTAATTCTTGCTTTGTTTTGAGTTCACCCTCTTCATTTAATATATTGCTATATCTAACTATGTGCTCCATTTTATAAACAATTGGATATGCAAATGCTTCTATAGTTGACAACCAGACTGGTATTTTCATATAATGTTGTTTCCTTATTTTCTCCCATACTGTCAATAATGCATCTCGAATATAGTGTGTCCTTGTGATATACTTTCCTTATACTATAAGAATGCATGCCATCTCAATAGCAAATCATGACCTTTCCAATGTTAACAATCTAATATTCCTCAAAACAATCCATTATTTCACCCATATTAATGTTACTGCCTGGCAGTATAATTTCCAATTGGGTAATCCAAAGCCTCCTCTTGTTCTAGCATCCTGTAGCAATTTTAATTTAATCGTTGCCTTTTTTTTCTCTGCCATATATATTTCAACATTATTTTATTTAAATCCTCATTCCCCAGTTTAATTGGGATTGTCTGAAACAAATATAATATCCTTGGTAATATATTCATTTTAATTGTAGATATTCTCCCTATTAGAGATAGTTATAAATTTTCCTGTTTTTTTCAAGTCTGTCGCAATCTGTTGTTTTAGTTTATAATAATTATCTTCTTTTAGTGTTCCACATCTTGCTGTTAAATATATTCCTAAGCATGATGTTATTTGAGATCGAGTCAGAGGCATTCCAATGGCTGGCCAGCCCCAGGAGGAGGAGAGAGTTGTAACTAGGCAGCCAGCTAGTATCCAGATTGGACAATGTGATTTATTGTTTTGAGAAGACTGGAAACTTTTTCTTTTAAGGTTGTGAAAAGCCCAGGAAGATTCAGAACTGGCTTTTCACCAGTTTGTACCAGGATGATATTTCCAATAAAAAATGTTCTTTGAGGAATTGAATTTCCTCAGAGTTCTGATTTGCAATGGCTGTAATTCCTAGAACGCTGACATTCAGTTCAAATACAACACAAATCACTTTTATGGGCACTAATATACTATATAGTCTGTGTCTTATATAATCTACATTCATATTGCCTTAAAAAGGACTTGGTGCGGATAGATAATGCACAAATTTAAAAATTATAATATGTTACTTTATATATTTTTGGCTTTTGATCCAGTGTTTAGTTTGGGGATTGAGTTTTATTTATAGCTTGTTGTTTATAAGCTTTGGAGAATAAAAGTTAAACACTGCTTTTTCTATAACTAAAGAACCTTACATAGAGAGAAGGACATACATAAGTGGAAAGAGAAAGAAAGACTGCATGAAATAATAGAAATTGTACTGTAATATTTTAATGATCTATAATTATATCTTGTAAATTAATGTTTGGGTTTACAGATCCCATGATAATTGCATTTATTTAACATGTCATGTCTCCAAAAATTATTTGTATACTGGAAAATATTTAGGTGTTTGTTGTTTGTTTGTTTGGGAACTAACTTTAGAAAGTTTCTTCTTCTCTCATACTAAGTTTCTCACTACATTTGGGGCTCAGTATTTGCATTCCCCTGATAGGACTGATGGAGCAGAATTAGGTGAGGTATTTAGCTCTATCCATTAGCAAACATTGTTTTCCTCTTTACGCCAGCCATCATGTCATTTTGATAACATTATGTTATGTGGGAGGCAAAATGACAGAATACAAGCTTCAGTGTAATTTAGCCTTTCAATCATTGTTGTAGCCTGCATGAACACACAGCTCCTGCCGCTAGCTTTCTAGAGTTTCTTAGCCCATTTGATTTCTTACTACTGTGCAATGGATGATGATTTACTGCTGAACAATAAACTCTTTTCATCACAATTTGCCCTGTAGAAATTTTCTTTTAATGTTTATATTTTTACTCTGTAAAGTAACTGTCCCCTTATAGTCAGGTTTTCCCTCTGGCCTAGTTGATAAGTTACCTTTCCTACCTTCATGCTTCACTTCATTTCCTGACCATAAATTATAGAGCATATAATAAACCTTGTCCTGTAAGTTCCTAGCATTTCACTATCTTTGCTCATATAACCTTTACCAGGGCCAACAAAACTGAGTAATTCAACTGTGAGACCTCAGAAAAATGACCCTGTTGCCTCAAGTCATCTGCAAGCCATTGGAAGAACGGAAGGATCCAATTTTGTGGAACTGGTTTTCATTGTATCTTTCTCTTATTTGATTTTTCTTAGGTTAGTTATTGTGATGTATTTTACTTGACTTCTCAGCTGAAAGCAATACACCATTATCATTTCCTATTATAAACTTTGAGAAGCTATCTAAATATATCGGGTCCCTCTAAATGGAACTTTGGAGAGATAGATAAAATCATGGCAACTGGACCAAATTTTCATTTTGACAGAAGAAATTACTTGGATGAGTAATGAAACATCTCAGTTTTAATAAACTTTGGTCAGGTTGCATGATTTAACCTTTTTAGATACTTTTGTCCTGGAGACTGAGTCTTCATTTACATGCTTAGAGAGGTAACTATATTTGGTTATTCCACCAAAGTCAAGGAAGAATAGCAAATATAATGTAGGTCTTAATTTGATACCTGATTATCAATAACAGGTAAATTAAAATTCAGAATGAGGACATCTTCAGTTTTTTTATTTAAAATATTGGAAACATAATAAAAACATTCAAAGATAGGGTTGACAATTGCTTCTTAATCTGCATTTAATTGCATCTAACATTGTATCTTAATAAGAATTGTTTTGTTGTGGTTTTGTAATGGTATTCCTCATCAGTGTTTTTTTCCAAGCTTAGCAACTTCCAGAGGAAGTCCAAAGTGGAATTCCAAATGTCCTGCCCATAGACTTGACCCTTCTGATACTTCCACAGATTCTTTGAGAAAGCTCATATATTCCTAAATATGAATATGCCAAAAAGGTGCTGACATAAATATGTGTTAGAAGACAATTAGAAATACAATATACTGGTGTAGGCTTTCACAGCTGGTAGCAATGGTTTTTTTTTTTTTTCTGGCATTTCACCAGCAGTTATGATTGATATCTTCAGAGACAGAGTGAACTGCTTTATGGTATATCTCTTGAGAGCTCACAAGCAATTGAACCTGGCAGACTGGTTTCATTTATGTGAACCTAGAAAGCTGATATCTGATCCATGTCACAAGACTTCAAGAAAGCTGGTTGAAAAAGTGATATTTCCATCAAACCAGCATCTCAGCTAGCTTGAAATGTTAGTCCTTATGGGATTCAGTACTTCTGTTGAGGACAAATAATACATTGCAGAATGTGATTTGACATTGTCCATCAATTTTTCCCCCAATAGTAGTGATATTTAACTAGGTAGCTTTCCAAGAAGTGGCTAACTTCTAAAAGTATTTTAGCAGTAATGAACAGAGATTGAAGACATCCTTAGCTTCATTCTCAAATGCATGACCCCAGTAACATTCACTTTCTCATCCTATTTCCAACTCTTTGACCTATACAAGTTCTCAGTAATTCCAAACGTTTGCCCAAAAGTACTTGTACACGAGATGTTGATCTCCTATTTAATGAAGGGAGAAATAGAATGGGAGCTAGTCTGGTCTAGTAGTTACAGCATCAGGCTAGAATTCAGGAGACTGTGAGTTCTACTCCCACCTTAGGCATGAAAGCCAGCTGGTGATTTTGAGGAAGTCACTCTCTCTAAACCAATCCCACCTCATAGGATTGTTGTGTTGAAAATAGGAGGAGGAAGCATGATGCATGTTTGCTCTGAGTTATTTATAAAATAATAAATGTGGAATAAAAATGAATAATGAATAAAATCCCACTGAGCAACAATCCACCAATTACTAGAGCTTTTTATCTTAAAAAATTAGACTGACACCCTCAAATATTTGAAAGAGGACATTGCTTTATATGCTGGATCCTTCTATACATGGTGTATTTAATATTTACTAGCACAACTCTGAGAGACTTATAGGTAAAGAGAATTAAAAAGAAATAATATATATCAAAGAAAATACAACAAACGATTAACTTCTCTTTTTCACTATAATCACGCTAGTTAGCATTCTTGTAAGCCTGATCTCAGCCCATATGCCATGGTCCTGATATAGATAAGTACCAAGATTTTACATTCACTAAAAGAAGGAAGGAAAAATTGTATGGCATAGTTAATATCATTCCTAAAAAACTGAATAAGAAGCAGGGCAATAGACTGTCCCATCTGAAATCTTATTTAAGCAGATGGACATGCTGTCTTTGCAAAGATGTTAGCGCTGTCAATCATCTGAAGAGAAGTCTTTTTATATTCTCCCTCTTATAATTCAACAAACAGAACTGAAAACTAATTGTGAGCCATATATATCATGAAGCTGTTTTATGCCCATTAATATATGTTCCAATCAAGACCAAAGATACCATGCCCCTTACGTAATTTGCTCTGGAAAAGATTTGTCAGTTCCCTCCAGTACTCACACTTATTTAAAGGAAGTTTGGAGAGAACAACCAAAATATTAACTGAGCAATAAAGGGCTCTCACTTAATTGATTTTTAATAGATTGGACAAATCATGTTATGTTTCAATGTAGTACAATACTTCAAAACTATCTTTTTTAGAAAGGTAGACATTCAGCTTAGATATTGCTCACTGGTCTTTTTCACAGGAAAAAATGTCTTTGCTTTCAAACACTGCTTCTATTAGTAGAAAGCTAAAGTAATTATTCAATGGAAGGATCACAGATATCTTCCCTAAACTGGTCTGTTGTCAAATAGTACTAATCTGGGTTAATTGTTGCCATTGGTTGATATTTCTCATCCGATTTACAGTATATATCATCATATTTTTGTTATGTCATTTTAATCTTTTTAAGTATTGTTAATTGCCCAAGAGACATGAATTTGAGATGCAAAGTCATGGAAACTGAATAATACAATAAAATAAGTAAAATAGGTATTTCTATTGCTTGAGTATGTATTTTGGAAAAAAAGGGCAAACACATATTGATAACATCCAAATTTGGTACTTAATTCAAATCATATCAACATCTTTCAACCATATTATTCTTTCCAAAACTGTATAAACTAGTTTATGAATGTTAAACTGAAATAAGGTGATTATGGGTCAAGCTCATATCTCACCGTCATTTTATATTTCCAGTACATAGTAATAATTAACAGTTAATTTGGGTTTTCTACATCATTGCAAAATTCTTGCAGATAACTCATATCTGTATTACTAATAGTTGTGGATTGTTTGAAAAAATAGTGTACATTTTGAATCATCATGAATCATGTCTATTTCTGTATGGAATGCAATGATGACATTCAAAAACTACTTGGGCATAATGTCAAAGTGACCATATAATCCCTCTGATTTCACTCCAGGGGTATGACTCAATTTTTAATCATAATTTTATATCTAGCATTAGAGAAAGCAGTACAAATTTGGAAGATGTTAGGCTGGAACTATAATTCTGAGCTGCCTTCAATTATAAATGTGATTATAAGTTAACCCTTGGTTGAAATTTGCAGAGTTTTGGAAGTGGGACAGGATCATGGACCAGTAGGAAATTATTATCAGGTTTTTAACTCATTTGAGTAATTGTGATAGAATTCTCTAAAACAATTTTTTTTTATTACAGTGGACATGACATTTTTTGTAAACATCAAAAGCTGGGGATGATTTGCAAGAAAAAGGTTATGGACAAATTTAATAAAGATATGCTAGTTTTTTCATTATGATGATGATTATATATGCACAATACAATAGATAACTTAGACTATTTCATTGTTGAAACCTGTGGATTTTATGAAATAGATTTTGTAAACTCTTTCGTTAATGTTTCTAAAATAGGACTGGATTAATTTCTGAATTCTTCATTAGCTCATACATCACAGCTCAATGGGGTCACCAATCAGTATTCAGTGTCAATACAAAGTTGTATCAGAAATCTGTCTCATTTTGCCATCCATAGTCAGATGTCTTCTTGTCAAATCATTTGCTTAACATCAGTATGGGTGGGATAGCAGATATTTTTTTCTAGAGAAACATCACTCAGCTTTGAACATGAAAGACCCAAGAGAGTAGGAGTATGAAAAAACGAGTGTATTTCTCTCACATATCTACACTTGTCCCTCTTTTTTCAATACTTTCAAAACCATTCATTCTGTATCAGATGATCAGATCAATTTTATATTTCCATGGACCAATGCCAGGTTCTTCCTTTGGTAGGAATGAGAGGACGGATGGGTGGTGGGAGGTTGGGCAGATTATTTTTTTAATCAAAAATCAAGAAGCACTCATAGAAGATATCAAAATAATCAGAATAAAAGCTTATATTTGTGATGAAATGTAAAGAAGAGTTAACACCTAATTCAAGTTTTAGCCTTACTTATGTTTTGTCAACCTTCCTGGATAAACCAGGCAGGAAAGAGGACGATGAGCTAAAACTACTTTATTATAAGGCTACATTAATGAAACCTTACAAGTCTGAGAGTATAAATTCTTTGCTCAATTAAGGCAGGCCTTTCCTTAATTTCTTTCTCTGAACTGTTAAGTGACTGTAGGCTCCTACCCCTCTTCTCTGATTGTTTCCTAGGCAATATCTCTTCTCCCCTTTCCTCAAGGTCACCCATGCATTTCATTACATGTCCAATACAAACTGTTTACTACAATTGATGATACTAAGTGAAAAGTTATTCTTCTAGCCTTAAACCCATGATAACCTCAGTATTAAAATACTGAAACAATACTGCAGGCAACACATTCGGGTTGCTCTATGCATAACAATAGCTAAAATACTGGAAGTTTAAACAAGCAGAATTTGATATATTCTGATATATATTAAACATATATCTAGAACAAGATGTACATTTATTTATTTGTTTGTTTGTCAAGCATGTACAAGATAACAAGTATGAATACAAACAAGAACAAAGGGAGTAAATACAGATAAATGGGGACAGTAAGTCAGGGATGCTGGTGCACTTATGCACTGTCCCCTTTAAGGACCTCTTAGGAATGGGGTGAGGTCCATGGTAGACAGTTTGAGGTTGAAGCTGTGAGGGGTTGAGGCTGTAACAATGGAGTCGGGGAGGGCATTTCAGGCATTTACCACTCTGTTGCTGAACTCATATTTTCTGCAATCGAGTTTGGAGCAGTTTACCTTGACTTTGTATCGGTTGTTTGCCCATGTATTATTGTGACTGGGGCTGATGAAGTCGTTGACAGGTAAGATGTTATAGCAGACAATTTTGTGAACTATGCTTGGATTGGACCACAGGCAGCGCAGTTCTAGATTGTCCAGGCCCAAAATGTCAAGCCTGGAGGCATAGGGAATTCTATTGTGAGTGGAGGAGTGGAGAATTTTTCTTGAGAAATACCTCTGAACCTGCTCAATGTTGATAATGTCCAATATACAGTGCGGGTTCCAGGCAGATGAGCTGTATTCGAGAATTGATTTGGCAAAGGTTTTGTATGCCTAGTTAACAATCCAATGTTACTGGAGAATTATTTTAATTGGGAAAAATGTTTTTGCTAGTTTAACTGTAACTTACACATATTCCCAATTTTTGTTCAAAATTGCTACAATATAATTTAAACTTTAAGAATGGGATTAATATCTATTATACTAGACATGCTGCAGCTTTTATTTTTTTTAATATTCCTCAGAAATTTCATTCCAGCAGTTTGTTGGTTGGCATTTCATTTTTTAACACGTACAATTCATGCAAATTACCATAGGAAGAGCAATATAGATTAGAAAGTTATTTTACTTCATTTTGTTGTTTTGAGAATTATTTCCTCTATAGCTCATTCATTATAGTTTTTATAACAAATGATGGTTAAGTGGAATTTCACCCTGTATAACCTTTATAAAAATTATTTCCAATGACTCTGAAACTTTTAAAGCACTTTTTATGGGCAATGCTTTTGATGTGTTTAATGATATTCATCAACATTTCAATGTCCTGATTTTGGATATCAACAAATTATTTCCTTATCTATTTATCTTTTTTCCCTTTTTGGCCCTATGTAATTAAGTAATAATAGGTACTAAGTCTTTATTTACACTTTTTATATATTTAAATATGCATTGTGCTGTTGTGTTCTACTGTGCTCTGATCTTTTTTACAGTCAAAAATGAGAAATTTGAAAACATTTCATCCTTCCTAACATCAATAGGAAAAAAAGAAACTTCCTAAAGTTCCTGCCACCTTCTTGGCACCCTCCCAACTACTTGAAGTTAACTTTTAATCAGAAATACAAAAGACTAAAATTGCTTGTAGACTATAAAAGGAATTTCTTGTTCTGTTTTAGACTGGAAATCAGTGGTGGGATTCATTTTTTTTTTACTAAAAAATTGGTTCTGTGGGCATGGCTTAGTGAGTGCGATGTGGCTTGGTGGGCATGGTTTGGTGAGTATGGTATGGGAAGGATACTGTAAAATCTCCATTCCCTCCCCATTTCTGGGGCAAAGTAACTGCAAAATTCCATTCCCTCTCTACCCCACTAACCTGCTTTCCAGCTCTGTTTTCCTGTGCATGGCAACAAAAGAAGACCCAGCCGATCAGCTGGGAACTCAGGAGGCAAAGTATAGATGAGGGTGGGGCCAGTCAGAGGTGGTGTTTGTTGGTTCTCCGAACTACTCAAAATTTCCACTATTGGTTCTCCAGAACTGGTCAGAACCTGCAGAATACCACTTCTGCTAGAAACATTTTAATGTCAGAGCATTTTGAATAAGAATAATAGCTGCAAAAGTCCAAATTTGATCTTGTTCTGTCTCAGAAAGTAAACCAATGAATTTATACCTCAGAAAAGAAATCTGAAACCTGATATACCCATTCAATGTATTTTTATAAACTAAAATGTATGGTTTAGTACTTTATATTGGATATAACATTGTGAAGGAAGAAATGGTAAGCTGAAGGCAACTCTGAGAAAAGCAAAATAAGTGATCATGGCAGAATGAAGCACCATCAAGTAGACCAGACATTTGTAATTCCTCTCTGGACAAGGATAGGATTTGCAATCACTCACAAGTACTATAGATGGATGCTCTACATGAGGAGACCACAAGGCAGCGGAGGGAATGGCTAATTGGCTTAACTATGATCAGTGCCTTCAAAAGGATAGTATGTTTACGCATATCTCCTTTTCTAATCACATTCAGAAATTGCTTATTAACTATTTTTCAGCACTTAGAAAATGTTGAGTTGACAAGTCTGAAAACATGAGTAAGCTGGCTTCAATTCTTAATGAAAGAAAATTTTAAATTCAAATTCCAAGGCAACAATTGTCTTGAATCAAACAGCGCATTTATTATTATTGTAGCAGTAGTTGTTATTGTTATCGTTGTTGTTATTGTTGTTGTTATTATTATTGTTGTTGTTGTTGTTATTTTTAAATACTCTGTAGTGTGATTGTGATGTGATGTGGGCACTGTGCTGGAGTAGTTTTCAAATTTCATTGTATTTGTGGAATGCAATGACAATAAAGGTATTCTCTCTCTTAAGAATAAAAAAATTGAAGTAAACATCAAAAGACTAATTAAGAATTTGTTTTTAGAAAATTGTAAATATCTTAGGAATACAGATAAATTTAAAATAAGATTTTGGAATTAAAAGAAACCTTCCTTTAGAAAAGTTGATTTATTTCAAACATGAAATAAATAATTTCAAAACTTGGATACTACTGGGAATTAAAGTTTTTAATTGAAGAAGAAAAATACATAAACCTGATTAACAGCTAAAATTGATGCAAAATATTATAACAATGAATATATTGAAGGATATGTTTGAAAACTGGAATTAGATGTTAATTACAACATAGTCCATAGCAATATTTGTTTCTATGGATAGACTGTTTTGGAAGAAATTGTAGAAGAGAAATACGTTTTATCTGATGTTTTAATCTAAGAAGACTGAGACAGAGTTGAAAAAGTGGATCTACAAATGAAAGGCTACGAGAATAATATGGAAAAAGATATTTCATTGGACATACAAAAAAAGGTTGATGCTTTAAAAATAAAAAATGAAACTACAAATAATAAACCAAGAAAGTGACCTGGATAATTCTATGATGTTGGATTTACAAAGGAGGTTTGTGAATCTTGTGAGAAGATGTAAAAAAGAAATGAAAAGAGCTCAAGTTCTGTGACATTATTTGAATGGACCAGAGATTAAGATTGTCAGAAGTAAAAGGAATTCAAAGTTGATTAATTTTTTTAAAAAATATGTTAATATTGCATCACATTATGATATTCTTTCTAGCAAAGGGACAAAAAAAGACCCAGGCTGAATTATTGGGCTGGCATGATATCTGAGGACACATATCAAAATTATGCAGAGCTTCAATCACACTGTTGCAACTGCCATCTTAATTTTTTTTTTCCAACTTACCCTGCAGACACACTGATTCCTTTCCAAAATAAACAGGTCTTATTCCAAAGCCTGATGGCCATTCAAAGGCCATGCTTAAATTAGTTCTCTTAAGCCTAACATGATTTAGTTCTCACAAAAACCTTTAAAAGAAACTTGAAAGAATCAAATCAAATATTTATTACCGTCATAGACCAGTAACATTTCTCAAAAAGAATTTTATCAATTAACTTGTACTGAGAGTCGGAGCATTTATTGAGTTCACAAGAAAATTATACGATTACATGATTTCCCTAGTTGATGAGGAACAATCTATTGATCCAGTTTGATAAAAGTTTGAGTAAAGGTGAGTAGGCTCTCAATCTATGAATGTGCTGCTTTGTTCTATCATACTTTGCAGAACTGAGACTTAATACTAAGAAGAGTCTCTGGGCTAAAAGGGAATTCAGTATACAACAAATTGGTCAGAAAAAAATTAGAAGTGCTCTATTTTTCCTTCTGAAATAATATATCAGGCACATTTGTATTTTAAAGAGCAGGCTGTCCCTTGTCCTTGAGTGATAAGCTGTAAGTCACGTTTGCGTTGTGGCTAGGCCACATTAGCATCTCTTTTCCCTCATCTGTTCCTAGTTGTCTCAGCATCTTTTGATGTGTTGATAGAATCTGCTTCCTGCACAAAGGAATATTTTATCCTTGTTTTTAAGCCTTACTTGGCTCTCACCATTCCATCCTTTTAATTGCAAAAACTTTATATCATAGCATAATCACTTACTTGTTCTATACAAATTTGCACTCATAATGATTTAATCCAGGATGTTTATATTTGAATAGATTACGAATCAAATATTCCAACTTGCAACTTTCAAGAGCCTTGTTAGTGCAGTGGCTAGAATGCAGTATTGCAGACTGACTTTGCCCACAGCCAGGAGTTTGATCCTGAGTGGCTCAAGATTGACGCAGATTTCCATGCTTTAGAGATCAGTAAAATGAAGACCTAGATTGTTGCGGGCAATATGATGACTCTGTAAACAGCCTGGAGAGGGCTGTAAAGCACTATGAAGCAAAATGTATAAGTCTAAGTGCTATTGCTAATTGCTATTACTTGTTTGTGTCCCCTGGCTGAAAACATGTAATCTAAACCTGGTTTTAGAGACCTGTGCAATCTAACTTCACCAAGCTTCTTTGTAAAGCAAAGCCTTGAAGTAAACATATGTAACAAACAACTTAAAATTTTTATCATTAAGAAAGTCTCAACAAACAGTGGATTTTAATGTTTTTTAGATAGATTTTGCTTAACAATTGCCCTGCTAGCAACTTTCAAAGACCACTGAAAATGTACCTTACAACTAGTTCCTGCACTTAGGACCATTGCCAGTGTTCCACAATGATCCAATCACCTTTTGCTCATTTCCCAACCAATTACTGGCAAGCAGAGTCAATGGAAAAAAACCACAATAAAATCACCAGTTGCAGGACTTCCTGTTTGACGACATGGCAGAATCGGACATGATGAAGAGAAGAGGCAGCCATTATGGCTGCTGTGAAGCTGGGGCAGCCGAAGAAACAAAGAATGTGCTGGAGCAAGGTAGGAGAACAGTGATTGGAACTGAGTGAGATGATTCCTTTTTTTATTTAGAACCTAACCCTAAAGAAAATAAACCCTAGGAAAAGAGACTCTTTGAAATGCTTGTCAAAGCAGTGATTACTTACAGAGAGAAAAATTATATGACCCAGGGAAAAAAGGGAACTAAAGGAAGAATGCAAAATCCTTAAAATAAAGAAAGATCAGATTTTTAAATTTGTATTGGCAATATTTTTGGCTAGGCATTTAAATGCTGGCATAACTTGTTTGAATACTAACTATTTGTTAAAAAATGGAAATAAAGTTTGGTCAGATTTTGTGCAATGTTGCAATCTAAGCTGAAGGCTCCATTTACTGGTGAATGAAATATATACTAAACTCCTACAACCTTGGGAAGTACTGATAAGACAAGGATACAGAAATGGAATTGAATAACATCTGGAGGACTGCTGTGTTATTTACTGTGCTATATCTTTACTTTATGGCTATTGGAGATTTAACTGTGAGATTATGAAAGACATTTAAAGCAAGTGATTTTTAAATACTAGGATCTATGATTGAACTTACAGAATGGACTCAAGGAGACTTTTGGAAATCTTCCTGGATCATTTAAATGGAACTAATTAATTGTGGAATACAAAGAATTGTAACCATTGCATCCCCCTGAGGAGCAACAGCAGGACTGAGCAAATGGTTTTTAAGCTAGCGCTCAGAGGTCATAGACAATTGAGACTCTGAGGCAGTGGCAGACTACTGATAGACTATTGAGCAATACTTGGACCTATTAAAAGACAAGGTGTTCATAAAGAAATGGTGTTGATGCTTCAAAATATTTATGATACGTTGGCAAAGAATCACAAGGAGATAAAAGACAATGCAGGACATTCTAGAGAAATCAGAAAATGTTCAACAAGGGACAAAGAATAAAGATCAGAAAATGCAGGAAACAGGAAATAACAGAAAGACCATAAGACAAAAAAGATAAAGCAACAAGAAGAACAGATAGAATAAGAGGAAAAGACAATAAGGTCTTATTAACCAAACAGATATCAAAAAATGAGATTGGATAAAAACAAAGATATTTTTAAAGAGAAGATAGGGGCTTGGGCAGACCCCCCAGAGAGATGGCAGCAAAGGATAGTAGAGATGGAAAAAATATTTGGATTAAATGGGAAAGATGTAGACAGAGACAAAGACCCAAGCGAGGAGTTTGGGAAGCAAGCCGAAAAACAACAACAAACAAATAAGAATTGAAATACTAATGTGAACAAAAGATGATGTTTAGAAAGGGTATGTTGTTTAATATAAGATTGGTTTTATTGAAAGCTAGAATAGAGGTAGAAATAAGATTAAGGGGGAATACTATTATATAATATACTAAAAGTATAACTAGAAGTAAAGATTAGATGTTGAAAGATGATATTATTATGAAAGTATAAATAATATTGTGATTGTTATTAGAATGGTATACCAAAACACTGAACAACTAAACAATGAAGGGATATATTCTAATGCAAATATATATATATATATTAATGCCATAATTACATAAGTATGATTAATGTAACAAATATTATTTAAAGATAGAAACAAGATTAAGGGGGAATATTATAATATATATTTTATATAACATACTAAAAGTAATAGCTAGATGTAAAAATTAGACATTGAAAGATGGTATTATGTATATTTAAGCAATATCATGATTGTTATTAAGATGGCGCATAAAATACTGAACACCTAAACAATGAAGAAACACAGTTAAATATAAATATGTATAATAACACTATAACTACACAAGTATCATTAATGTAATAAATACTATTATTACTATTATTATTTGTCCTTAAATGAATGGCACCGAGATACCTCACTGTTCATATAATGATATTGATATGTATTTAAAAATTTCTTTTTTTTAAATCACCAGTTACAGTCACCTGAAGTCTTGCTTAATGATTTCAGGTGATTCGCTTAATATCATAAATCATCATGATCATATCATGTTTTACTTAGCACCCACATTAGTTAGAGCTGCTGATCCCAATTGTGGTCACTAAATGAGGATTATATGTACAATTGTTAATTGATAAGGTACTTGTAATCTATTTCACATGTAACATGCACCTGTAAGTGGTGGTATGCTATCAGTTCGGACCGGTTTGGCCGAACCAGTAATAAAAAAAAGCCGACGATCAGCTGAGAGGAGGAAAAAAATCCTCTGACAATCAGCTGAGATGAAAAAGAAGATAAAAGCACAGGATCGGCCCTCCCACCCACCTTGTGCTTTTCTCTTCTTTATCCTCTCAGCTGATTGGCACTGCAGGTCTCAGCTGATGTGGGGAAAGCTGCATGCCGGTGTTAGGCAAAGCACTCCCACCAAGCCACACCCATTGAACCGGTGATAAAACAATTTGAATCCCACCACTGATCTGTATGTCCAGCTTATCTTCCCATTTCCTCTCCAGCCTGCATCCCAAATTAAATTTTACATCAGTGTAACAACTGTGCATCTAATGAAGAGAACTGTATTTATAAAAGCTTATCCTCTCTAATAGTTTTTTAGTTGGAAATATTTAACATGTCTCTCTCCTTGTTTTTTCAGTCTATAGGTGTATTGGTATTTTGGAGTAAACATATTTAAAGCAACTAACTTTTAGTATTTAAAATTGCTGCACTAATATCCAGTAGGGGTGGGATTCTACCAGTTCGCACCTATTCGCTAGAACCGGTTGTTAACATTCTAAGCAGTTTGGAGAACCAGTTGGCAGGAAGGAAACATTCTGGGGTTGCTTACAGAAACTGCCTCTCCATTAACCCTTATTACATTCTTGGCAGGACTAGACTTCCTGTCTCAGGAACGTCTCTGGAGTTTTTTTCCCTTCCTTTGCTGGTACTTTGCTTGTGTAGAGTGACCATTCAAAGTTACAATGGCACTGAAAAAAGTGATTTATGACCATTTTTCACACTTACGACTGTTGCAGCATCCCCACAGTCATGAGAGGCCAGGTGAGGAGATGCGTGCCTCGATGTGAGTGATGTTGAGTTGGCCATGCCCAGCCAGTCACATGACTACCAAGCCATGCTCACCACCTAAGCCATTCCCACAGAACTGGTTGTTTAAAAATTTGAATCCCATTCTGATATCCAGTATGTATTTTAACATTTATGTCAGTTGAAGGTTAAAATAAACAAGTAAAATTTCCATATTTGAGAGACTGCCACAAAGAAGAGGCAGTCAAATTATTCTCCAAAGCACCAGAGGGCAGGACAAGAAACAATGGTTGGAAACTAATCAAAGAGAGAAGCAACGTGGAATGAAGGAGAAACTTCCTAAGTGAGGACAATTAACCAGTGGAACAGCTTGCCTTCAGAAATCTTGGGTGCTCCATCACTGGAGGTTTTTAAGAGACCAGACAGTCAGTTATCTGAAATAGTATAGGTTCTTCTGCTTGAGCAGGGGGCTGGACTAGAGGACCTCCAAGATCCCTTCCAGTTCTATTCTATTCTAAAATCATGGATAAAAAAATACTCAACCAAGTTATCTCTGATTCTTTTATGTTAAAACTCCATTTGATGAAATACATTTTGCTTTAATCAAAATCAATGCAAAACGTTAATGACAATTTTGGTATGAGTTTAATGCAAACATATAAATATTTGGAAAAAATGTATTTTAAATAACTATTTCAAAACAATATACGGCACCATACTTTAAATAATACATTATTATTGGAATAATATCCTTGTGCCACTGCAGATTCAAATTTGATTTGCAGTCTTAGTTATATTAAAAATTCTGAAGTTGAGTACAAAAGAATTGTGACATGTCCTTCCCTACCCACTCCAGTAAAAGAATTCTTGCAGTAAAGCATGATTAAAATACATTTAAAACTAACTGTATTTTTTCAGATACTAAAACATTTGACGGGAGGTTTTCCCCCGATGTCCAGTGAACCAACAGTCTTAGCAGGAGTTTTACATCCATTTTGTTAGTTTGAGAGATTCCATGCAGTGCTGCTAGAAAAACTTGTTAAATGAAATTACCCAAAGATTATGCTGTTAAATCAGGCCACTCTAAACCAACACTCTGCTCTGGTTATTCACAATGGTGCATTTTATTTCCCTCTTTCTTTCTTCACCCCTTACTGCTTAAAAACTTTTCTTTAATAACCTTATAACCCCTTTATAAAAAGCCATTCTTTTATCAGCTAAGGGATTATATAGAAAAGAACAAATTCATCTGCCTCATATTCTCATTTTACAGAATATTATGGTCAATCAGGATGTGTTTTATTCGCAGTCTGGCTGTATTGCCTTATGATTATTTCTCTTCATTTTCTCAAAAAACATTAAGAAAAAAAGAGGATGACCTCAGACAGGAATTTATTTTGGAAAGGGTTGCCATGCACAATTCAAAACACATTCATTTACCAAAAGGCTAATTGGTAATATTGACACACCATCCCCCCATGCACACATACTTTTGCATCCAAATCCTCTCAACTTCTTTCCATCTTTTTTCCTAGGAATCCACATTACGTATCTGATATTAGCACAGTTGAGAAAGTCCAGAAATATTTCACAAGAAGAGTTCTCCATGCCTCTACTCGTTATAGAATATCTTATGCTACCAGACTTGAAATTCTAGACCTAGAAAACCTTGAATTACACCGTCTTCGGTCTGATCTAAGTATGGTATTTAAAATCATACATTGCAATGACTTACCTGTCAATGAATACTTCAGCTTCAACCATAACAACACAAGAGCACACAATAGATACAAACTCAAAGTTAACCGCACCAAACTTGATTGCAGGAAATACGACTTCAGCAACAGAGTGGTCAATATCTGGAATACTCTACCTGACTCTGTGGTTTCTTCCCCAAACCGCCAAAACTTTAACCTTAGATTGTCTAC
The DNA here is from genome assembly GCA_023653725.1 of Bungarus multicinctus. Lineage (NCBI taxonomy): Eukaryota > Metazoa > Chordata > Lepidosauria > Squamata > Elapidae > Bungarus > Bungarus multicinctus. The sequence continues at coordinate 12,194,696 of CM042846.1, forward strand.
TATTGACGTCACCCCTTTCCTAAGAGGTCTGTAGGGGGTGTGCATAAGTGCACCAACGTGCCTACCATCCCTGTCCTATTGTTTCTTTTATTTTTCTTATATGTACCCATTTCATGTATTCATAACTATGTATGTACTTATACCCATTATCTTGTAAGCAATTGACAAATCAAATAAATAAAAAAATAAAAATAAATAAATAGGTAAGGGGAAAACCCACATTTTGTTTTTCCAAGAATATCTGCAAGCTTTAGGTAAGCTCTTGGAAATAACGATGATGCTCAAGCATACCAATAAAGGATAATATTTATAGCTCAAGGTGGAAATGAGGGGGTTACTCTCTGAACTTGTTTCTTTGTTGTTATTTTTTGCAGGCATTTCATTACCCTAACTAGGTAACATCATCAGTACTAAGTGATGATGTTACCTAGTTAGGGTAATGAAATGTCTGCAAGAAAACAAGCAAGCTCAGAGAGCACCAAGAACCCCTCAGCAGAAGCATACTTCACATCCTAGTTTCCAGGCATCTTTTGAACAACAATAGCAACACCACCTATAAATACCTTAAATGAAATATTGTAAATTCTGCAAGATATGGAGTCATACTAGCTCTCCATTATCAAACCATTCCAAAAGTTATGTGAATTCTCAGCCTTGACTAGAATTCTATGGTGTTGACAAAGACGTGGACTCAACTCAATTACAGGACTTTTCATTGTTGTGTATTCCATATTGTATTTTCTTTTATATAATCAGCAATAACCTACCATAAAGTTATATAAATGTTCTATAGTACAAAGAATATCTTGAATGACAAATGCTTTTGAAATGTATTCTTTGAAAATTCCTTTATTTTCTGTTTTGATTGTTCTGGGTTTTATATTTGTACTTCTTAGCTTGGGCTTTGAGACTGGATTCACATTCATCATAACACAGCAGTGTTACTGTTATCTTTCAGCATGCATATTTATTATACTTGTAACATTTTATGGTGGATTTAGTTTAGTTTGGTGGATCCCTTTTGCATTTTTCCTTGTCTTCATCCAGAAATAAGTCTACCATCCATCCTTCTTCCTTCTAGGTCTCTTTCATCCCATGCTCTTATCCAGGGTCTCTTCATAATGCCATAGAAGTGACCAATAATTTTAAGTCCAAAGCTGACAGTGATCATGCAAATACCATAAAACAAGGGTCTCCAAACTTGGCAACTGTAAGATTTCTTGGTTTCAACTACCACAATTTTCCATCCAGCATAGCTGGCTGAGGAATTCTGGGATTTAGAGTCTTAAAGTTACCAAAAGTTGACAAGTCTTAAAGTTGCCAAAATTGGAAACCCTTGCCATAAACTGACAGCAGAATGCTGTTTTAAAAAGACAATATGGTAAAAGAAACATGGTACTATATATTTCAAAGTATTGCCAGAGTATTGCATAAATAAAAGCCTCACTGGCTACATGAACTCCAACCCTGGAAATTCCTGTTTTTGTCAGCATATGCAGCACTCAGCATTTTAATGGATCAACCTTTCTTTCTGGTTCTGAGAGGAAATAGTGCTAAATAGTGAACTTTCCAGCAACCTTAATTAGCAAAGTGCAGAATAATAGAAAACATTTTCCCAAATCAGAGCATTATGCGCTCTTCCCAATTAGTAGGGCAGTTATAAAAAATACTTCATCTGCATCTATGCTGTCTCACAGAGCTCTATGATCCCTAGGCAGTCTGAGGGGCCGTGCAATATAAATGGTTTACTGATTCATATATGCCTGGTTTATTTTTGTTGCTGACTGGGACTTACCTCATTAACAGCTTCAAACTGCGGCATCATAAAACCTGCTGAGCTTGAGTCAGTTGACTGGATCATGTAAAATCATTAATAAAATGGAAACAGCTTCCAGTAAGAACCCATTGCTAAAATAAATATCCCTTCTGTATTTTTTTTAAAAAAGAATAAATTGCAGAGCAGAATTAGCAGATAAAATACAACCCTCTTCTAATCATACTCTGACTACAAGCATTTTAATTCTAATATTCTCATTTGTACATTTTGACAATGAATGTTCACTGCATTATTACCAAAATATTCAAATCCTTGCTGAATATTTTATGACTTTGGAATTACTAGCGAGTTGTGATATTTAACAATATTTGGTTTCTCAGGGAATAAAAGAACTGTTCTTCCTAAAATCATTCCTTAGTACCTACATCCACCAAGTTTCCATCTGTTGGAGGACATAACTGTGTATATTATGCAGCTTGTCTTATACCGTCTTCTATATTGGTCCATCAAGTGTTGAAGTAAAATTTACCAAATACATGTACTCCTTAACTTACGGCCCTACTGAGTTCAAAATTTCTGTTGTTAAGCGAGATATTTGTTTTGCCCCATTTTACAACATTTCTTGCCACAGTAATTAAGTGAATCACAGCAGTTGTTAAAGTAGTTGCATGGTTGTTAAGTGAATCAGGCTTTCCCATTGACTTTGCTTGTCAAAAGGTTGCAAAAGGTGATCACTTTACCCCTGGGAGACTGCAACCATCATAAATATGAGTCAGTTGCCAAGCATCTGAATTTTGATCACATGACTATAGGAATGGTCATGAGTGTGCAAAACAGTCATAAGTCACTTTCTTCAGTGCCATTATAACTTTTAAAAAGATGAATCATCAACACTGAAAAGTAGCCACACTAAAAGGCAGTCCAATAACCAACTAGAATTGAAATTCTTTTGGAAATCTGTTTACATTTTCACAAAAGTAAGCAGGGTGTGAGGGTCAAAAGATTTTTAAGGGCTAGCACTTACACAAGTCTGAGGCCACCAATGAGGTAATTTGCCAGGAGAAGCAGCCACAAGTCTATCAACAGTACCATGAATGTTGTGCAAATGTCAGGAAAGTTGTTCTAATCTGCATGTCCACTTCATTGGTCAAATTGACTGGCTTGAGTTCTGAAATACAGTTACCACTAGAACTAGATGATGCATCAAAGTGGACAATTTAACATAAAAGGTGATGGAATAGATTAGAACATGGCATCCAGTAGATGACAAATGACGCAGTTGCTTTTGATAAGATTGATTTTATCTGGACAGCAGTCAAATGTATGTCACGATTGTAAGCCTCTGGACAAGAGGATGAGAGTTTTATCCCAACCAATCCCTGCTATCAAGTACTCCAACTGGCCATCCTGATATATTTTCCTAGGAGTTTGAACCATTTCCCCCTATTTTGAACTGAAATCAATAGCTCAGCTTCAGTAGTAGTTTTCTTAATCAATCAGGATTAGGTTAGATGGATATTTTCATTAGCTATTTTTTTTAGAACACCAACCAAGATCAACTATTTTTCTGTTCATTTGTACTAATATACGTAAGCATACATTCATCTTTTTGCTCCCAATTTCTATTTTTTCCTTACGCTGGAAACCATGTTAGCTATCTAAATCATTCCATACAGTTGAATAGTCAGCCTCTTCTTAACTACCAGTATATTAAATCCCAGTCACTGAGGATTAAGAATCATGAGTATTTTATGAACTGAGAAAGCTAGAATATCAGATGTAAGAGAAAAGCTATTTTATCTGCTAGGAAAGGATGTAAAGCAAGCATTTTTACCAGGCCTGATCAATGATTTCATGGTTCTTAGCAATCGTATCTGTCAGGGCTATACATCCTATTTTTGTTGTTGAAAAGATCTTGAAGACTTTGTTTTTCTTTGGCAATAGGGTTTACCTAACTACAATTATTTAATTAAACAGCATAAAGGAAGGGGTGGAGAACCTAACTATTGTTCTTCAACATTTATTATTCAATTAACGTGAACAACAATCTAGAAATTGTGTTTTAAAATGTTATTTAAAACTACTAAAGTAGGCCAATAAATGCTACCTCAGTTTTTAATACAATATTTATTTAATTAACTTAAATTGAATGTTCATTGTGCATAAGAACATAGGAAAGGCAATGATGGAACAGAAGCCTCTTTGATCCCACTTCCCACTGATGGCCACCTCCATTGGTATTTGCTGCCAAAAGAGGATAGGAAGTGAATAGTCCTATTCCCTATTATTTTTCAACAAATGATATTCAAAGCTATGTTATCTGTTACTGGAAATAATATAATAGAACCATCAGCAGCAAAAAAATGTCTCATCTATGAATACATCTAATTCCATTTAAAATCCTCTAAGTATAGGCCTTAAATTATTTTATAGCAATTTCTCTAATTCAATTATATATTATGTGAATAAGTGGTTTATTTTATCTCTTCCAACATACTCATCTCATAGTTTCATTGTATTACAGCCAGGTTCTAGAATTATGAGATAAAGACACATGTTTTCCATTTATGTATTTCATTAATTTTTAGCATATGTTTTCCGTACTTTAAAAAAATCCTTAAATTGTCCTAAAGATTACAATCTTTCTTCACATGGAGATGTCTTTGCATCCTGACCATTTAAGCTTCACTTCTTCAAAAGCCTATTTCTGTCAAACAATGCACAGCTTTTTCATTTTGTTTCTTAGAAAAAAGTAAGCTATTCAGAGCTAATAAAGCAATATATTCAAATTCAAATTAAGATTTCAAATAATTATAATGGTAGCAGTGAAAGTTGTTTAATATGTAAATAACTACTTTAAGCGCTGTCTTTCAAACTTCCTAGTTTTTAGCAAACTTCTTAATGGCAAACAAATAAAATCTCCTGGATTCCTAACATGAAAAACAAATTGAATTAAATCAAGGTATGTGTAGTCAACTGACACAAGGTTGTGGTTAGGCATGATGAAAGTTACCTACTTAAACGAGAGAAGCCTTGTGAGTTATGACAGCTGTTCTCCATCACTTCAAGTCCAATAGTAACTGATCAGCTGTCTTCCAATAATGTTTAAGTTCCATGATTAATCTTCCCATTGGAAGAATTAAGTAATTACTGGTAGTTCTGAAAATTCCCAAGACTACAGTTTAACAACTGACTTAAAGCAAACTGAACTAGGTTTTCAAATAAGTGACTATACGTTTTACTATACATTTTCATATTGTATGTTAAGATGTCTCCTATTTTCTTCATCAAAGACTGTTAATTTGAAGGAAGTGTGCCAACATAGTTCATGCCTCCTATGTGAACACCTTAGAGCTAAGTGTACTGAATCTCAGCTTTTGACTGATAAATAGAAAAAGAATAACACCATTTTCAATCTATATGACTGTCCATAAACAACCATTATCACAACCAATCTTCTCAGAACTAAGCTGGTCAACTCCTCAACTAACCAGAACAGTCTACATTAAGCTGACATGATCAACAAGATTACAAGAGAAGCTAAAAGCAGAATAATCACATAAAACATGAGTAGTTTCAAATTTTAGAGTTTACAAATTTAAGTATTAAATCTGAAACAAACAAAAACAATGATACATGTAATAGTTCTTCTTTTATAAAGTCTGTAAAGAACTCCTTATATATGTGCAAGTGACTAATTGCTATGAAACAAACTGTGCATAATTATTACAATTCTTAGTCATTATAGTAATGACTATTCAGGTATGCATTTACTCAGATAGTAAAGTCTTTCCTAAGTTTAACTCCTAGAGAATTCATTATCATTTACACCTTGTTTTCTTGAACTATAGAGAGATACCATTTCCTTCTTCCAGATTGTTATTTGACCTTAAGCAGTGGTGTTATGGTTAATAATATAAGCTCTGCCAGTTCCACTGCTACTGTTACAGCATGCCACTAATCTCCAAATTGTTCATTGGTGCACTAAATGTGGTGACTGAGCTCTGCTCTCAGCCAGCTTCCAGAAAATTTAACAATCATCTTGCATGAGCTGGCTCTATCATGACACTGCCTTCAAATCTACAATCTTTATAGTCCCCATTCAAGCAAGAATCAGATTTGTATCTTTTGAAATCAACCAAATCAGCTAGGTGCTATCTATATATATGGTTACATTGAAATAATGTCTAGTCCATATAAACAAGTTCATTATTGACCCTTTTTATTAGAATTGTAGGTTAATGTTCGCTATGTGTACAACCTAATAAGAAATCGCTTGTTTATTACACAAGCACATCTGGATCCTGAATACTAATGAAACAGAAAGCAAAGAAAGAAATATAGAGCAAGTCACAAGCTCGTCACCAGACAGGTCACAGGACATATTATAGACTGGGTAGGCTTTTGTCCTTTACCTCTATTTTCTAGAAATCCACAAGGAGGGAGGGTTTTTTTAAAAAAATAATGGTGACCATGACTATGCAATCAAGGTCCTGTTCCTTTTTATGTGCACATAAAAACAAACCTGTGAAAAATCCAATGGCTCCTGATAAATTTTCATTTAAACAAAGAATAGAATATTTAAGAAAAGTACTATTGAACAATATTTAAATAAGATCCATGTTTGCTTCATATTCTTCACAAAAAGTATAACTAAGAAGGCGATTTTCCCAAATGTTTTTCAAGGAGGACTAGATCATCTGATAATAAAGGAGGCGAAATTTGTTCAATGCACGAATGCCCCTGATAGCTATATCCAGTGAAATATATTGGTTCTGCTTTAGTGGTATCAAGTCATAATACCACTAGATTAAAAGGGCTTCCATTAAACTTTAAGTGATTTCACAAGTCAGGTCAAAATTTGGATGTATGATAAATGTCTCTTTCCATGCAGGTTTGAAAGGAAACTACAGCCACCTATCTCCACAACACACATCTCAAACACACCAACAACAGCCAAGCCTCCTACAACTGGCCCCAATCCATTGGGTTCACAACCTCTGGTGATCACAGAAAAAGAAGTGCAAGATCTATTACACAAATAAAAGCCAGGAAAAGCACCAGGGCCAGACAAAATAACTCCTTCTTGCTAAAAAGTCTGTGACCAATTGGCCCCCATCTTCACCCGAATCTTCAATAGATCATTAGAGATGCGCTATGTTCCTTCCTGCTTCAAATGCTCCTATCATCCCAGTGCCAAAGAAGCCTCCATCAAGGAACTGAATGACTACAGACCAGTTGCTCTAACACTATAGTTATGAAAATCTTTGAAAGTCTTGTGCTGTCCTACCTGAAAACCATCATGGATCCACTGTTAGATCCCATGCAGTTTGCATACCGAGCAAATAGATCAACAGATGATGCTGTTAATATGGCTCTGCATTGCATCCTATAACACTTTGAAACTCCAAATGCCTACACAAGGGTCCTCTTTGTAGACTTCAGTTCAGCATTCAACACTATCATTCCAGACACTCTTCTAAGTAAATTAAACCAACTAACGGTACCTGACTTATAAGTGGATCATAAGCTTCCTAACAGACAGGAAGCAGCAGGCGAAGCTAGGCAGAATCATATCTGATACCTGTACAATTAGCACAGACCCCCCCCCACCAAGGCTGTGAGCTTTCTCCACTTCTCTTCTCCCTGTATACTAATGACTGCATTTCAAACAATCCATCTGTTAAAATATTGAAGTTTGCTGATGACACAACAGTGATTGGTCTCATTCGAGACAACAATTAATCCACATACAGACAGAAGATTATACAACTTGCCTCGTGGTGTAACAGGAACAATCTGGAACTGAACACACTCAAAACCATAGAAATGGTGGTAGACTTTAGAAGAAACCCTCCCATACTACCACCTCTTACAATACTAGACAACACAGTATCAACAGTAAAGACCTTCAAATTTCTAGGTTCTATTATATCACATGACCTAAAATGGATACCGAACATCAAAAACATCATCAAAAAAGCACAACAAAGAATGTTCTTTTTGTGTCAACTCAGAAAGCTGGATAGTCTTAAGGAATACTAGATTGTTAACATTAGAATGTCATGACCTATTATTGGGATGGCATGCTTTTTTATGGTATAAGGAAAGTAAAACACATGGGTATTTTAGAAGACACTATATCCGTGATGCTTTATTATTAATATGGGAGAAAATAAGGAAACAACATTACATGAAAATACCTGTCTGATTGTCAATTATAGAGGCATTTGCATATCCAATTGTTTATAAAATGGAACAAACAGTAAGATATGGTGAAATATTAAATGAAGAGAGTGAATTCAAATCTAAGCAAGAACTATAGGAACAAGAAATAGAGATGAATTGGTATTCATATGTGCGAATACATTCTAGATATGATAAAGATTTTAGGACAGAAGGATTTTATAATGAACTTACTGAATTAGATGGAATTTTGACAGGTACTGATGAGAAGGTTATTAAAAATTATATGGATATCTACTTGAAGTAAAATTAGAAGATGAACAAGTAAAAGAAACAATGATTGCCTGGGGGAAAAACTTTGGATATGGGATAGATCTAGAAAGATGGCAGAAATTATGGTCTCGAAACTATAAAATAACAATGTCAACAGCATATAAAGAGAATTTGTATAACATGTTTTACAGGTGGCAACTACTCATGGCAAGAATAGCAAGGATGTTTAAGAACAAATCGGAGAAATGTTGGAAGTGTCATCAGATACCTGGATCATACTATCACATGCGGTGGACGATCTGATTATAAATGTTTTAACAGCAGCTAGAATTGTATTTGCCAAAAATTGGAAAAGTGAAAAAATTCCGATAGAAGAGGTGATTAAGAAAATAATGGAATGTGCAGAAATGAGTAAATTGACATTAGCAATTAGAGAGCAAGAAGACAAAGAATATTATAAAATTTGGGATTTATTTTATCAATGGCTAGGTAAGAAAATAGAGAAATAAAATGTAATATAATAAATATAATATTATAGTAAAGATAAAACAAAGTAATGATAGGTTATAACTGATTACCATGAAATGAATATTATGAACTAGGTTTTGTAAAAGTTGAGATTTGCTCGAAAAGGATGACATGAATTTATAATTAAAGTCTAATAAGGAATTAACAATAATATAATATGCATAGTTGATTTATATATGAATTTTAATAATGCATTTAGAAAGGAAAGACTGTTGATATTGTGCACAAAAGATATGTACCAACAGACACACTGTACAATGGAAAGATGGTTTTATTTGATGTTTTATGTTTGTATTTGTTAATGTTTGTGTTAAAATAAATAAAAAAACCTTAAAAAAAAGAATAGCACCTGACACATCTGTGGAAATCTGAATCTAAAAGTTTTTCTGGATTTCCACAATTTCTCCAACTACAAATCCATCCCCCCTTGGTCGTCATCACATCACATGGCCCAGTCATGATCCGTCCAAAAGTAAGATCCTTATTTCATCCTGCACCATACTGAATAACCTTGAACTAACAAAAGAATTTTATTTTGTCTATTTAGAGCTACTTATTTGAAATCACCCCTTCCCATTCTCTCAGGTTATGTGGCAGCGTGGAATATGGCTTCCAAAGCTGACAGAAGGAAGGAAGGAAGGAAATTTCTCCATCAAAAATATGGATAATAAATTAGAATAAAAAAAGTCTAGTGTTTGCAAATTATAGAACACAATATTTTCTGAATAATTTTATTACTCATGGCTAAAACCAATAAACAAGCAGCTGTCTGGGATATGTCTGGGATTCAATGTCTCTAGTTTATTATAAACATTCTAAGCAATCTCTCTGAAATGTCAACTTTTCTCATCATAAATATGGCTTCTTCAAGAGATCTGGACAAATAATATGCTTCCAGTTGCCTGTTCTCATTAACCGACTTTTCAAACTGTCCCATGACACTCCCAGAAGCAATACATACATTAATTAAAGTCTGAAGGCATTGCCATTCATTCAAGCTGAGTTATGGTTGAACAAGTCTTTAGTTTCATCTTCATTTTGGATATGGATCAGTACTCATGGAAAGAAGAAAGTCCCAAGGTGACTCATGAAAGATGGAACCACAGGTCACCACAGACATTATAACTGTAAGCAAACAAAATGTGGTTTATGGTGCTGGTGATAATCAATCCATATGCCTAAATTGGTAAATAAATAATATGGAATTTAAGAAAAAATAAATTAGAAATCTTGATTTAGGCTTGGATAATTTTCATAGAATACAAATAAGGATTAGATGCCGAATCTCAGAAATATGACTATAATATAAATTCAGTATTCCATCATTTAAACATATGTTTGTTAAGATAGATAATTCTGGAATTGGGTATATTTATACATATGCATATATTCTCTATCTCTCCATCTATCTTTTCATCTACAGGGGGAGTGCAAGATTTCCTTGAATATTGCAAAAACATACCAAAATAAGGATATCCTGGTTAATAAAGTATTGTCTGTGAAGTTTGTAAATGTATTCTTTTCACATTAAATATTAATAACTAAATGTTAACTGTCACAGGTCCAATTGGAACAGAATAGTTAGGAGTCCAACCTATACAGTATATCTAGACTGTTATTTCTATCTATCTGTCTGTCTGTCTGTCTGTCTGTCTGTCTGTCTGTCTGTCTGTCTGTCTGTCTATCTATCTACTTTTGTACAAAACAAAAGATATTGCTTTTCATTTTTCATACTCCAAACCTGTCAGCTCCCCCCTTATGCTTCACTACTATACAGTGACAGTCTGCCATGAACTCTGGGGAGATGGATTAGGATGTGGGGAGTGCTTGGAGGAAAACGATAGTAACTGCTATATCTCCCCAAGATGCTGCTTCAAGGTCACTGGCTGGGAGAAGGCAGCTGCATACCAGCTTGAACTGACCGTTCTGAAAACATTTTGCTTGAACCTGATTGGTCATGGGAGGAGGCAATGGGAGGCAGTTAACAGAGGGAAAAAGTTAAACTTGGAGATTTTGGTGCAGGTTTCTCAGTTCTAGCTATGCATTTCTCCAATACACTTGACTTCTAATAAAATTATACCTTTCTCAACAAATAGAGTCAAGGATTGTTTCTATTTAGAGGTTTAAGTGCTAACAAGTTCTTTCTTGTTCTTTTTCTTCTCCTATTTTTACTTTCAGTCAGCTCTACTTTATTTACAATTTTATCAGATGTTATTCTGTACTCTATGGTTCCAGATTTCAGTAGTCTTTTCATTCTGTATATTCTTTTCTTTTATACAGAAGTTTTTCTTCTATATAAATTCTTTTGCTTTTTAACCCTTTCTGGGTCTACTTTTTCTAACCTCTTAGTCTTTCTTCAGTCAACCCCTCCTATCCATAGGCATTGTGCCCTTTCTACCTTTTGTTTTTCTGCCCAGAACTGTTGCTGTCCCCTAGTTGAGCTTTGGGCCCTTCAGCTCTTATCCAGACTTTTCCCAGACTTTTTCCCTTCTTTTTCCCCAACTCTTTGTTCTTTATTGTTTTTTTCCTTTTCTCTTCCTTCTCATCTTTCTTTTTCTCCATCAGCATCACACTATATTTCTCTCCCACTTCAATTAGGCCCTGTTTAAAAAGTCAGCACACTAATTAAGAGAAAAGTCCCTAAAAGATAATGGGAGAAGAACCACACCTTTTCTCTCATACAAATCTTTTTAACAACAAAATACTCTCTGTAATTTGTATCTGATGTATAATTTTTCAGGTTTTTCAAATTATCTCAATGTGAAACGATGAATTAACTGATATCTTATAAAGGGTTGGGGTGATTATTTAGATCTCACAGTGCTACAATGTTAGTTAGACCATTGCAATGTACAGCAGGTTGATTTAGGCTTTAAAAATGCTTACAAGAAATTCGGCCCATCATCCTGGGTGTTCTTATATAGTTTATTTTATAAATTATAAGAGATTGAACAACCAATGGAATAGGGTTTCCAATCTAAGAAGGGAACTAGAAGTTGGACGAGAAGATCTCCAAGGTCCCTTCCAACTTCTCTACTCTACTCTCTCTACTCTACTCTATCCAAAAATGCACATACAAATGTCCAGCAAACAATGTTTTTCCTTACAGATTTTGTTTACTAACTCCTATCTTTTCAAAGTTTCCTCCACTTTGTGCTGCTTCCAGTCACTTAGCAATGAGCCGTGCAGTGTAATCATAACCTTGGTAATTATTTTTGGGTGCTCTCCTTCAGGGAAAGTACTTCTGAAAGTATTTCATCAAATCTAGGCAGACAGCCAGCTCTCATCCCCCTCTAAAGTATGAACATTACAACTGCTATTTGATATTTCCATCCCATTAGTTTTTGGTCTGGTCTTTTAATAGCAGCTGATAAACAATTTCAGCAGCTGATAAACAACTTCAGAATTCAGAATGTAAAAACATCTACACTCACAATTTGAGTCCATTTGGAACATGGACTGATGATGAGAGATTATGAGACTTCCTTACATCAGAACTAAAATAAAAACTCAAATACAATCCCCAATATAAGAAAATAGTTCTCTTTCAAGTCGCATGCATTAGTATAGCAATATGGGATTCCATCTCACATAATACAATACATTAATGGTTTCTCTTTCGTCTGCTGAAATAATTTACAAAGAAATAGATTCACAATGTTTTAAATTGCTGACTTCTTTCTCAATATACCTGATAAATTATAGGGCAAGCTTACATATTTTAAACCCATACATTAAAAGAACTGCAACTAAACACCTCATGAGAAATGTCTTAGTTCCCATCTTGATATCAAGTAACTGGAACATTTTAGCCCCAAAATTTTAAGTTCAGAACTTTCTGTTAATCTATAAAAAATTGTCCAAATAATTTTCATCAGTTGTTCCATCAGTCACCTTTGGAGCAAAGATGAAAGCAAGTAAAGATGAAAGCAATAAAACTAATTTTAATCAATTACACTGCAGGTTTTCTACAGAAAACATTTATTTCTTTTTAGACACATGCCAGGAATTCATTATTTGCCAGTTCCTATGGGAAATGACTGGTCTACATCGCTGGGAATCTGTAGGTGTGGTACAAGGGAGACAAAAATGAAACAGGCTTTATAATATTGCAATGAAAATCCTTCCCCTTTTGTAACTCCCAGTATGACATTGCTCATAAGTATTTAAGTGATAAAACTTGGCCCTTGATATCACAATGCACATTTTATTATTTTGAAAAGAGTTATCTTTGCCGCAGATGCCCATCTCTACATCTCAATCTGACATGGCTATTAAAATAGTTTTTAATATTTTTCCTTTTTTATTTTTTCTAATGGTTTGTAAACTGAAGTGGAATCACAGAGATCCAATATTGTCTCTGGAGACTGCATTTGATTTTTGATTTTAGTCCTGATGTAGCACAAGTCTCATAATGTTTCATCCCCGGTCTATGTTCCAAATGGACTTAAATGGAGAGTGCAGACATTTTTACATTTTGAATTCTGAAGTTGTTTATCAGCTGCTGAATTTGTTTATCAGTTATTATTAAAAGACCAGACCAAAAACTAATGTCTAGGAAAGAGGAGGAAGTTGAGAAAATATTGCCAAGTTCAGAAGTTCTATCCATTTTTCTGTTATCTGAGAAATGAATTACTACTCTATTCATCAAAGGGTTATTACCAAGAAAATAAGAAATAGGGACTATTTAGCTATCAGGAAATGATACTTAGATCCACATGCCCAGTCCCACACTGAGCCTAATTGATTCTTTCAGTCCAGCTACCTTACAGGGTCACTATCATGAGCCATAGTGGCGCAATAGTTAAAATAAATACTGCAGGCTACTTCTGCTGCCTGCCGGCTGCCTGCAGTTTGGCAATGCAATTCTCACTGGCTCAAGGTTGACTCAGCCTTCCATCCTTCGGAGTCTATAAAATGAGAACCCAAATTGTTGGGAGCAATATGCTGACTCTGTAAACTGCTTAGAGAGGGTGGTAAAGCATTGTGAAGCGGTATATAAGTCTAAGTGCTATAGTTATTGCTTTTCTCCCTCCACCATTCAGGCCAACTTCTATTCCTTAGAGACAAAAGATGCAAGATAAAAGGTGATGTATGAATACCTATATAAATAATTTTTAAAATCAAAACAGTTGAATAATTAGGACCAGAAGATCTGCCCCTGCCTAGTCCTTTGCTTACATTAACTTATCATCGGGAGTTTCCCAAATATGCTGAACAATATGACAGTTAAAATTCTAAACTTAGTGCCAAGGTTAAGGTAAAATACTGATTTTAAAATCAGCAATACTTAATCAACACTGAAGTTATGATAAGTCCCCTAAGCTAAACTAATAGGAGAAATGTAGGTGGTATAAGAATAAATTTTCAAACTGATAAGAATTCATGCAATTATTGTGTAACTAATTCACAATTGCAGAGTCTTCTTTCATCAGAGAAGAGATCTGAATCTTCTCCTGTGTATTTTAAGGCTCTGAGCAGAGGAGTCAAGAATACTGATACCTATTTTTGGAAGGGGTGGGGGGGAGAGGGCAGGAGGGGGAGAGAGATTGCAAGTCACTCTTGATCAAGGCTCTGCAGTTTTCTTGGCAAGATTTCTCAGAAGTGATTTGCCTAAGAGAGACTAGAACTTAGTCTGCCAGCTACACCCAACATAGACAAATTGGTTTTATATTGAAAATAGTTTTATTTGCTGAAATTCTTTTAATACTATTGGTTTCATCTTAAATAATGTTTGCTAAAGAGAATTTTGAAAAATCACTCCAGCCTGTAAGCAAAGATCTAACACATGGTTTCAAATGTAGAACCAGATAATTGTCAATAATTAGAACAGCTGTATGGACTTTAAAAAATTGTAAGATTAGGATTTCTTTTTTTATTATTCTTTTTTTAGGAGACAAAAGTATTCATTATTTCTAATATTTGTTTTACAAGGTTAAAGGTTAATTGATGAACAAGAATTATACGGATTGACATAGTTTATACTATTAAGATCAATATTATCATTATTTTATGTGGATCGCATAGAATCTTTCTATTATTTTTGCTAGATAATGCATAAGTGGTAAACCGGCTCCCATTAGATAAATAGTTATATCTCATTATTTCCAGCGGCAAGGGTAAATTAGAGGATAAAATGGCCATCCATGCCAACTGTACATATCATAATAGAGCAATATCATAGGCACAGTACTTGCTTTGGGTTAAGAATACTAGGGCTCAGCCCATGAAATTTGCTCAATGATCTTACTATTTTTGAATATATAGTGCACATCCTGGAGACTAAGGAAGACTATAAATTGGAGGAAGAAAGGGAATTTCCAATCACATTTCACATGATTATTAATTTTGTTGTAGTTGGACTCACTGGGAAGATAAAATCGATGAAAGCAATGGGTTGCATTTGTGAACAATGAAAGGACCAGCTGTGGGGAAGCAATGGGAGACATTTTCATTAGTGCACTATAAGCCACTATAGGTAACCTCCTCCCAGTATTCTAAGATGATTATTCTAGATACTGTATGCTTCATAAATAAAGAGACAGCAGGTTGCCTCCTTCAGTGAAGGGTAACTTCACTTATTTAGTTTCTGGTTAACTATGACAGTAATATAAATTGTCACACCATTTTTCCCCATAGAGAATAGGTATGGAACAGAAATAAATATAGAATAAATATATATTGCATAGAAATGTGCACATATGAGGATGTCTCAATAGCATCTACTCAGTTTGCTTGAAGCAACAGCAAGTTTAAATATTAGCAAGAACAGATTCAATTGGAAGCAAAAAGAAGCAACAGCAAATTATAGGGTGAGTTTATGGCTTAAGAAAGACAATTTACAATTAATTGACTAGACTACAAATAATCTGCCTTAGTTTTGCACATTGTGCTTAATCATTAGCAATGGTTTACCAGTTACAGCTGGTAGCAGCATCACTCTGCCACTTGTGTGTGTGGGGAGTGCTAACAATTGCTTTTATAACACTTTAGAAGCTTCTTAACCTTTTTTATTTTACTTCTGGAAATATAAATGGAATAAAATCATATTTAAAATATAAACAGAACTGAATTCCACTCTATTCCTACTATAATATTGCCTCATGGTTACTTTCTTGAAAGAAACATTTCACCTAACACTTCCGTATAAATAATTATTGTGATCAAGTGATTGCAAGACCCATTATTTAATAATATAATCCTATAAGATATTTTATAGAAACAAAAAACACTCAATATTGTAATGAGCAGCACTTAACTTAAACAGGTTTTTCCCCCTTTTTGTCAGCTACTAGCATGATAACTCTCAAGTCCTGAAGAACTTTTCATGATTTATTGGATGGTTCTCAGTACTGCATTAGAGTTCTTCATCATTCATCAAGAGAGAAACAGCATGTCATAAACTTTAATGGGAGATACATGGTGGCTAAATGACATTTAAGAACAAGAATAGCCTTGCTTGCTGGAACCAATTATCCCTCTATTTCTTTGTTCAATTTCTGTCTATAGCAACCTAACATATACTTCTGGAGCAATCCAAGCAGATACTTTTTCTTGTTTCCAATTTCTGGTAGACAGAAGATAAAGGTTGGTTTTCTCCATTTTTCTCACACCATTTGCTAGTGATCACCTACTTTATTATGTAAAAGTTTGCATTTGATTAGTGGCTCAGATGAGTGAAATATCTGATATAAAGGAAGAAATATTTTTCCACAGGCAATGTGGATATTCATATTTAATATGTCAAAATATCTCAAATAATTGAGACATCCCTATTAAACTGTTCACCAATGTGAAACAAGATGTATTCAATCCAGTAAATGAAGAGAAGGGAATATATCTGAAAATGAAAGGAAGGACAGTGCCCTTTAGAGTGTGTTTTCTCTACTTTAGCAAGCAAATTTCCTCCTGGTTCAATTACATGCCTGTCAGGCCTTAAGTGAAACCAACCACCATGCCAGATAATGCTGCTGTGACAATTCCCTGTCTATATTAATATGAACATCTTGTTGGCAATTGACAATGTCTGAATGCACTGAGACTCTCTGTTCTTTTTCTTTGCTTGCTCCTGTCAAAGTCATTTCCTTTTCTTTGATTATTTTGATTACTTTATAAATAAGAATTCCTTTATATCTTAAAATATCTTTTAATGCAGGCAGGTTTTTTATGGAATGAGATTTTTATCTAGTATGTATAGTAGATTCTACTTTTGATTTAAATTCACTTTGCAAAAATGAAATTTTAATAAGACCTAATGTAGGTGTAATATTCCACCCACTGTGATAATTGATGTTGTCAACCTACTTAAAATCATTTTTTTGTAAATTGTTGTGTGCTTATTTAGATTTTTCAAATGGTATGTGATTTCTTAGAAATAATAGAGCCACCTTCAAAAGTAAATGGAGCAGGACAAGAGAGAGCAGTAGAGAAGAAAAGAGTGAAGGAAAATTGAAAGCAATAGAGCAAGCTACTTAATTAATCAAAGCTTGGTATAAGGAAAACAATAAATTAAAAAATGTAACTTCTAAATACATGCATCCCAAGTGTGTGTCAATACACTGCACTTTCTTTCTAGTTGGTAGGATAGGGTAATAGTGTGCTGGTTTACAAGGTATCACTAGATGAGCTATCCTGGTTTGTATAGAGTGCAGCAGGGCTGTCAAACTCATGGCCCATGGGCCAGATGCATCACATGCTGGCCCCTCACCCTACTGAAAAAGTCCTGATATATCACATGATGCTGCTGTGATGATGCAAGTTTGACATCCCTGGAGTAGAGCAAGAAGATTTGGTACCTTCCTTATTATTTAGCCGAGAATGCCACATGTGGCACAGAAATGACTAAGAATGGTCATCTAATCTGTATTGTATTTTATCTTATTCAAAATATTGATTTGAATTCATTGATAAAAATCATGAAGGGAAGGTAGTCTATAACTCTAAGCCTATTTGAGTTTATTCATGGAGATAATTGTGTATTTTTATCTAAAAGAAAATTAAAAGATAATGTAAGGACTGTACTGGATATAATAGAAATATCTACCTCAGAAGTATTAAAAATAGCATACACTAATTTTCTTAAATACTGAGAAAGCTTTTCACAATTTGAACTGGTTAAATTCTGTTTAAAGTTTTGGAAGATATGGAGTTTGGCAAGAATTATATTCAAGAAATCAAGTAGATGAGTACATCTAAAAAAAACGAGTTATCGTTAATGGTATTTTGACTAAATCATGTGATATCCAGAAGTGGATAAATCAACATTTTCCTCTGTCACCTTAGTTAGTTTTTTTGGTTCTTGAAGTTCTGAATAGTGATATTAGACAAGCTGAGGAGATAATGGGCCTAAAAAGAGCTTTAAATAGAGATCATTTGTTGATGAGGTGGTTTTGATTTTACAAGGTACTTTTAAAGAGATTGAGTTTTTGATAAAAACAATTGAAAGATTTTGACATGCTAACATGTTTTAAGGTTAATAAGCATGAAACAAAGATGATAATAAAAATATAGGTGCACAAGATCAAGATGATCTGAGGAAAAAGTAGTTTTAAAACTGAGAAAGATTAAATATTTGGATGTTGCTTGATTAATATGAACTGTAATATTTTAAAATAACTATGTTAAGATATGGAATGAAGACTGAAAAAGATATGCTGAAATGGGAAAAAATTGTAACTGTCATTGTTGAGAAGAATTTCTGTGATTAAGATTAATATTTTATCTAGGATATTATTTTTATTCCAGACAATACCTATATTGATGACCAACTAGTATTTAAGCAAAGGCAAGAAGGTATTTCCAGATTTGTTTGGTAAGGCAAGAAATGGGGAATTAAATAGAAACTGCTATAGAATGCTAAAGAAAGAGAGAGACTAGGACTGTGGATTTTGCAGCTTATTGTTCAGTATGGATGAAGGAGTGAGTGACTTTAAGAAATAGGTGGTCGTTGGAATTGGAAGGGTATGATTTAAAATTTGTTTGCATGGATATATGTGATATGATAAAGTCAAGGTTAATGTAAATTTTAAAAACCTTTTCATTAGATGTGACATATTGAAAATCCCTTAATGATTGTCTTCCTAAGAAACCTTTTTTTAAGAAGGGAAATAATATTGAAACAATTCTCAAGGAGAATTTAAGTTACAAACAAGACAAAAGCAGGAGTTGGAAGATTTTATATATTATTTGTTTCTTTATGTTTAACTAATTAAATTAAATTAAAGAGTTAAGCTTGATACGAAAAAAAATATGAATTTCAAAATGATTAGACTGAATTTGATGTGGAATTGTGTACAAATAACAATATGATTAATAAGATGTATAAACTTTTATTGAAAATGGAAATAGAGTTAAAACTGTATGATAAAATGGGCAAAAAGGTAGATATAATATACTGTTAGGCCTCTGAGAATATATGGAAGAAAGAGGTGAAATTCACATTCAATTATACTGTTAAAGATAAATTTTATAAAATGATGCATTGTTGATATATGATACCAGATAAATTGTCAAAAATATATAAGCAAATTTAATTTATTGAAAATGTAATCGAATAGGGTATACTTTTTCATCTTTGGTAGACATGCAAGAAAGGTAGAAAATACTAGCATCAAGTATGTATTCTGATTCAAAAAAAGTTAAATTACTAAATAAACTGATATAAAAGTGAAGGAGTGTTGGAGTGTTATAGGAATGTTTACATGAATGATGATAACTCAAAAGTGGAAATGAAAGCTATGCTATAGATGTCCATGTCCAAGAAAACAATGATAAAAAAGAAGTCATTATTACAATGAGAATATTGAAAAATAGTATTGTTGGAGGTATAGATTAATAGTATTGGAAAAGTTTTTGTTTCTTTCATTTGCTTTTACTTATGGAGTAGTTAGACAATTTATTTAATCTATGCAAAAACTGTAGCTCAGTCTCATGATTGAAAGTGTTCTGTTGTTCTCTTAAAGAAAACAAAACTTAGTGAGAGTAAGTGATAAAACTACAGGAAGATTAGCATATCAAGTGTGCATGGGAATTGTAAAGAGTCATGCAGATGGCCTTGAGGCAAATACTCAGAAACTGTTACATAAACAAAAAGGGCAAAAGCATTATTTGTGCCCTAGGAAACGATATAGTTCCTAGGAACAGATTCAAGCTAGCTTTACTGATTCACTAGGGTATATGAGGGTGGGGAACAGAAACACAAACAGACTTGCAAGATCCAGTTACTATAGGTAAAGGTAAAAATTCCCCTCACACATACGTACTAGTCATTTCGAGCTCTAGGCAGTGGTGCTCATCTCCATTACAAAGCCGAAGAGGCGGCACTATCCAAAGACGTCTCCATGGTCATGTGGCTGGCATAACTAAACACCAAAGCCCATGGAATGCTGTTACCTTCCCACCAGTGGTCCCTGTTTTTCTATTTGCATTTTTACATGCTTTTGAACTGTAGGTTGGTAGAAGCTGAGACAAGTAACAGGAGCTCACTCCATTACACGGTGCTAGGGATTCGAACCACTGAACTGCTGAACTTTCTGATCAACAAGCTCAGCATCTTAGCCAGTGAGCTACCGCGTCCCTTCCAGTTACTATAGCCCTGTGATGGCGAACCTATGGCACGTATGCCACAGGTGGCACGCAGAGCCATTTGTGCAGGCACACGAGCCTCAGCCAAACTTACCTGCACTGTGCATGCGAGTGCCTCCCAGCTGATTTTCTGCCTCTTTGAGGCCTTTTTCAGTCTCCCAGAGGCTCGAGGAAGGCTTCTGCAGCCTTGGGAGACCGAAAAATGGGCCTTCCGGAAGTGTCTGTTTTCAGCACAAAACAGGCCCATTTTTGGGCCTCCAAAGGCTACAGTGGCTTCCCTCGAGTCCCTGGGAGGGTGAAAACGGCCACCCCCGGGTTCCAGAGGCTCTCCAGAGGCCGAAAACAGGCACATCCATTCAATCACATGAATTACAAAACAAGTACAGGAAACCTGTGTACTGTGCATGCACAGTGCAGGTAAGAGGGCAGGGGGAGGGTGTTGTGCACATATGCATGGGAGGCGGGTGCATTGCATTGTGGGTGACAGCACACACACACACATACACACACACACATTTGAATTCTGCAAATACATCTCTCTCAATAAAGCATAGTTCTGGTCTTTCTGATCTCAACCACCTTGAAAGGCTGAGAGAGACGTATTTGCAGTATTCAATCAAAAGTACACAAGAGGTGATAATGAACAAAATCTGGGAAGTGCACTGAAGCTTTATACTGAGCAGGGAGTAGCACAAACCATAATTTTGCACTTCAGCAAATTCAAATCTGTATGACTATGAGAAATAACATTTTATGCACATTAGCTTTGGACAAATATGTCGTTGAAGAATCTAAGGGATTTTGTAATGACTCTAAGCTATGGCATGATGCTGTGAAGAATATTGATCTGAAAATGAATGAATCAAAGACCATAGTAGCTGCATTTGACATGAGAAATGGAGTAAATTATAGCAGATTATACATAACAGTGAAAATATGTTTACTTAAATGATGAGGAAGTGATGGGAAAAAAATATGTGGTCTGCTGTGAGGGTTATATTTTTGTCTAAAACAGCTGTCTCTAATAGTGTGTTTCTGCTCTTTTTGTAGTACAAAAGAACTCAAGGTGAAATACAAAGTTGAATGCAGTGGGAAGCTAAGTGGAGTGAGAATAGGGTTCCTCAATAACTAAATGTAGTAAAGCAAGAAGAGACAAGATCAAAAAAGGTCAATGAATAAATGTGGGTTGAATGCAGAAGTGAACAACAGGCAGAAAAGAAATACGTTGTGGTTCTTTCAGCATGCAGAGGGAATGAAGATTGAATTACAAAACAAGTACAGGAAGAATGAGTGAATGATTTGAGAAGGAAAACTGGGGAAGTGGAAGTTGTCACCAGCTGGAGCTGATTGAGAGCCTGAAAAAATGGTAAGGAAAGCAATGTATAGAGCAAGGATATACATGAGATAAAAACAAAGGTAGTTTGCGAGGATAATACATACAATGAATTATGTCAATGTAAATAATGTTAGTTGTTTCAAGGGGTTTCAGGTTGTTCAAATGGCTACCTCGTCTACTGATCCATTTCTCACTCCAGCTTTGGGGGGGTTTCTCCTACTTTTATACAGCTCTGTACATCATTCAGTAAGCAGATGCATTTATTAGCTAAAAAGACAATTGTCTAGTTGCATAAGGTTTGTGAGAGATTTTTTTATGGCACTTGAATTGTTTTTGCCATTTGGTAAAAGAAATAAAGCTGGAATATTAAAAAAATAAAACAGGGGGGAAGGATTGAGCATAAGCTAACCCTGGAATTATACAATGCTTTTATGTTTGCTAAAATGTTTTTTTCATCACTATGCATTTGATACCGAATATTTTTTGTTAAGTCCAACTATTAGGAAAGAGGGGGGAAATCTGCTAAATATTGGCCCTTAAATTAAAATTATTATTTTTTCTCCTCTATGGATTAAAAAGCTATTAAAATAAACAATAATTTTAGCCATGTTTCTTTTTTGTTATCTCACACCTTTAACTTCTTTGCCTAATTTTCTGCCCTCCAGATAATGTTGCTTATCCAGAAAGGTAATGGTAAGAGTGGTATGTGTATATGCAATGGTGGGATTCAGCCAGTTTACACCAGTTCAGATGAACCAGTTGTTAAATTATTCCCTCCCCCACTATCAAAATGGATCCTGGGCACTGTGCTGCAATGGAGTAGCTAGTGCGAAGGAAAGAGAAGGCTGCGTTCCCTCTTTCTTCTCTGTGCTCCTCTTCCTTCCCTCATGCCAGCTGCTCTGTTGCTTGTTTCTCCATTGCAGCACAGCACCCAAGATGGATAGTGTATGTGTGTGAGGGGGAGTATTTTAATAACCAGTTCACCCAGGGTCAGTTTGGTCATTGTGAGAGGCTTGTCCCGCATGTGTGGTAGAGTTGAGGATGGGGATGGGCCATGCCTCTCACGACAGCCAAACTGACCCTGGGTGAACTGATTGTTAAAATACCCCCCACACATACACACTATTATTATTTGAATCCCACCACTGTGTATATGTATGCATAAAGATACTTCTGAATTAATACAAAATATAACAAACTACTTTCAACCACATGAAATCAGATTCCAGGCAAAAGCGTGCTTGTAAGGGAAATGCTCAAGGGTGTCAAAATATAGGTCAATACTGCCTATTTTTCTGTTTAATTTAATAAGCATTTATCTTTCTAGGCATGTATATTTTTAGATATTATTCAGAAAGCAATGAAAGCATCAGGAATTCTTTTTCTTGCTAACCATATATAGTTACAATTGCAAAATCAACTTATGCTGCAAAAAGTTATATTAAGACCAGCAATATTAAGTATCTAACACAAATGTAGGACAAATACAGTATATTATAGTGTGTGATTATTCAGACTTGAAGCTCACTAACTTCAGTTCAATGAGATAGTGAGATTAGTCTAAGAGATTTTGGAGAAAGACAAAACAGGAATATATATTTTCAAACCCTCTTCGAAAAAATATTAATTGTAGCAGGATCAGGATCAGGATCAGGATCAGGGGTGAAATTTGACCACCTTGGCCAACCTCGGGCAAGGTGATAGGGACAATCTGAATCAGTTCACCAAGCCAAACTAATAAAAATTGCCCCTGGTTGGCCTCGCCCATGCCGCCCGGTTGTCCGGTCATCTCTTCCAGCTGCTCTCTTGGCCCTTCCAGTCAATCAATGACCGAGGGAAGAGGAGAAGACTTTATTCCATGTGGAGACTGTAGGGTTTCCCTCATGGATCTTCTCCTTCTGTTGCTTTGAGCAGTCCCCTCCCTCACTCTTTCCATTGGAGCTAAGTGGGCTGCCTCCAAGGTTGTCCAAGCTCAGCCCCTCTCCCAGCCCACCCCCTCAGGGCTGTTGCTGTGACTTGGCTGCTTGGGACTTCTAAGGCTCTCAATTGGCATTGTGCACAGCGCCTCTAGGCGGGAGATTAGCTGTATGGTGCCCACCAAGCTGCTTTGTCCTCCTCGCTTCCTCACTCCTGGAACCGCTATGAACTTGCACTGCCTTCTCACCATGCAAGGTAAGGTGGCGGCAGGAGAGGAGAGGAGGCGACAGCTCGGTTCCTGCACCTGGAACAGCTTTCAAGATGGGGTGTGGTGGGGGTGGCGTTGGGGTACCTTTGTGGCAAAAATGATGAAGAGCCTGGAGGTCAAATGGAATTGGAGCAGAAGCTTTAGGAACTGTAGTCTGACAGATGGACGGAAACTAGTTATGAGGGAATAGTATGAATGTCTCCATATGCTACTAGATTACTAGAAGAAGAGATCCAGAGACAACTGTGAGGCAGAGAATGGGATAATTGCATAAAGGGGACTATTCACAAAAAATGGCTGTGTCATAGATACACAACATAGGTCTCACATGTCTGATAATCTGGTCTCTGTTGAATCTGAAAAAGTGTTAAGTTTCCTAATTCAGGGGTCTCCAACCATGACAACTTTAAGCCTGGCAGACTTCAACTCCCAGAATTCCCCAGCCAGTTTTGAGACCCCTGTCCTAATTAATTCTGTATTGGTGACTGGCTATGAAGTCTGTATTGGTGACTTCTTTATTGTAGGAGAAGCATCTTCAGATCTCTTAAGACCGTGATGGCGAACCTATGGCACGCGTGCTGGAAGTGGCATGCAGAGCCACTTCTGCTGGCACATGAGAGGTCACCCGGAAGGTTTGTGCGCATGTGCAGAGATGCATGGCATGCATGGCGGGGGGGTCACACATGCATGCCAGGGGGCGTGGGGACCCCACGCACATTGCCTTCTGGGTGCTGGTACGTAAGCGCACATACAATTTTCAGCACAGGAGACAAAAAAGGTTAGTCACCACTGTCCTAAGAGATGCATTAGGAAACTGAAGTTATTTTGGGATATTGCATTTCCCAGATTAAAAATTTACATACCTCTCCCACCCACTCCACCCGCCCCCCATTGGATCAAGACAGCTTTTGCCCTAGAAAATGCACTTGGTCATTGCTGACATCAACTTGGTCATGCCCACCTACCCAGTCACATGACCACCAAGCCACACCCACCAAGCCACATCCATAGAGCCGGTAGGGAAAAGTTTTGAATTTCACCCCTGATCAGGAGGAGTGTGGAAAAGATCCACAACAACAAAGCTTCCTTTTGACTTGGGACAAAATTTAATTTTAATATGAATTCAATTAATTTTATAACTCACGGAAGGTGGGACAAACTCAGTCTCCAATATGTAGTTCGGGAACTTTGCTACAAAAGGTAGCCCTACAGCTCCTGTATCAGGAAGAGGGGATTTGAAAATCTTTTTCACTTCAGTACATAAAAGATTTTAAAGGCAGGGAAAGGAAGAAAAGTGTTGGGTTCAATGAATTACAGATTTGTGCTAAAATCAGAATGAGCATGCACCATCAATTGGCAGGCAAAAGCAGGAAAACGAGAGGGAAGATTTATTCTCTTATCTTGTATATATTTATATTTGTGTGTGTGCATTTATGTGTGTGTATATACACCTACACACAGAGAAAGACAGAGACAGAGAGACAGACAGAGACAGAGAGAGACATACACACAGAGAGAGAACTTACATATGCATAACACAATAGTATTAAAAGGTCAACACGACTTCAACATTCAATCACAAAAGTAGCATTATTTAAAACAAGATAGGGAAAGCATGCTGAAAAAAGCTGCTGCATTATTATTATTTTCCAATTTCCTGGTCAGCTACATCACCTGGGTTTTCTTTGGTATAACAAAGTAATATGCTTTGTGTGTTTGTTTCTATGCTCCAACTTGTGAATTCATTATTTATATGTATCACTGTGTGTGTGTTCACACCAGGAAGCACAGGACAGGTGATCATAGGACCAGAAGGGAGAAGCAGAGGAGCTTAAAAGGGGGGGTTGACAAAATTCAGAGTTTATTCTCATTTGTTTCTTTCATTGGGGTGCATTAGGAGGCGGGTTCTGAAATATATTTCTCCAGAACTACAACTTCAGATCTGGCCTATTGTCCAACTTCCCATTTTCTACTGTTACATCAGATTTGGTCCCATTCTATTCAGTTTTCAGAAGGATATCCTGCTGATTAAAGACAGATGGTGGGACAAAATTTTCTGGTTGTAAGAAGAATAAAAACAAAAAGGAGGAAAAACCAAGGGTGGAAGTCCCCAAAGTTATGTTATAATCCTAACAGCAATAACACTTAAACTTATATATCACTTCATAGTGCTTTACAAAAGGCTGAGTCAACCTTGAGCCAATCAGGATCAAACACCTGGCAGTGGGCAGAGCTAGCCTGCAATATTGCATACTACCACTCCATCATCTAACCTCCAAAAATGTTGACTGTGTTGCTCCATATCTTCTTCCTTGTCTTTGTATCACAGGAAACAAGGCATAAGAGCTGTGGTGGCGCAGTGGTTAGAATTCAGTACTGCAGGCTAGCTCTGCCTACTGCCTGCAATTTGGCAATTTGAATCTCACCAGGCTCAAGGTTTCCAGGAACCAG
Source organism: Bungarus multicinctus (assembly GCA_023653725.1). Classification (NCBI taxonomy): domain Eukaryota; kingdom Metazoa; phylum Chordata; class Lepidosauria; order Squamata; family Elapidae; genus Bungarus; species Bungarus multicinctus. Next base: position 12,221,015 of record CM042846.1, read on the forward strand.
ATTGTTGGGGGCAGTATGCTGACTCTGTAAACCACTTAGAGAGGGCTGTAGAGTACTGTGAAGTGATATATAAGTCTAAATGCTGTTGCTATAAAGATGTTCATGGCTGTCTTCCAAAGAAAGGACATTGACACCTCTTTTGGAATGGAAGATAAAAATAAATATAAAAGTTTGAAGGGAACTTTTGTTAACAGTAATGCTAATAGTAAGGAGCTCTAGATCCAGCTGCCAAATAATTTTGGACAATTCCTAAAGATCGCTAAACCCATTACATTTACCAGTAAGGCAGAGAGCTGCAATGAGGCTGTGTAACAGCAAAACAGGAACAGCAGTGCTCCTACTTCAAGGAAACCATATGAGCCAACAATTCCACAACAAGAAAATTGCTCATATGTTTTGCTGATTCATTCCAAAAGAAAACAAAGAGCCACTTTGATTCAGTTGTTGTTTCACAGTTCCACAGTAATCTATAGGGCAAACAACCCAGTGCTGTCTACCCCAACCATGCCCCAACTTTGTAATGAATATTTGTAGCCACAAATTAAATTGTGGGAAGAGCAAACATTCAATAGGATAGTTATTAAAAGGGAGATAAATTGTTTCTGAATAATATCCCCAAAAGAAGGTAATCACCTTGTTTTTTAGTTATTATACTGTATGTTATTGATTAGCAATAGTACTAATAGAAAATGGTAATATAAACAGACAAGATCATAATTTTACAGTAGTCCCTTTAATTCATTTCATAAATGAAGGAGTTTGCTGACAAAGCAAGCTATTTGTGAAGCCCAGCCTAGCCTTATGCCAACAATTGCAGAATAGTATGAATAGAATGTGCTGTGCATTAGGTCTTGCATTGATATCCAGACTTCCTCAAGGATATAGACCTCCTTAGACTATGATGGATCCCTACAATTTTACAGAGTGTTTATGAAATATTAAGAATATGGCACAGGAGGCTTTTGTCTTATAGTATGTACATGACTAATAATTATATAAAATGCAATAGATTCAATCTCTGTATTATACAGCACCCTGAGAGAATAAAAATATTTCTTCAGAACCATTACGTGTACCTGTCTCAGAGGTCTATGTCCAACCACCCACCTGTAAACAATTTTCTCCCAGTTGGGGGTGGAAACCAATACAATTTGCACAGTAAGTAAAGCAGTGGGTTACAACCACACACAATCATTTGAAACCTGAGTGCAATGAACAGTTCAAAAGGTTGGACATTCAATATGTGAGCACTCCAGGTAATTCTACTATTGATATCAAGTTGGTGAAATTAGGAGAAGTTGCAGATGCAAGCATTAGCAGTTGTACATACAGTATACATCTGCAGCAGGACAATCTTTGTAGGTATAGTTGCATACATATCAATATTTTAAAGTGCGGCTTGTAACAAAAACTATATAGTTTTATTGCTACATACATTTACCCTGAATATTGTTTCATTTGCAGTCTGTATCATCTGAGTAATGATAGGGAAATGGGGTTTTAATGAACTCCTGTTGGAATTTATACTATGCTAGACATTAGTCTTAGTTTTATATCCATCAGCATAGTAGGATACAAGGGAATACTGCTTGTTTCCTGAATACATTGGCTATTCTATAAATGACTTATTTCCAAAGTGACTCTTCCTCCTGTTTACTCCTTTTAACTTTAACTTTTATTAAAAAGAACTTCTATTAAGCTGCCTTTTAACTACGTCCCCCAACATCCCATTTCCCTAATGAAAACCTTTACCTGGTTAAATTGAAATAGCATTAAAACATGAAACATGCATGTAAGTAAAGCAAACTATGATCTCAGCTTTACAAATAAAGCAGAAACATTATCTTGGGGGTTAATGGGGGAACAGGAAGAGTTTTTGAAGATATACATACTACAGATTCTGATTTTTAATGCTTGGGATCTAATAGGTATTTGAATTGATTGAATTTCACTGTTTGAAATGCATTCATGAGACCGGAGAAAGGAACAGCAGCTTAATCTAGCATGGTAATAGTGCTCATGAGGATAAAAAGAAAAGCGTTTTATGTTCAGATTCATTTGCCTTCAAAAATCTCTTACATTGGATTTCTAGCATGCTTAATTTTATTATTTCACTGAATCAGACAATGGCTTGTTAACAGGGAGGAAAAAACGTATCGGAGCTGTAGCCTGATGCAAAGGTTAGGTGGTCTGCTCATTTGATTGTACTCTGTTTCTAAAGAAAATACAGTAGCATTATTTCATATCCTTATGTTAGAGGAAAATGTCATGGCAATTGTAAATAATGACCTTTATGGGCACTCTTTATCAGTTTTAAACTTAAATTGTCAAAGACTCTTCTTTACCAATTTGAATCCCACTGAGTTTATTGGGCACCTTGGAAACAATGGAAAAAAAAGAAGAATATCTCATTATGGTTCAGAAAAGAGGTATATTAGTTACCAACCAGCATTCTTTTTCAATCTGGGAGATGGCATACTATCTGTGACTTCTGTTTGTGATCTTAAATAACGTTTTGTTGTTTCCTTTGAAAAAGAGCTCATCAAAGGAAGGTCAAAAAAGGCAGTGTTATGAGAAATGCAGGCTGTTGATTTTTTTTTTTATTTCACTTGTATAGAAAACAAGTTGCAGTGGAATCTTTTCTATTTCAGCTTTCATGCCTCTGAACCTGGTTTTGAATTTGACTTTTAAGTTCTACTTAAGGTTGCTATAGCAGGGTACTTCATGAAATATGATATTGTACATCAAGAACTGCACAAAAAATAGTATCCTCTCCAGTTTATGTCTTATATAAAGTAGTCAGACCTGCACAGCACATGACTCACTAAGACAAACACCAGCTGTACTTGGTGGCCAACTCAGAGCTTGATATATGTCTTTTTCTGCTATCTATATTTATATTTATATTTGTCTTGATGGAGGCAGCATCTAAACTTATTTCAGGGCTGACACTGTCATATAAGAACTGGGAGGAAATAAGGAAACCTTACTCAGTTATTGGGTTTCAGTCAACAGTATGGCAGGCGCTTAATCTTGAGAGCTGCTGGAGTTAGACTCAGATCCTTCCAATTTGAATGTGGTTGAACCTACTTCTTTTGAGCTGCCTTGAATCAAAGCTCAAATATTTTTTTCCTAGAGGTGAAACATCATTAGTTTCTGATCTGGCCTTATACAAACAAGCTGATCTACAGATTCTCTTGAATAAGTAGTATGATCAAAGCCTGTTTGGGAGAAAAATCTTCCTCTTTTTCATAAAACACCCAACTCTGCAATGCAATGCAGTGGGAGTCTTTCTACACACACACACACACAGAGAGAGAGAGAGAGAGAGAGGAGTGTGCTTGTCAGTTCAACTAGAACTGGGTGAAAGTCGCATATTATGACAAGAAGAAGACTCCTGCCATTGCAGACTGGTCAATCTACTTTTAAACATGATTTAATAGCATTTAAGAAAAGTGCTAACCCCATGTTTAAAATAGTTTCCTTACGAGTAGATGGGATAGCATGGTTGCACTGTGAAGTGGAAATCACTCTCACACTGCACTGTCTAGTCCCATCCATATCTGATCAGCCTAATCCCCCTTTTAAGATTTGCCTCAGAGACTTGGGAGGTAGAGCAAGAGAGACTTGTATGGAAAAATAAATTATCTTTGCTGCTAAAATTAGTGATTCTGGAAAAAAGGAAACATTATGAGAATGAAGGAGTGATATCTGTACCAGATATGGAACAAAGGGAATTGAGTCAATTTCTTCCCTTGGGGTAAATTGACATGCCACCAACAGAATGGTAGGGAAAACAAGTAAGATTGTATCTATGGCAAAAATGTGTTGGGTTAAGAATGACTTCAGGGTATCTTAAATATGAGTTGGGAAACAGATGAAGATAACATCATAGAAACATAGCATTTAAAAAAAGAAATTACCAGGGCATTTTTGTGCAATAGTTAGTCATTTTGGTTGCATCTCTGAGTTGCTGGCTGTGTGAGGGCAGTAACTGTTCAATCAAGAGTTCCAGCATTTTAATTATAGAATTCATTATATAGAATAATTTATATTGACAGTTCATGCAAAGCAATTCATTGTGTTCACAGAGATTGAAATACATCATTATATTACTCTGGCTATTAAATAGAAAGGCTGTAGTTCAGTTTCATTTCCACTCGGTAATACAGATAGACCTCATTTAATGGTTATTCACTTAGTGACTGTTCAAAGTTCTTACAGCATTGGAAAAAGTTACTTACAACCAATCCTCATATCTACAACTGTCACAGCATCTATATGTCATGTGATCATGCTTTGGTTGCTTGACAACCATTGGGCATTTACAATGGTCGCAACATTCTATGGACACATGATTGCCATTTGAGACCTTCCCAGCTGGCTTTCAACATTCAAAGTCAATGAAGAAGCTAGCAGGGAAGGTCACAAATTGAGGTCAGTTGAGGTCTCATTTAACAACCATGCATTTAATGACTATAGCAAGATGATCATAAAATCAGGTGTGGTCATGTGATGCTTTACTTAATAACTACACTCATTAATAATGAATGTTTCAGTCCCCATTGTGGTCATACGTTGAGGACTACTTGTACAAAAGCAATATCTATCAGTGACTCATTAAAGCAGCTACATTTTTTCAAGACTACATGCTTGAATGAGTTGTTGACAAGTACTGCATTTCCATTCTAACCCCTACAAAATACTATTTTGTCAATTAAATATGAAGCATTTCCCAGTACTTACCTTTCCCAGTCCTTACCAAATAGATTCCATTCCATTTTTTAAACAATTTAATGATCCAATATTTTTGTGGTTGGAAGTTTTCAAAATAAATATATAAATAGTTCTTCATTACTCATTTTATATCTTATTTCTTCTGTCTAAAACATGAAACCCACTTATGCCAGTTTTATTTCAAATTCAGTTTCTTTCATTGATATTTTTTCCTAAGAAAATATCTACAGTTTTTTGACTGTGGGTAACTGGTCATCTAGCCAAACTCCAAATAATATGGTTTTTCCAACTGACTATTGTACTTGTTTTTTTTTTAAACTTAGAAGATAAATAGGAATAGTGATATAGAGCACCAGGGCTACACGTTTGATACTTTCAGTCATGGGCATTGGCTTATATTGCCACATTGAAGAGAGTTGGATAGTTTTATATTGTAATCCAATTATAGATCAACAGCTTTAGAAAGGGCTCAACAAATTAAATCACTAAATCAAATCACTAAAATATCTTGAATCATTAAATTCCAGCATACTAAAAGGAGGCAGTAAGCCAACCATGAATTCTAAATCAATGCACTTATAGTCCTACTATATAAACAAGATCCCAATTTGCATTTTTGCTGGAGGCTATTTGAAGCAGATTCATATGAAACAAACTTAGTACATACAGGTATAACTTAAAAACATCTCAAACACCAGCAACAATGGGCCCATGTTCCCAATTTCAAAGTGTTATCGCTGCAAGATGCCATTTGGAAGGCAGTGTGATCAGTTAAGCTAATTGAACATCTTAATAAGATTTGATTTAGAACAAAAATAAAAGCTTAATCTTGATGACTAATACTATCATCAAATTATAATAAATGCCAGCAGAAATCAGCCACATTATTGCAGGCAGTAAATCAAAGAATATAAGTGTACCAAATATGTATGTTTCTTCAAAGGAATTATGAACTAAAAAGCTAATAGAATGGATTATCTGAATCCTGCAAATAAAATGCTATTTAATGAATACAAATATTTAAAAGGTTTATTCTAAGGCAGTAACTGCGGGAGTTCAGGAGACAATAAGAATAAAAAACAATTTAAAAGCTAGCATAATAGCTCTGGGATGGGGACACAGAAACTCATTCTGTATGAATAAAAGCACCCTTTCTTCCAACATTACATCACATTATGTTTTATAAATTGAATTATATATTTAGGAACCTGATGAGCATATATGGTTACATATAAATAGGCCTCTGTGTTGTCTTTTCATCAGCAAATGGGTTGGATTGTCATTTTACTTTTATAAGGGGTGAGAGAGGAAAATAATAAAAAAGCAGAGAGGGCCTGTTTAATTTAGACTGATAGTTCTGGACAGCCTGTGCCTTCCTCATTCTGTCAGAGAAAGGGGTGGGGGGAAACAGACACACTCAATTCTATAGGTTTTTCCTGTATTACATAAAATTTGATTGTTTTGTCATGTTTTATCAACAGGATGGCTAGCAATCTTTGTTAAAATTAATTTTAAAAAGTTGAGGTTGTCGAAATAAATATTTTCTGAGAAACATGTGAACTCTTTTCTCCAAATCCTTTCTCCGGCCCATTTTTTTCCAAACCATCTGAGCATGTAAAACAAGTGACTCTCTTTTGGACATTATAGCTTGAAAATATTGAATCAAAGTGAGGTGGTCTTTTCTATAGAGAATTCCCCCTCCCCCGCCCCCCCGCCTTTCGAGACAGACATTTTGTAGGTGGTAGCCTTACCAAAGCCTCAGCTGCTCCTGTTACAAGCAATCCTTTATAGGGGTACTTTGTGCCAATGCAGTGATTGAAATATGTTCAATTATTCTCCCACATGCATTGCTATCAGCAAGCCTTACCTGCAAACGTGTCATTGTTCCACAAAGACTCACCATATGGAGACATTTCCAGTAGCAAATTCAGTTCAGGTTTATTGTTTTTTTAAAGCAGATGCTCACTTCTTCAGATTACCCACAGAGCTCAAGAGCCATGCTGGCAGTTGAAGTAGAAATCAATCAGTTCTACATTGCCTTCTCTTTAAATACTGAAATTAGCCCATTGTGGTATCTTCCCTTTACTGAACCATTTGTCATTGAGTACTGTATCTCAATGGTCCTGATGTTTCTGGATGTAAGTATACACTAAGGTAAAATATTCACATATGATGCTTCTCTAGATATCAGCTGGTGCCTAGTTCTGGCCAACAAAGTAATTACTCCTTCCTCTTCACATAGTTTGACTAACCCTGTGGTACTCTGCTCTAATATTATACCTCCTGTTTACCTCCCAGTTTTGTCTCATTAGTTGTTTCGTTATCATTAATGGTTTATTTATGTATTATTTGATCTATTGCTCATGAGAGCACATTGACTTGTTTCTTTTTCAATACAAGTGTCAATTTGAATGAAGTTGGTAGTTTGCTCCACTACTAATTACTGTAACAGCCATCCTGATGATACTCCTATAGAACTGTACTATCTCTCTCTTTCCCTTTGCCTGAAGCAGCCATCTCTACAGTGTGTCACATTCAAGGGAAAGTGGGTACATTTAAAACCCTAAGTGAAGGTCAACCACACTCAAAACCTATCTTCCCACAAGGATCCCATCAACAGTTACAACAATAATAATGGCAAATATCAGCAAAATACCAAAGTTCTCAAGAATACACACACACAAATATACACACCTAGTCAAACAAATTAATACACTTGGGAAAATAAAATGGTTTTCATTTGGTGCAGAGAAGACCCTAATGTAGGAGCAAATAAGCTTTTCAGGAAAACACATTCACAGACACAATGCCAGTATCCATAATTATGTTGCAGCATTATGTAGGTAGATGACAACTTTCTGCAAAGGGCTTCACTAAATTTGGGAAATTCCAACTAACTAAAAACTCCTTTTTTAAAAAAAAAAATATTTTTATTGTTTTATATCACAAATTCCATTTTTATATTTGAAGAGTGTGTTTTCTAGGTGTCCAATGTGTTAAAATAATAACATTATCATAATAGTCATTACAATTGTGTACATAGACATATATGCAATAAAATCAATCGTTATTGAAAAGTATACTTTTATAATATCAATTATACAACTATCAAAATACTTACTAATCATTTTTTCTTTCTCATGTAGTCCATATTTCACATAAATCACTCATCTAACTTCTGTATCTGTCAGATAACCATTTGTAGAACAGTTCCCATGTTCACAAAATATTTCGAATCTTCTTTTTCTTTGATTTTTAAGGTTAACCTATCCATTCCTGATTACCAAACAAACCTGACTCACCAAGCTATCCATCTGTTCTCAGGACTTTAGATACGTTTCTGTATTAAGATCATTTTCTCCCTTTTAGCCTTTAGAGCTCTATAGGTAATTCTGAAGCAATCACATGTACTTTAACAGCCAAATCTGTTTCAATTGCCATCTTTTTTTTTTCACTTAGCAAATGGAGCAGTTATAAAGATTTCTCTGCATTGACTACTCCATATTTTCCCTATTAGAAAAAGTGTAGAGCAATTGAAAGTAGTATCAGCTGTTCTACCAAACATTCCAGAAGATATACTGGGTAGGCTTTCAAAGTTGGTGTCAACTAAACAGAGGTGAGCTTTTGGGTTGAATGGCCATGGGCTAGTTTTCCGATATCCTAATGTGACAACTGTGGCTGACGTTTCCAGAGGCAGTGAGAGCTGTTTTGTAATATACTTCTAATGACTGATTGGTCTGTGTCAGCTTTCTTGAACATCCGTGGCGTGGACTGAACAAAGATCAGTTTGCCAGGTTCAAATACAGAGCTTAGTCAGTCCCTGCTCAGTTGTCTGTGAGCTGCCAAGAAATACATTACAATTCAGCAGCTCATTCTGCCTTTGAAGATGCCGACCACAATTGCCAGTGTAATGTCAAAACATCAGAAAACTAGACCATGATCATTGACTCACAACACAAAAAGCTTCAGAGATTTTTTTGCACCAAATTCAGAATACAGTCAGCATTGGGAAGACCTGAAATACAGTCTATTCATCCTTCAAAACAAACTTGACACAAAGAGTCTTCCCCCTCTCCGCCCCCAATGTAAGGTAATATGAGTAGCATAATTAACCTTGAGAGTCAACAGTAGGCAGTGAGGTGAGGTTTGAGGGTGAGTGATTCCAGAAGATTTCTAAGTAGTTCACACTACTATACTATTTGAAGAAAAGGGAGGATGAGAACAATTTAAAATGTGATGTCTCTTTCAACTCTAAATAGTTACAGAACTGTTACTTGAGTACATTTCTTTATTGATTAAAGTTTCTATTGCTGTTCAGTTCCTGCAGTTTCCTAGCAGCTTACAAAATGCCAACACATGAGGTTAAAAACATCAATGACATTACACATACCAAATTATTATTTATTTACATTACTTTTAAAATAATAATAGAAAAAGGAAGAGAGGAAAACAAAGATAATTTTGATAGAAATACATACATTGTCAAAGAAGAAGTGTCATAACAAGTGCTTTTTAAAAAGTGAATAAAAATAGAATAGAAAAATGGAAAAAGAAACAGGACAATATATCATTATATTGTAAACAGTTACAATTCTATATATGCTTATTTAACACAAATGTTATTGAAATATGTATTTAATTCTAATACTCTTATATAGCTATCAGGCTTTTAAACTCTTTTGTATAAACTAGTCCCATATTTAATTATATTTGGCTATACATCTGTAACCAAACTGCTCAGACAAGGTACTGTAGGTGTAATCACATCTTCAATCCAATGCTGCAATTAATTAAAAAGGCTTTGTATTCTACTTCTAAACCATCAGAGGTGGTATTCAACCGGTTCTCACCTATTCGAGAGAACCGGTAGTGTGATTTGGCATGGGTCGCAGAACTGGTAGCAACCCCTGACTGCCACGCCCCCGAACAGGGTTGCCTGGTTGCCTGCTTGTCCCATTCGCTCTCCTAGCTTTCCCAACCACATGGTGCCATGGCGCAGCTCAGGCAGATGTCCCAGGGCTGCTGCACAAGCACACTGCATGTGCAGCTGCTACACATGCAGTACGCATGTACAACAGCTCCGGGACATCCGCCTGCCTGCCTGCCCTCCTGGAGCACATTTTCTGCCTTCTATCAGCTGATGCGCCTCTTCCAGCCCAGCCTGGCCCAGCCAGCCAGCAGGTGGGTGGGTGGATGTCCCGGGGCTTCTCCTTTGTCCTAATATGCCTGCAGCAGCTGGTCCTCCTGCCCCTCACCCTCCCCTCCCTCGCCTGGCCTGAGAGGATAAGGGTGATGGCAGGGGATAGCGAAGCGGCTGGGTCCCTATCTTCCCCTCTCTCTCCCCCACTCTCTCTCTCTCTCTCAGTGTGTGTGTGTCTCTCCCTCATAGCCGTGGCTGGGCTTTCCTTGGTGCTCTTTGCTATTTTCATTTCTTCTTTTTGGAATCCAGACTGGCTGAACAAGGATTGCCAGCTGTGCTGGAAGCGTCTCTTCGGTTGACCCATTTCCCTCTCCCCCTCCTCTCGCAACTGGCAGGGCCGGGAGGATGGCGTGCACACCCAAGGAGGAGAAGGAGGAGAAGTTTCCAGTGCGGCTGGCGATCCTTGTTCAGCCAGTTTTGATTCCAAAAAGAAGAAATGAAAATAGCAAAGAGCACCAAGGAAAGCCCAGCCAGGGCTTTGAGGGAGACACACAAACACACAAACACACACACACACACAGAGTGGGGGAGAGTGGGGGGAAGATAGGGAAGAGCGCTGGTGTAGTGATTAAGGCACCAAGCTAGAAACTAGGAAATCTTGACTTCAAGTCCTGTTTTAAGCACAAAACCAGCTGAGTGACCTTGGGCCATTCATTTTCTCTTAGGCCTAAAAAGGAGGCAATGACAAGCCATGTCTGAAAAACCGTGCTAAGAAGACTTCAGGGACTTCTGCAGGTTTTCTTTCTTACTATACAGTCAGAAGACATTTCCATTCTTTATTAGTCTTCAACTTTTATTTAATCAACCCCATCTCCCCCCAAACCCCTTTCACCTCATTAAATTTCTTAAATGTTGTACAATCTTTGTATTCCTCAAAGCTTTCTGTTTGCCTTCTACATTTTAAAATATTTTTTCTGTAATAATTTTCCTCTCATACCTGGCAGTTTTGTCTGTTTCTTGGTAGTTAAAGTAGTTGTAGTGGACAGCCTTTCCTTCTAGTTGTGTTCTTCTAGTCTAGAAGATATTAGATCCCAAATGAAATTCATCCTGACTCTCAAAGGACAGTCTTACATTGAGATGGGAATGCCTCCTCTCCTTCAGTTACTGGTCATTGCTTCTTGCAGCCATTTGTTCTGTTTTTTTTTTCCTATTGGATTATACCTTGATTATGTCATAAGGAGGCCATTGTTAGCTAGCTATACTTTCCTAGCTGCTAATATACAACATACAGCACTGAATAGAAATTTTATTTTCAAGGTAGGATGTAAATTAAACAGGTCAGTGATTTTTCAGTCATTAGACTGAGATGAATTCATCTTTTTCTTTTTGTGCCTTCATGTCAATCTAGACTCCTGGCAGCTGCAAGCATACACTGATGCCCTTTGATTGGCAAAGTTTTCAGAGGTGGTGTGCCAGGAGTCAGTCTTAGTTTCTAGCACAGTGCCTTTTTACCACTGCACCAAAGTGGCTCTCTTCTTTTATCTACCTGTCAGAAATATGGACTATTTTAAACTTGTCCAAATAAACTCATGAAGAATATATATACTTTCTAATTCACTATAATAAAGTGAGGTATTTAACTGAAATAAGTGAAACCTCATAGAGGAATATAACAAGTTAAAACTGACATAGCAATAGCACTTAGACTTATTTACCACGTCATCGTACTTTACAACACTCTCTAAGCAGTTTACCAAGTCAGCATATTGCCCCCAACAATCTAGGTCCTCATTTTACCCACCTTAGAACGTGGAAAGCTGAGTCTAACTTGAGCCAATCAGAATCAAACTCCTGGCAGTGGACAGTGAGTTAGCTTCCAATACTGCATTCTAACCACTGTGCTACCACGGCTCTATAATTCATACAGAGTATCAGTTAAGGATGGGTAAGGAAGGGAAAAGAAAGGAAAATGCTGATCAGAAGCAAGGAAGCTATGAAATACGCCATATTGGAGGCAGCAAAAAAGCAGAAATGGAGGTAAGGTCTAGCAGTTGAGCTGGTGGAATTTGCAACCCTGGCACCTGAATGGCATTTGATGGGATAAAGGGAAACGAAAACAGATGCAAACTTTGAACAGAGGCTGACAAAGTATTTTACAATCTACAATCAGTTTATAATCAGTGTTATATAAGTATTCCTTCCTTACAATAAAATATAAGGAGATGCTATTGTAGAAAATACTCATGTCATCTAAAGAGAGGTACATTTGTTGTACATGTGAGCCCATTGTGATGGATGTTGTGTGGCAACTGATATGCAAGATAAGGTAGTTATGAAACCTTAATAGTATAAATAGTGCTGTCTGAGATATATTGAAATCTAGAAACCCCATAACATTTCTGCTGCTGTAGTTAACTGGAATTATCACTGAACCACAGTAACAACCTTGATTGCACAAGTTAATTGTGATCACATTTTAAAGGAATCTCAGGGTCCCTGTTTAAACTGGAAGAAGTCACAGGGCTTCCCTAGCTGGGGGAAATAGTGAAACAAATCTTACAAAAAATGAAGAGCCAGCAAAGGGCTGCAAGAAAAGGGAAAAGAAAAAGATATGCAGGGAATAGAGAAGCAAATAAACACCAGCCAGGCAAAGAGCCTAAAGCTACTCATGAAATTTAAAGTAACCCTTCTTGGAAAATCCCTAAAGTAAAACCACACTGAATTTGACAGCTTTTCATTAACTGAGACAAATTTTCCCTATTTTAAAACACTGAATTTCTGCCTTGCTTCAAATGCTTCAAAACTTCTTTTTGAAAATTTAGAAACCAGTGCTTTTGCTGGATTTTTTTTTCCAAAATAAGAAGAGATTAAACATCCCATGTATCAAGAAGATCTACTGTACAATGTACAATGATTATTCATATGTCTCTGTGTTTGTTCTTTACTGTATGTAGTTGGGGAGACTCTTTCTCTCTCTCTCTTTTCTTTGGAGATACTGGATCTTAATATTTAAACTTATAGGGCAGGGGTGTCAAACAATTAACAGATGACCTGACTGTTTCCTAGTATGATTTGACTGTTGATTGTACTCTATGACTATCATTAAGTGTTGTACGTTATGATTCTTGATTCTTAACGAATGTATCTTTTCTTTATGTATACTGAGAGTATTTACACCAAGACAAATTCCTTGTGTATCCAATCACACTTGGCCAATAAAATATTCTATTCTATTCTATTCTATTCTTGCAGCCCATGACCTGGATGCATCACATGCTGGCCCCTCCCCACCCAGTTTAGCAAAGGGGAGGAAATCCCAATACGTCATGTGACACTGCCATGACGACGCAAGTTTGACACCCCTGTTATAGGGAGAGTAGAATTATTAAATTTGTTTGTATTTGTTATGATGGATGTTATACTTCTTTATGTATTTATTTTCCTTTTCTTTGCAGGTAGTCCTTGACTTACAAACAAGTTGTTTGGGGACCATTCAGAAATTACAACAGTGCTGATAAAAATGGAATGGACTTATAACTACTACCTGAAGTTACAGCCATTTCAGTGCTCCTATGGTGATCAAAATTTGGTAATTTGACAGCCTGACCATATTTACAATCTCAGGAGCACCCCAACTGCCTCCACTCACCCCCCCCCCCCCGCATTTATACTCTTTGGCAATACTTCACCCTGTCTTGTGGGGCAACAATCCTCAGCAAGTGGCAGCATTCATTCCCTCCCAAGTGGCAACATTTGCTCAAGCTCCAGTATTCATTTTCTCCCCATAAGTAGCAGAGAACAAATGCTGGGGCATGTGTAACTGCTGCCACTTATGGGGTGAGAACAAGAGAGTGAATGTTGCCAGTTGAGGGGGACCAAAATAAATGTTTGGGCTTGAACAAATACTACTGCTTGCTGAGTCTTGCTGCTCTGTAAGACAGGGGATAGAGTAGTCAAATGGACATTGATGGGGTGAGATAGGTGGAGGGGGAAGCCAGCTCAGGGCTGGAAGAGACCAAGCCCAGTATGGCTTGAGTTGAGATGAGCATTCACTTAACAAACTTTGATTCTCAGTTAATGACTTAACAGGGAGAGATGGAATTGTGGACACTAACTGATGCAGACATGTGACATCTTGCTTTATGACCACTTTACTTAGTTACCAAAATTCTGATACCAAATAGAGGACTACCTAACAGTCGTGGTGGCACAGTGATTAGAATGCAGTACTGTAGGGTAACTCACTGCTCACTCCAAGAGTTTGATTCTGAGTGGCTCAAGATCCACCTTCCATCTTTCTGTGGTCAGTAAAATGAGGATCCAGATTATTGGGGACAATATGCTGACTCTGTAAACTGCTTAGAGAGAGCTGTGAAGCAGCATATAAGTCTAAGTGCTGTTGCTATTATATTCACTCTTTTCTTCTTTTTCTGCTTTTTATTCTTTCTCTGCTTTTTATTCTTTCTTTTCATTCTTTTCTTTTTCTCTAAATTTAATTTGTAGTAATGAAATATCTACAAGTAAGCAACAAAGCTCAGAGAGCACCTAGAGCACCACAATAAGCCAGATGTTTTGCAAATAACAAAATCAATAATTGACTATTATAGTTAGCGCATGACTTTACTGATGGCTACTGTATTCTCAATATTGTTGTTCATGTCTGAGCCAAGTGGTTTCTATTGTATTTGGCTGCCTTGATGGTGAATTATTATTATTATTATTATTCTGTATTCCATGCTTGCTTGCTTTTTTATTTATACATTTACGTATGAATGTCTAAATCATTTCAGTCAACTAACTCTGAGAAATGTACAAAGTAATAGCCACCATCAGTGGAACAATAAAATGCAATAATATACAATAAAATATACTATGCACTTCCTTATAGTAAAATAATAAATTACCCCTTAGAAGAAAAAAAATGGGCAGAAGCAATTTTGGTAACAACTCAAATGGTATCTTTTGACACCAGAGCTACTCAACAATCAGTAATAAAGTACTATAGTGCACATGTTTATGTTGTGCCTAGTACCTCTAATTGATGATGTTATAAATGCTAATGCAGCATGTGATGATAAACAGCCCACACAAAAGCTCGTGTGTACTGATTTGTATCATACATCTTGCAGCATTGTTCACAGTTCAGCTGAGATGGCAGAGCTATAGCCAAAAACATCCACAAGAATGTATTGAAAGGAAGTTGGAGGATTCTGGGTATAACAAGTGTTTTGAGGCGGCAATGAAGAGGCACACACGTATAGTGATTCAGTCTTTTTGTTTATTTCCAGGACACCGACTGACTTGGTGGCGCGGCAGCCCTTCTTTTAAAGGACTCCCGCGCCTAAGTCAACCAATGACGGGGCGAGGATCTCCCGCCGGAATGTAGACCAATAAACAGTAAGTATTTCAAATATTAACCAATCCAGAACACCCCTCCCTCCTTGGTCCAGTCTGACCAATCAGGAGCCGCGCCTATGTTACGTAATCACGTAGATAGGCGGGGCTCCTGTGAGTCCGACTGGACCTGCGCGGCTCAGTTGCGTCGTTACCTTCGGCTGGTGCGGAGGGACCTGTTGCTCCTCTCGCCTCCGGCCCTGGAAACTTCGAGCAGGTCGAGCCTGCTGCGTCACAACCAACGGGCCTAACTGGGCTAGTTGACGTGGCCATGCCGCTCCCTGCTCGGCCTGGATTATCGACGACCCTGTCAGATGTTTCAGCGGGACGTTCTTCAGGATCAGGTGCGTAGCAGCGCGACCCGACCGGAGCTAGAGTTGAGGGTGTGTGTGTGTGAGTTAGGGTGTCATTGTCTGTTAGTGGGCTTTCCTTATCCAGACTGTTTGGTGGATGTTCCCCTTCCCCCCCAGGAAAATCGCCAGGTCTGGGGTGGGTGCGAGTTCTAAGTTGGTCTATGTGTCGTTTCCAGCTTTTGCCATCAGCGGTGGTAAGCCGGTAAGAACGGGGCCCGGTTAGATGTGTGATGGTGGCTGGCACCCATAAGGGTTGCCCTACCAGGTTTTTAGCGTAAACTAAATCCCCAATTCGGAATGTTCGGACTTTGGTTGAAGAATCTAGGGGTTTCTCTGGAGTGTAGGTGGGGTGTAATCTATCGAGGGGGGAACGTAGCTTTCTCCCCATAAGTAATTCAGCAGGGGTTTTGTTAGTAGTGCTACTGGGTGTAGTGTGTTGTAGGAACAATAGTTTGTCGATGCGTGTTTGTATAGGGCCCTGATCTAACTTAAGAAGGGTCTCCTTGGTAAACCGGACCATGCGTTCGGCCCGTCCATTCGCTGCCGGATGTGCCGGCGCGGTTAAGGCATGGCGTATGCCCAAACTGGCTAGGTAGCCCTCAAATTCTGTAGCCGTGAATTGAGGGCCGTTGTCAGATACCAGGACGTCTGGTAAACCGTGGGTGGCAAACCAGTGACTGAGCTGTCGGATGACAGCTTCAGAAGAGGTTGATTTCATGAGGCTCACTTCTAACCAGTTTGAATACGCGTCTACCAGAATCAAGAAGGTATGTCCCTTAGTCGGACCTGCAAAATCTATGTGGACTCTAGACCAAGGGCCCCTAGGTAGATCCCACTCAGTAGCTGGTGCCTTTGGGGGTGAGGGACGGGAAGTCTGGCAGGGCTGGCAACCCGCGACCCAGTCGGTAACATCCTTGTCTAACCCCGGCCACCATACATAACTTCTAGCTAGACTTTTCATCTTTACCACCCCGGGGTGTCCCTCATGCAATAGTTTCAATATGGGATTTCGCAGTTTTTGTGGAATGACCACTCGATCCCCCCATAGTACACAGCCTTTTAGTACGGACAGTTCCATTTGTCTCTGTTTAAATGGTCTGTGCTGTTCTTGTAACTCAGAGTCAGGCCAACCCTTCATGATCCACCTACTCACGGTATGCAGTAGGTGGTCGTTAGAGGTTTCGTGCGCGATGTCTGCTGCTGTCATCGGGAGGTCGGGCAGGGTCTCAATCAAAAATGTTGAAGTGCTGGGGTTTGGTTCAGGATCAGAGTCTGGTAACGGGCAACGACTTAAAGCAACGGCGTGCGTGATGGTCGGACCCGGGCGGTACGACAGGGTGTAATTGTAAGCGGCCAGGAATTCTGACCATCTTGTCATTCTGGGTGATAGAATGTGGGGAGTGGGTTTGTCACCCGCCAGGATACCTAGTAGGGGTTTGTGATCGGTGATGATCGAAAAAGATCGGCCATACAGGTATTCATGAAAACGTTTAATACCCGAAATTATGGCTAGTGCTTCCTTGTCCAGTTGACTGTAATTCCTTTGGCTTTGGGACAAGGTTTTTGAATAGAAGGCAATCGGAGCCTCTCTGCCGTTAGGTAGAAGGTGGCTCAGGACAGCTCCGATTCCAAAGGGGGAGGCATCGCAAGTTAGTAACAATGGCAAAGTTTCATTATATTGAATTAACACTTGAGCTGAAGTGATCATGTCTTTAATTTTGTTAAATGCTGTTTCTTCCCGATGTCCCCACTTCCACGATGCGTCTTTGTCCAAAAGCCTATGCAAGGGTTCCGCCACCGTGGCTTTCTGGGGCAAAAAGACATGATAAAAATTTATCAACCCTAGGAAAGCTTGTAGGTCAGCCTTGTTAGTTGGTGTGGGGGCATTTTTGATGGCACGGGTTTTTCCTGTTGTTGGATGGATGCCATTTCCATCTATTAGGTATCCTAAAAACTCTATTTTGTCTGTGATAAGGGTACATTTGTCTTTTTTGACTTTAAACCCAGCCTCAGTAAATTTGGTCAGCACTTTTCTTAGGCGGTCTCGCAGTTGCAATTTGTGTTTAGCTGCAATTAGGACGTCATCGAAATACGGGATGACTCCAGGAATTCCTTGAAGGAGGCGTTCCATAAGAGATTGAAAAATGCCTGGTGCCACGCTAACGCCGAATTGTAGGCGATTACACTTAAATGCACCCCGGTGTGTCACAATAGTTTGGGCTTCAGCTGTTTTTTTGTCAACGGGCAGTTGCTGGTAAGCCTGAGCCAAATCGAGTTTAGCGAAAATCTTTCCGCCCTTGATAGAATGTAGCAAGTGTTGCACGACAGGCACGGGGTATGCGCTCTGTTGTAGTGCATGGTTGAGGGTCGCCTTATAGTCCCCACAAATACGAACCGACCCGTCTGCTTTTATAGGGGTCACTATAGGGGTCTCCCATTTAGCGTGGTCAACTGGCTCGAGGACCCCTTGCTTTACTAGTTTATCCAGTTGTTCTTCTATTTTTGGCTTTAAGGCAAACGGTACCCTTCTAGCCTTTAGTCTAATTGGGGCTACCTTGGGGTCTATGTTAAACGAAATCGGGTTACCCCGGTACTTGCCTAATTCTTCGCTGAACAGGTCCTGGAATTCTTGAATGAGATCTGCCTCCCAGTCAGCGTCTGTGATATGGTTGATACCGGTCATCCCTATTCCCAGCGGTTCGAACCATTCCAGTCCTAAGAGGCTGGGTCTGTTCCGGTCCACGATTGTTAGGGGAAGAATCTCAGTATGGTTGTTGAAGGTTACCTGGAAATGTCCAATCCCTACTACCGGAATTCTGTTTCCCTGGTAGTCTTTGAGTGTTAATTTCTGTTTGTCTAGTTCGCTTCGCCGTATGTCTGGGATCAATTTCTTAATAGTGTCCCAGGAAACCATGGAAAGGAATGATCCCGAATCCACTTCCATTTCACAATTTTTTCCTTCAATTCTTACTTGCACGTGGACTTTTTTAACGTTTTTGTATTAGAGTGACCAATTATTATTGTTTGATGCGTTTCTTCCTTCTTGTAAGATGATTCTTTAAACTTTCTATTCCTTCCTTCCTTGCTCCAACGGTTGTTTGTTTTCTTTTCTCTCTCTCTTGGGGGAGGGCTTTCTCTTCGCCTGGGGCTGTAGCTTGATCGGGCTCTGCATACCCTTGCGATGTGCCCTTTCTTTTCACACTTTCGGCATATTGCATCTATGAATCGGCACTCTGATCTGGGGTGGTTTCCACCACAACGGTTGCATTCAAAATCAAACCGCCTGGTAGCCCGCTCTTTTTTCCCTCTCGCGGCTTTTAGGTGGCAAACCTCGTCTTCTTCACTACTGGTCTCAGTTTCAATATCCTCGTAGTGAGTTGAGGTTTTTCCTTGTTCATCATCAGCTTTGGTGGTTTCTTTGGATTTGTGGTGTGCAGCTTGATTAATCTGTTTCATTCTTGCTGCCGATTTGTGAGCGGCTTCGGCTGCGGTGGCTTCTTCAATGGCCTCTGTGGCTGTTATCTTGGGTCGGTTTAGCAACTTACTCTGCAATATTGGATCTTTTAAGCCTAAGACGATCCGGTCTCTTAGCGCCTCATTGAAATCCGAGAATTCGCACTCTCCACCTATTTCTCTTAAATCGGCCACGAAATCGGCGATAGGTTCTCCTTCTTTTTGGTTCCGGAGGTAGAACTCATGGCGCTTTATCAGGCAGGAAACTGTGGGCGCGTAGTGTTTCCTCAGGATCTTCTCTAGTTCGGGCCAAGTTAGCGTTTTAACATCGATTGGAGACGCTAGTGCCTTTGCCATCCGAAATACGGCTTGGCCGCAGTGGGTCAAAAACACCGCTCTCTTTCGGTGATCCGACACTCCGCTCAGATCGCTACTCTCCAAAAACATGAGGAATCGGTCCACATACGTCTGCCATTCCTCCTTGGCCGGGTTGAATTTTTCAGGCGGTGCGTTGCTTCCGGACATGATGCCGCTCGCTCTCCGCCGCTATGCACTCTCTAAACGTGTTGCCTCGATCCCACCTTCGTCGCCAGTGTTTTGAGGCGGCAATGAAGAGGCACACACGTATAGTGATTCAGTCTTTTTGTTTATTTCCAGGACACCGACTGACTTGGTGGCGCGGCAGCCCTTCTTTTAAAGGACTCCCGCGCCTAAGTCAACCAATGACGGGGCGAGGATCTCCCGCCGGAATGTAGACCAATAAACAGTAAGTATTTCAAATATTAACCAATCCAGAACAACAAGAATGAGTGAAGTAATCAGTAATGTCGATTCTACGGGGACACTTGTGATTTACTCCTCCCCATCCCAAAAGATGACAGATGGGAACATTCACTAGAAGAGGCTTAAAAAGAAGACCAACTAATTATCTTGTCCAATCTAGAGGATCTTAATATTTGATAGAATAACTTTTTTTTTGCATTTCGACACTTCAACTTAAGAATGTCCAAGAACTTAAGAATGTGTGCAATGAAGTTTACTATGAGTACCAAGTATTCTGTTGAGCTCTTGGGAGTGCTTGGGGCAGGCTGGGTTTTTATTTTTATTTTCTTGGGCAGGGATCCTACTTGTTCTTCTTTCTGCTTTATATTTCAATGTATTAACATATTAACATGTTCATCTTTCTATCTTTGAACAGCTTATGAGACAATTTGAATGAGGCACTATTCAGTTCAATAAACAACTAAAGATGTTCTTTACTTGTTAACAGTTATAGAAAAACACAGCATCTGCAGATAGCTTAGTGTTGTTATCTCTAGTAAAAATAAAACAGCATTTCCTAGAACTGGTTTTATTCCACTGCTCATTTAGGAATGTATCTAGGACAACTCTCAGAAATGAAGCAAAATGATTACAAACAGATGGATATAAGAATTTTGAAAATCTAGTTCTATGCACCTCCGATTCACCATTTTTTCACATATTCTAAAATTTACTTATTTTCTTTACTAATCCTGTTATTCCTTCAAATAATAAACATATGCCACTTCAATAAATCATTTTCAAGTTAATGTAATTTGAATTTGTGTTACCTATTGCATTTTTGTTACTATTGTCTCAGCTCTGATGATGACAAGGATTTTGTAATTCATCCCAACATTAAAATTTTATTTTCCTAACATATTTATGGAATGTCAGTACCTCTGGGACTGTTCAAAGGTTGCTCATGATAGCTTACAATGATGACCTTTGCTTAAGATTGAAGTAAACAACTTAGATCACAGGTATGCATTTATATTTTTTTGTAACCCATCAACTTTGCTCTGCTGTACAGATCCTCTCTCAGTGCAAGTTATCCTGAAGGTTCTTCCCAGAAATACTAACAAGAAATTAATTGACTTGACACTGGCATATGGTACAGTAACCTCCTATTCCCTTCAAACAGGTTTGTGTATGACATTATCATCTGCATGAGCCAAGTCCAGCTAACAATCTGTCTGCTTCTTTTGTGTTAGAAAACCTCCATAATTAAAATAAAAAAGTATTGCAGCCTTCAAAGTGTTTGCAAACCCCAGGAAACAGTTCTTTGCTTGGAAGAGTGGGACGAGGTATGAATTACTTGTCCTCATGAATTCCAAAGAGATGGAATTTTTCCAAAATGAACACAAGCCCACACAGTAGTCAATAGTTTTGATAGTATTTGGTATGTAACTCAGCCGCATGATACACAGAGGTGTTAGTGACCTTTAAGTTTTCAGTAAAAATACCTTTCCCTTTAACACTGCTATGATCCATTCTTTAAACTTTTTAAAATGGCAGTTTATTGGAAAATTAGATCTGAATTTAGTTTCAAAAGGACCATGAAGTAGGGACCTCTTCTCTGAAGTTACTGAATAAAGAAAACCACTCATTGACATTGTTAAATGGTTAACAATAAACAACACATTTTCTAAAAGTTTCCATGATCACATGCTATTCAAATCTTTTATATTTTGTCTCTGTTATTATTAAAGTTCTAGGGATCTATACCGTTTATAACACCAAGTAATAAATAATTTGATCATCTTCCAATCCAAAGCATTTTTCATAATTTTCTCTAGAATCTCATTTCAAAGCATCAATGAAAAACATTGAAGGTTTTCTTTGTTCAGACTTTCTAATAGTTCAACTTTAACAGCTCTCTTTTGCAAGCAGGAAAAATATGGCCTTGATAATAGTGTAACTGTAACATTAATTTTTTTAACCTTTGAATTAAATTCCTGAAAGTATTGGGAACTGTTTTGAATTCTCTTGCAAACTTGGCAAAAATACTATGGTAAGACAATGGCTGACAGCTCAGGTTTGTGATCCGAGTGCCGCACAATGGGGTGAGCTCCCCTTACTTGCCTGAGCTCCTGCCAACATAGCAATTCAAAAGCATGCAAATTCAAGTAGCTAAATAGGTACCACTTTGGTGGGAAGGTAAGAGATTCTGTGTGCCTCAGTATATAGTCATGCTGTCTACATGACCTGGAAGCTTCTTTGGATAATTTGGCTTCATCAACTAAGAAAATGAGATAAGCACCTAGAATTGGATATGACTGGACATATATCTTTACCTTAGTAATAGAAATCAGAAAGATTTCTAAAAAAAAAACCTTCTATGATATTTTCACTTTTTTCTAAAAAAAATAGTGATCTTTGCATTCATTTCCTTCCAATATAAAGTATATGTATGCAAGCATATATTTAGAGGCTTTGCAACTCTAGACATCTTTCAATAAAATAGAAAAAAATACTGTCAAGGGAGGAAAAAAAACCATGCATATCTGGGAAAGATATGATGCAGGTAGTCCTTAATTTACAACTGCAATTGGGAGCAGAATTTCCTTTGCTAAGCAAGAGAGTTGTTCAGGGAGTCATGCCCAATTTTGCAATCTTTTTTGCCATTGATGTTAACAGAATCACATTAGTGATTGACTTTTGGAAGCCAGTTGGAGAAGATTGCAAATGGTGATCACAAGACCCCTGGGATGCTGCAACTATTATAAATAAATGCCGGTTGCCAATCACCCAATTTTTGATCACATGGAGCATGGAGATGCTGCAATGTTTGTGTGAGGACCAGTTGTAAGTCACTTTTTTCAGCACCATTATAATTTCAAATGGTTGCTAAACAAATGGTTGTAAGTCAACTAACACCAGTATAACAAAAACAGCCAACAGGGGCTTGACATCCATCCTAGCTTCAAACCTGGGAGAAGAGCTAAATCTTCAAAGACTTCCAACACGGGGTGAAAGCTATCTGGATTTCTGGAAGGACATTTATCTTCCAGATCAACAGGTGTTGCAACAAAGAAGATGTGCTTCCTAGGTCCTGATAATCAAAAGGACCTGAAGCACACTCACTCTTTCTAATGACACCAGGCAGCTTTTGTAGGAATCAAAAAATCAGAATGAAAAGCATAATGGCCTCCATATTTCCCACATTGCCTGTTGTAGAGCGGCGGTAATCACTTGAGGCAGACAACCAAGACAAAAGGTTTAGCTCTTACTTTATTTTACAAATAAAGGGTTACTGCTACTGCCGCTCTAACACGGCAGCCAGCTGGAGCGGCAACAGCTGATGCCGTTTGACAGTTCCTTTTATAGCCGGCTGTCAAACGGCATCAACCAATGAGAGAGGTCCGTGCTTCCCGCTTAAAGCACGGACCTGAGTGGAAACTGCAGTCAATACACAATATTGCCCATAAAGCATTTGGAAATAAACCTTCTTAGGATAAGTCATCACTCTTGAAGGACTGAATTCTATAAATTAGTTTGTTTTATCCATTCAGAATCTTGCACCATTTGTTATTAGCTAAGACCTCTGCAAGGAGCACCCCCTAAACAGCATTCATAGTTCTATAATCCCCTTAAATTAAGCTCCACATCCTCTTGATTTCTTGTGAAATGAGTTACATGTCTATAAATTGAATTGAAAGCATCACTGGCTCTAGATGGAACTGCTGTAATAGCTATTTGTACACAGGCAGAGTGAATGGCAATCAAGATTTAATCCAATATTTAACCCAATATTTGCCCTAAAAAGCAGGTTTTTATTACTACTAATAAAAAAATAATTCCAGAAGGACTATGATCTCATGACTAAGCACATCATAAATACAGCCTCTATAATGTTCCATGAACCTTTAGGGCAACTCGTCTTTTTAAAATGTATTTTTAGAAGAAGGAAAAACAAACAGCCCACATATACTCTCCCCTCTCCTCCCCACCCTACCTCCAAAACATAGATCAAATTGACAAGCTGAAATATTATTTAAGGAATATCAAAATACTCCATTTTGAGCTGGCAGAGCAAAACATAATAAAAATCTCTCACTGCTCTCTGCCCACTGAAACAAAGCAGCTAATTAAATTGATCTTTTGAGTTACATCCAAATGTGTTTCAATGGAAGGCAACTTGTCCGAATCCTATCAATTAGCAACAATTCAAATGAACTTTCTCACCAATCTCTCTCACTGCAGTATTATTCCATAGTGTATCAGATTGGCCCTAGGAATTTGGGGCTGCCTGATATTTTTGCTATTGTATTCATATATCGTGAATGATGAAATAACAACAGATATATTTTATAATGCTCTTAGAATATTTGAATACACTCCACGTATGTTTCTATTGGCATTTGGGTATGGCTAAATGGAGCATTATTATTATCCACATGCTGCAGATTGTGAAGGGGTTTACAAACTCCACAAGGTTCATAAGGATGTCACCTTTTTGCTTAGAAACTTTCTGCTGTATATTTTCTTCCCACACTATTTGGATAATGATGAGAAGCAAAGGTCAATGTGGAAGAAACCCACATTTCAGCTGCTCTCCAATTTAGAAAAGTTGTGGATTTTTCATATTACCCAAGTGCACTACAGAAAAAGTTATTATATTGTTACCTAGCAGAGACAATATAAAAAAAAAACCCTGTGTTATTGAAGAATGGAGATTTGAATCTGGGACTTCCTAATTTAAGCTAAAATTAGACCCCTCATTTAATGCAAAATGTGCACTTTTTCTATGCTCCCAGGAATCACATTTGGAAATTGATTCATTTGAAATACATTTGGCCCTGTTTTCAAAGCAAATAGCTGTGCAAATAATGAATTAAGTGCACCCTCACTGTCCTCTATCTGTAAATGATCATGCCTTGGGTTTGGGACATGTCTTCATCATATTCTCTTCATCTCATCCACAGCCCACAGTGGAGGCAGCTTCAACTCAGATTTATATCTTATAGAATCCAAGTGATCACATTCCAAAAGATTTACAAGCATAATTAGCAAACTATTATGCTACCTCTTTAACTAGCTCCTAAACCTCCATGAGGGCCAGTTTGGAGTGATGGTTAAGACATCATGATAGAAAACAGAAACTGTGGGTTTTAGGCCCAAAGCCAACTGGATGACTGTGGGCCGGTTACTTTCTTTTAGCTCTAGGAAGGAGGCAATGGCAAGCTGCAGAGTCTTTTCCAGACAGTTTCTGAGAATCAGACATAACTGAATGGAAGAAAAAATAATCCTCCATGACTATTTTGGTTTAGGATTCAATAGAGACTAGACCTAATTTAATGCCTGGGCTTGGGGCCCTGAACATTAATTGAGCATTAATTAATGAAGGGCCCCGTTTTCTTGGCTCTATTAACATCCATGGCAATAATTTTACTTGGCAACCAGATACATTTATTTTGTATTGTTTTTATGATGTACACCATCCAAATGTTGAGATGGGCAGCTATAGAAATTAAATAATTTTGTGGATCATCTGCCCATGTTATAACTAACTACTCAGACATCACACACAAACTCTTTGTATATACAGTTTAAGAACTTGTTTGAGACATGACCTAAATTGTAATGCAAGTAGTCCTCAACTTACAACAGTTTATTTGACATGAACATTTTTTCACACTTATAGCTGATTCATATTTATGTTGGTTGCAGTGCCCCAGGATCATGGAACATCTTTTGCAACCTTCTGACAAGCAAAATCAATTGAGGAATCTAGATTCACTTAATAACCCTGTTACTAACTTAAACAACTGCAGTGATTCACTTAACAATGGTGGCAAGGCAGGTTGTAAAATGGGTAAAAATTCACTTAACAACTGTCTTGCTTAGAAATTAGAATTTTGGGCTCAATTTCAGCTTTTTTTTTTTTCAGCTGGTTCAACTTACTTTATTCAAACAGGATTATTAAGGTTATTACAAATATATGTACTCGGCATAACTTGGCTCACATATAATATATAGCCATCTGCAGTAGCCTCAGAGTAAAATCTTCCATGATAGAAGTTCAAAGTAAGATTCTCCTGACACAGGCTTATGAATTTTTGGAGGTGTTAAAGATACGCCCCTTGCATTTCCTGCTCTTGCCCCAAAAACCTGCTATACAGGGAAGACAAAATTTTGTCATACAAGTTAAGGAGACAGCTCTGAAAGCTTAGGGCTTCTGCTTTCTAAGAAAGCATGAGAACTTGTTTCCATTCAGGTGCATAATATATATATATTCTCTTCAATGGTATAGGAAACCCTATACCATTTCAGAAAGTTTCTATTTCTATAATGTTTTGGGAAAACAAGAGTGCCAAACAAGATGGAACAACTTTTTTTTTCTTTTTCCCAGAACTGTTAAGTACCAAAATCTCACATCAAAAATGGCAGCATTCAGCAACAGAATGTGAAAATCTCTTAGGACTCACCAGAACCATGCCATAAGTTGCCATTCTTAGAGAAAGAAATTTTCTGAGTGAAATCCCTGAATTAATCAAGGAACTGGACTCTATTCATTTCAGCTTGATTAGAGGCCATTACATTACAGCTGTTAAGTAATTCAGCAGATCATGAACCAATGGAGGGAAGCCTAACTACTATTTTCCCCTCCCACTGATGGCAGGGAGAAAGAGGGAGGCAGAAGAGCAGGTAATGAAGATATCAGCATTTATCTAGATGAATGCATCATTATGGAGAAGCAGGTAGAGAAAAATTGGGATCCTCTGTTGTGCTGAACTTTCAGTTACTGTCCTAACAAGAGTGCTGGGTTTTCCCAAAATTCAGTTTTCTTCTCCAATATGTTGGCTTCTCAGATTTCAGAAATGCAGCCTTCCTAGAAAGCAGACCCTGCTTAAGTTGCATTTCGCAGCTGGGAGAGCCATCTGGTTTGACTGGCTAGCAGGAATCCAGATCAGACAAAAGAACAGTGTACTTGTGCCAATCCTCAGTGATTTGAGTCCCCACCTCCAAAATAGAGGTTCAGGAAGCTAAGAAGTGCACTGACTAACAGCTATTGATAATGGATTTTTATCCCTCCTAACTTCTGGAAGCCCAGACAACCATCAATCCTTGAGATCAGAGCTTTGCAGTGAAAACATACATCAATTCATCCTTTTCCTCCATCCTTTGATTTATTTAAAATCTATCCTATATCCCATGCATTTTCTCCCTTGCCTTCTTCCTTGTCCCCATCCATTACATATAGGCTGGCTTTTCAATCCACTTTTCCCTTCCTGTTCCTGGAGGGAAGTTATGCCTAATTTCGAAACTTAGACATGTGTAGCTGTACCTCTGCTTGTAAAAAGTCCATTCTCTTAAAACAGAGGAAAGGGCTTGTACAAAGCACGTATTGGACTTAATTCCCCCTTAAAACCTCAGTGTGGATGCTATGCCATTGCTAGGCCCCCTGGGATTGTTCAATGCGATTCCCTCAATGCTTCTTGTGCCTTTTCCCCACTGACAATTATTTCCCAGTGATCATTATTTTCCTTTTCATTGCCATTTCATACTGATTGTTCCTTCTCCTACTGAATTTTTTTCCCCAAGTTTTCATTGCTATTCCCTCAGCACTGTTTATTGTTTAAAAGGCTATTTTCTCCTGAATGCTATTTCCCCAGTGATTGCCGTTAGATGTGTGCAGTATTCATATCCAAAGAAGACAACATTGCTTCACCCTTGGTGGGCCTTTTCCTGGGCTAACCAATAGTTACACAGACTGTAAAAAATGTGATTTGAGTTAAAAAGGTGGTGACATATAAATAGGAAAGGATGTGAAAAGAACATTATGCTTAAAAATATAAGAGAGCCAATACTGGCTGAACATCAATCACAAGGGCCTAATCCCAAAACAGACTTGGAGAATATCATCATCCTGACACAATGGATCAGAAATTTCCCCCAAAAAGAATTACAGAGACCATATAAGTATATATATTTTCAAATCATTTAAATCAACTGTCATCTACATGGCAGTTGGGGATTGATTATGAGTATTCTATTCCATGGAGCGCCTACCATATATAAGGAAGTCACATCTGTTCCCAGTTTCAGATCTGCTTTGAATAGTTGTGTAGCAAGTAAAATGACAACGCAAACTCATTGTCTTTGCTGGAAGTCATCTTATCAGGTAATATTGTTGGAAAGTGGTTTATTCAGGTCAGCAATATTAATTCATTTAGAGATCCAAAGGTTTCCCCTCCATCACATAATATCTACATTTTGGGAGCCGATTGTAGGAGCATTAAAGGGTGAAATGAAAAATATTATTTTCATCCAAAATGAAAATGCCCCCCCCCCAAAAAAGGCCAAAACAAATTGCATCCCTTAGGACAGTATTTCTTAAAACTTTTTACTTTTGGACCCTTTCTCACTTTTAAAAATTATGGAGGACTCCAAGAGAGCTTTGATATGTATGGATTCTACTATATTTATTGATGTTTATTTTATTTAAAATTGATGCATTTATAGAATATTTATTTATTGAATCATGTAAGTATCAGATTATACCAATAAATATTAACATAAAACAATTTCATCCATATCATTAAAAAAAATAAAAATACTAATGAGAAGAATAATGTATTAAATGTTAGCATGTGTCTTCAAAACCTTGTAAATCAATTTGATTTTGTAGACCCCTGAGGGAGTCTATCCCCCTTGGGGTATTGCTCCCCCACCTGGGATCCTCAGACCATACTTTAGGCAATACTGCCTTTCAAAGGTTTCAAAGGTGAAGTTGAAAAAATGCTTGTAAGTAATTTGGGTTACTTCAAGACTCATATTTGTCATTAGAAACACAATCTGATATGGAGCACTTTTGCCACACAATATCACTGCAATATTCCATTTTCTGGTTACCTCTGGCTTAGAATGTTGCAATACATTGTAGAGATTTAAAACCAACCAAAAATTCCAGGCGGTACAAAATAGTAGGAAATTGACAATACAGAATTTGAAACAGATACAGTTGTGCTTCTTTTCTATTAAACAATCCAACTCTCTGAGCTATGGTAGTTGTTAATAATAGCATGTATGAAGCTTAAAAACACTGTGTAATTAAGAATAGAAATTCAAATTGCAAACATTATCACTCGATTTTATTTAATAAAATATATGTATTCTTATATTTATCACAGCATTCAGTTGCTCATATGAATTCCATTCCATTCAGTACATCTTATTGTCCATGACAGTATAATCACAATAGGAAATGTAGTTATCAAACAGTGAACACTCAGTACTGATGTAACGCAACAGCTATCTAATGTAGAAAGAAAACCTGCATTGATTTTTTTCCTAGTTAATTCACAGCAAAGCTTTGATAATGAAATAGTCAGACCTTCCTGGAATCAAAACTCAATGTCCTTTAGAAGATGTTGAATCACACTTATTCTGTATTTATATGACTTCTGTGCCCATTACTCACTTTAAAAAATGCATTCATATCATTGTTGAATTATTAAAATGGCATAATAAAAGGAAACTCTGGCCTTGGAACTAATACAAATAGTAATGCAATCCTATGTTGGTCTACTCAAAGTCATGCCCTATCAAATCATTCTGACTCTCCCAACTTGAATCCAAGCACCAGGTAGCATAATTTAGGTATTTTCTTTTAGATCATTTTCAAGGAAGTCCATATCAACTATTATATACATAGAGTACAGGAGACGATACAGTTTTTGCATGCCATGAATAAAAGAACTAATTAAAATCCTAGCATTCTCTGAAAGCTGTTAATAAAAACCTTTGAAGTATTTGCAAAACATAAATTTCAGAAAAGACATTCAAAAGAACTTCCAGTGTAATAATTGGAGATACTGACACGGAACCTCAATTACAGAATGTGCATCTGTAAAGATGAAGTTCATAGAACATCACATAGACTGTTGATAAAATGTGGAGTTCTTCAAGGATTTGGTTGAAGAGCTTGTAAATAAGCCTGTCTTAGCATAGGCTGTTATCTACCTGGATTATAAGAAAGAGTGAACAGATCAGGAAATCATTTTAAACAAGTGTACTGCTAGCATGAAATTTTTATAGCAGAAAAATGAATAACAATTAAAAAAACAGTTTTAAGCAAGCTGAAATATATATTTATATAAAATATGCCAGCATTTAAAAAGATATCCAAGCCTGTGTTTCAAGGAATTTATTATCATAAATAAATATTTTTGTATATAATGTTGTACATTTCTATTCAGAAGTAAGTTTTACATAAATTAACGAGGCTTATTTTCATGTAAATATGTATATAGAATTGAAGACTTAGACTGTAAGCAGGGGTGGGATTCTACCAGTTCGTACCTATTTGCTAGAACTGGTTGTTAACATTCTAAGCAGAATTCAGAGAACCGGTTTTTAGAAGAAATTACTGGCCTAATCCTTTAAGGAACGCAGGAAGAAAACATTCTGGTGTTGCTTACAGAAACTGCCTCTCCATTAACCCTTATTACATTTTTGGCAGGACTAGACTTTCTGTCTCTGGAACTTCTCTGGAGTTTCTTTTCCTCTCCTTTGCTGATACTTTGCTTGTGTGGAGTGACCATTTAAAGTTACAATGGCACTGAAAAAAGTGACCTATGACCATTTTTCACACTTACGACTTGCAGCATCCCCACAGTCATGAGACACCAGGCGTGGAGATGCATGCCTCAATGTGAGTGATATTGAGTTGGCCACACCCAGCCAATAACATGATCACCAAGCCATGTCCATCCAGTCACATGACCACCAAGCCATGCCCACCACCTAAGCCACACCCACATAACCAATTGTTAAAAATTTGAACCCCACCCCTGGCTGTAAGCAACAGCAAATCAGCAAAATAATTCCACCTAAGGGCAGCCTGAGTCAAAGGCTTTTTGTGGGGATGGGGGCTCACTGCAATTTGTTCAAGTGCTGAATATTTTTCTTTTGTATGTGCAGCAATTTCGTTAATTGATGCATGCTCATATGACATTAATGTTTTTGAAACAATACCATGCATGCAAAGTAATTGCTATTACTCTACATACATGTTTAATGCATTTTTCCCCAATGAATTAAACCATGTGAAAATGGCCTGGTGTGCAAAGCAAGAAAATAGGTCAACATTCTCAACATTATTTCTATAAGTGAAGATGAATTGCTTTTAATTCTTTTGTTGTTGTTGTTGTTGTTGTTGTTGAATGAGCTATTGTATAGCCCAGTGGTCACCAACCAGTGGGCTGAGGACCACTGGTGGTCCGGGAGAAAATTTTGTGATCTGCAGAAAAATGTCCCACCCCAAAGCAACTCCCCAAAGCAATTAATCCAGGCTGCACGGGAACACAAGGCTGCGCCGCCAACATGGCCCGCCCACCCACTGGCCCCAACCTTCAGCTGAGCGCAAACCTTACCTTGAGTAGAGCCACGTGAGCTGAATTGGAAGGTAAGACCAATGGCACGGAAGGGAAATCCTGGGGTGACTTGCTGACGTTGGTGGGAAAGTCAGTCCCATATTCCAGAGCTGCAATAGTCACAAGACTGACCCTTTGGTCATCTCGAAGCAGCTCCTCCAGTCCATGGCAGGCCGGTGCACCTGGGTGGAAGAGCAGCTGCTCTGGGATAACAAAGGGCCAGTCCTGTGACTACTGCAGCTCTGGAATATGGACCAACTTTCCCACCAATGTCAGCAAGCCACCATTAGTCAAAATTCATATTAGTGGTCCCCGGAATTTAAAATTATGAATTTGGTAGTCCCTGAGGTCCAAAAGGTTGGTGACCCCTGGTATAGACAACCCATGTCAGGTACTCTCCTAGTATAGTTGATCCTTGGCTTATGACCTCAATTGAGCCCAAATTTTTTATTGCTAAGTGAGACCTTTGTTAAGTAAGTTTTGGCCCATTTTACGACCTTTTTTTTGCCACAGTTGTTAAGGGAATCACTGCAGTTGGTAAGTTGGTAACATGTTTGTTAAGCGAATCTGGCTTCCCCATTGATTTTGCTTGTCAGAAGGTCACAAACAGTGATCATGTGATCCCGGGACACTACAACTGTGATAAGTATGAACCCATTGCCAAGCATCTGCATTTTGATCACATGACCATGGTGATGCTGCAACAGTGTGAAAAATGGTCATAAGACACTTTTTTCAATGATGTTCTAACTTTGATCACTAAATGAACTGTTGTAAGTTGAGGATTATCTGTAGAAGAGTACCTTACCTATATTCAGTTTTGGCCGAAACATCTAGCTCTAGATCCATGAAAGAAAATAATGATAGATTAAATAAAAACGATTTCATTATTGTCATTTTCCTATGGGATTTAAACACACACACACACCAAGTGTTCCACTACCAAGATAACAACCTACTTCCCACAAAGAGGAACTGTATAAAGACATTAGTCAAATGAGCACAAACATGCTTCAACAATCTGGAAAGCCAAGAAGAAGAAACACCACCTATAAAACTTCCAACAAAATGAATATCCATGCAACTTCATCGAAAAAGTATCTCATCACACAACCTGCTGCAACACAGCCAGCACAACCTGTGGAAAAAAATAACACTCCCATAAATCAAAAACATCTGGGTAAACCAAGAGTTTATTATGACTGCTTTGTAGTGCACAAACCAACTACAGTAAACCCTCCAAAATACCTTATGCACTCAGCAACAGAGTGGTCAATGTCTGAAATACTCTACTTGACTCTGTGGTTTCTTCCCCAAACCCCAAAAACTTTAACCTTAGACTGTCTCCTATTGACTTCACCGCCTTCCTAAGAGGCCTGTAGGGGGCGTGCAGAAGCGCACCAACCGTGCCTACCGTCCCTGTCCTATTGTTTCTTTTTATTTTTCTTATATATATCCTTTTCATGTATTCATAACTATATACTTATACCTATTATCTTACAATTGCTTGACAAATAAATAAATAAAATAATAATTAAAAAAAAAGACTCAATAGCCAGGACAGGGGTCATCTGTAACATACAATGCAAGGACTCTAACACCCACTATATAAAACAGACAAACCAGAGACTAGCAGAACATGTCCCTGAATGCAAACAAGAAATCAGAAATTGTGCTAAAAACTTCTTAATCCAATTTCAGTTTCAACTGGGAAACTATTAGCATTTTAAATAAAGCCAAATTGAAAAAAATTAGAAAATCCCTAGAAGCTTTGACGTTCAGACAAATCAGTCATCAATAGACACAAAGTGATAAATCACATTTTCATATTATTCAAAAGAGACAATAACAAATCTACAAAGAAAACAAAAAGACTAGAACATGTACCCTCTAGCAGCCAACACTCAAATAATAAGGGATCAACATCAGATAGTCAGGCAGAAAACAATACTCTAAAAAAGGAACTACCAAGGAGGAACTCGTATTCCCATCCAATCTAGCACAACAAGTTACTACTATATAAACTATATAAACAAGGCACATTCCCTCACACTGATGTTACCTAACTGGTAACATTCTATAAACAAACAACCAAGCTTAGGGAACACTAAAAATTCCAGAAAGATATATAATTAATTTTGTTAAAGTATCCCAGTTATTTTAGGGATACAGGATATTGAAAAGTTCCTATGCAGCACTTGTATAATTCAGTGGAAAAAAACCATGGTAATCATAACAGATTTTGATTAGCTCTTCATAAATACAGATTGTCAAACAGTTCCTAATTTTTCATAAAATAAAATAGTCCTTGCATATAAAAATGAGAGAGTTGTTAGCAGTCCTCTTTTGCAAATCTAACATTATTAATAAATTGTGCAGATGTAGAAGATTGCAAATGTCAAGCAATTGATTTCCTGTTTTTCATATTAAATCTTCAGGGAGTTAGCCTACTTTTCATGCCTAGATCAAATTGGGATGCTTGCTTCCTAATGCTATGTTATTTACAATGAAAGAAGCGTGATCTAAAAGGCACAATAATCAGTCAATACCTTATTAACAAAATTTGTAGGCAGGGGCTACACTGTAGAAGAGGACCCATAAAGATGGAATCATCAAAGCTATTGTTAAGAAAAACCATAAAGATATATTAAGATTTAAGACTGGAATTTGCACAAACCTATGCTTAGAAATTATTGTTTACAAGATCAGAAGGACACTGTTATGTTTTAGCCCTATTACCATGAAGTATTTGAGGGAGACTATAGCTTTTGTGAGATCAAAAATTTATGAGCTCAGCCCTATTAGGCTATGAGGCTATCAAGATTTTGAAGGTGAAAAACATTGTGGCAAGTTCACCAGAACCTCAAAAACATGATAACTAATATTTGGTTCAACATTCTTATTAATTTATAAATGTAAAGTAATAGGTTGCTAGGTATGTATTGTGAGTTATACTTCCTCTTCAGCAAGAGCCATAATTCAACAGGTCCTTTACTGTAGTTTTGAGAAGGACAGATAAACTCAAAAACATTCTCATGAAAATTGACTTAAGGAGGAATTTGAATTTTAGCTGAATCCAATCTGAATATCAGAGAGACCTCAGTAGATAAAGTAGGCTATTTTTATGAGGTTCTGTGCTGCAAAAGGCTCTAGGGAAAAGATCAAGCTTATAATGTAGATCACCTTCAGACAGAATTTGATCTTTCACCCAAAAGACATTCATTTATTCTATTTTTATTGCTAGATAATGAATAGCTTGGATTTACACGATATGTCTGTTACTACAAAAGCAAAATAATCTTAATAGCATTCTACTTTGCCTGAATGATGAAGAAAGTCAATCTGTCCAGCTCATTTCTCATCAACATGCTGCAGTTTGCAATAGCAAATCTTAATCAGCAGTATCCTATATCTACCTCTGAAGTGTTTGCAGCAAAACAGGCTCAAAATGTGCTGAATGGAGATGCACATTAATAAAGTGTATGTCTCCAGGGGGATTCTGATGCCTCTCTGCTTAATGTTGCTATTACTGATCACACATTAAATCATGTTAGGGAGGGAAACACCTCTTTAAAGTTATTTAAGGTTCACTTTGCTTCAATGATTTCAATTTAAAAATTAGCATTTCAACATGCACCATTTATTATGTAAAGAAAACATGGCATCATCTATATTCTACTGCCCTCTGGCTGAAAAAAAATATATGCTGCCAAGTGCCATAAAAATTAAATATGCATAAGTGCTATTTTATTGAAATATGCAATTGTTGTATTGCTACTGGATTAATTTATGCTTGTTGCTTAATACTGTGCTGATGAGAATTTGTAATATAACTAGTATTTGCCTTGGTTGATTTAAGCAAATTGATGCTACAGCTCAGCATATGCTTTGCCAGGAATGATGGCCACAGCACTTTCATTTTTGCAACATCATCCTTAGTACATTATATTTAATCACAAGAAATCTAAGGTTAGTGGATCTTACTTCAAGGTAGGATTTCACACGTTTTTCTCTAAAAATCAGAAAGCTCTGATAAATGACTTCTGAATACAAGCTTCAAACTACCAGAAGAACTCACCATTTTGCAAATGGTGAAATAGCATTAGATATAATGGTTAACTGCTGAATAAACAGCCAGGGACAGTTACCAGTTGCACCATCCGGATGCAGGAAGAATAACAGGTGGAAAATGTTGAAAAATGCTACAGATATGTAGTGGCTAATCGTTGGCTGCTTTATCAGTAGCAACTTCAAGTAGAGATGCTATCAACATGCAGCTCGAGAATTCAAATAAAACTCCAGGATCATTCCATCTCTGAAAAGCTTACTGTTTAGTGTATGATAATGTCGAGGCAAAACTAATTCTGAGGTTCCCAAACACCAGTTCATAGAATAAAACAATACTTTACCCAGCCAAACATCTCATATAGACTATGTAAATGTTATCTTTGCTATGGGAACCGTTTGCTTCAACTCCACACCTGTTGTGATGTCCTTGAAAAGATTCCAGGCTCCCATGGTCTTCAACAGAATCATAGAAGTTCCATTTCTCCATCTAACCCATTTGAAAGCAACACCTCCCCCACTTTTTTCTAACGGAAAGTGGCAATGAAGAGGTACGTAGCTGCCAAAGTTTCATCATTGATAGGCACATGCTCAGAACAGAATTGTTAGTTGTTAATGGTAGGGATTAAATGCATTATATGAAACAATACCAACAGGAATGCAGGAAACCAATGGCAGAAATTGTGGGATAGAAATTATAAATTAATGATGTCAACTGCTTATAAAGAAAATCTATATAAAATATTTTATAGGTGACACGTACCACCAGCAAGACTGGCAAAAATGTTTAAAAACATGTCTGCCAAATATTGGAAATGTTGGATCAAAATACATACATGGTTAGAAAAAAATGATAAAGCAACACACTGATTTTAAAATTTAGTGTTAAATTTTAACACTAAAAATAAAGGAGAATGGAGAAACTGAATACTTTTTTAACATGGGACCTGTTTTACCAATGGTTAATTAACAGAAACAGAGATTAGAAATTAAAGAGATTAAGAGAATGATTAATTACATAAGAAAAGGTTTCTAGTATGGATAAGCCAATGCTACTATTGTTAGCATTGTTACTATTGTTATGTGATTATTATCAATTTTATATACATAATGATTACCATTATGCTTATCGACTTTTTGTTGTTGTACTCAGACAATACACTGTTCATATAGATATTGAGTTTTTTATGTTTATTAAAGAAAAATGTATCAATAAAACATATATACTCTAGAATAGAGTATACACACACACACACACACTCGGGAAATCACTGAAAACCACTGCACTATATTTTCCTATTCACCCATGTTTTAAAACAAGTATCCAATCATCTTTAGTCCTTTGGGGACCTTAAAAGCAGGGGTGGGTTTCTACCGGTTCTGTCCATCTCTGTAGAACTGGTAGCTCTGCAGAGCAGCAGACATAGAACCGGTTCTATGTCTGCTGATGTTTTTGCCCACCAGCCCACCAGGGCTTTTACGTGATCTTTATTTCCTGATTTTTCAACTTCAGCTGCCGAACGAGGCTCAGCTGAAGTTAAAAAAGCAGGAAAAGAGGGCTGTTTCAAAGGCTGCTTCTCTGCACTGCAGCATGCTAATGACGATTTATAGGCGTGTGCGCTCCCAGCGTGCAGGGAAGCACATCATCATTCACCGACCCTTGTAAATCCCAAACCGGTAGTTAACCCTGTCGTATCCCACCCCTGCTTAAAAGGTGCAAAGATTCAATATCTGGGCCAACCTAAAGACTACAATCTGGAATGTTAATCTTTATGCAAAACAGGCAGGTTGAAAACACTGTCAAACTTATGGAATGAAACCCAAGGATATGTAGCCACAAATAAAATAATTATGCTCTTATTAATAAAAGATTTCAAAATAGTGCATTGAGTGTGAAAACATATCCAGGAGCCAGTAGAAGCTCTAATTATGATTCAGTACTCATAAACATAAGGCTAAGTTTGAAAAGCATCAAAAACAGAAATATTAAAATTGATAGGAACAAACATCCACATGTTTCCATAGAAGTACAGAAGCAAAGTGAAATTATTAAGTAAGTTGGGAAAATACTGGAGAATTCTGGGCATTGAAGTCCACAAGTCTTAAAGTGGCCAAGTTTGGGGACCTCTGTCTATGCTATGCTATGGTATGCTATGCCATGCCATGCCATGCCATGCCATGCCATTCTATTCTTTCTCACCCTTATGGGTGGCATGTATCTTCCTGAGGGTTTTGCACTGTATCTTAGCTGATCCTAGCACTTCACTCTTCTGGACAGAAAGTTCTGATATTGCTCCTGGATCTGTTGGATTTATTGTCCCAGTCGCAAGTACTTCTACAATTATTGGGACCACTTTAGCCTTTATTTTCCTCTCTAGATCCTCCTTCAGGCATTAGTATTTTTTCATCTTCTCATACTCTTTCTTCCTGATGTTGCTGTCACTTGGCACTTCAACATCTATCAACATCACTGTCTTTTTGGTCCTTGTGTCTTACCACAACATCTGGTTGATTAGCCAGTGCTTGCCTGTCCATCTGAATTTGGAAGTCCCACAGGATCTTAGCTCTGTTTCTCTCCACATTTTTTTTCTTTATTTGTGTTTTTTATGCATATGCATAAAAATATGCACATACATAATATACACACATACCAGATACAACAGATCAGGAGAAAATGTCAAGCTGCAAAAGAAAACTGGATAAGTAATAGGTATAGTACAATTGAAATATGGAGATTCTCAGTCATTCAGGTAATGGTTGTCTCAAAAATACTTTTTCAAAAACAACTGGACTGTTTTTTTTTCCTTGAGGAAAAAGATATCAAGATTGTTGAGCCTGACTTTGTACAAGGAATTCGGATTTTTTAAAAAAATAAAACCCAGGGTTTGAGGGAGAAGAGCGAAAGAAGAAAAGAATATTAGGCACCAGCAAGTGGGGCATTCCCTCTCTGAGGAAAGATAAACTACTCATACCAGATACTCATACCTAATGAACCAGAGGTTAGGCATGAGGTTTTGTGCTGCCTGGTGTACAAAGGTTAGCTCTTTGACTAAAAGTGAGAGAAATGCTGGCAAATTTCACCCAGTGAGATGGTTGCATTTTAGATTCAAAAGTATGTATCCATTATGGAGATAAATTAAAGTTTGGAGAGTCAAGGAGAAGAGAAAGTGAAAGAAACAAATGTGAAGTCCATCTCAAATAAGAAGGAACCAGGAGGAGAGTGTTAGTCTTTGATATGTACTTGTCAGGCGCAAAAGACCAGGGCTACATGTAAGGTTCCAATTAAACTGATTTATAGCTCATCCTATGCACAGAAATCTAGTCAACTAATGGTTATTTTGATGATAGATAAGGATTAACGGAATACAAGAAGGGTTGGACTTAGTCCACTTGTGGCAACATAGATGCTGATTCCTCTTTTGTCTCTGCTCCCAAGCTCTGCCACTCCTTCTATAGTACTGTACTTTTGATAGAGACTATTTATATAAGAAAAAAAACTAGTTGGGAGCAACCCCCAGGAAATCCATCCCCCCCACCATGTATCCATGTTACTTTCATGTGTCTATATGCTGTTTCCTAATGAAATAAGTAAATACTTAAAAAATTCACAACTAGAGATGGGATGGGTTTATTTATTTGCTTATTACATTTTTATTTAACTCAATACTCATAGAAGAAGGTAAATTGTCCCTCAGAGCCTACACAGTGGTGGAAGATTTAGTAGCTTGATGGAAATAGCTTCAGTAAGACCTGAAAGAGATTTTGCTGATAAAGGTATTTCAGGTCTCAAAACCAGAGTCAGCTTTCATGTTAATAGTAAAGAATACAGAAGCAAAGTATCAAAAATAATAATTTCAGAAAGGAAGATGTCTCTCATAATATGCACAAAAATAAACAGAACATTAAAATCTAATTTCTCCCCAAAAAAAGTGATACAAAATTGGATCCTTTTCACTTAATGTTGCATCTCTATAAATCTGTTTTGTTGAGGATAAAATAGACTGAAAAACTTAATTATTACCATCAATTATCTAGTTTTTCCCCCTACAATGTCCAGGATGTCAGACAAAACAGAGTTGAGGTGGAGATTTCCCCATTTTCTAAGAATTTCCACAGCAAAAATTAGGTGAAATATATAAAATGATTCCTAAGTGTCTAATTGAGTATCAAAGCTAAGTCAGGATTTGACCAGAGATCTTCCTAGTACATCTCCCCCCTTTTTTTAAATTTAGTTCATATTATGGTGTGCAACTGAAGCAAGAGATCTTATAAATGATAACTGAGATAAAAGCCCTAACTAGGTTAGCCCCCATGTGTCTAATGCCTGGATAATGTTTCTATGATTATCGAGATGACAGGTAACTCCATCAGAATGACATTTCTCCCTTGAAAACCACCTGCTGTTGCTGGAGCTACATCAAAGCTGACAATCTATAAACTCTAGCAACTAGGCACAACTAAACCTTTAATACACTCTCAGGCTATTTGAAAAGAACAGTTCTAACAGGACAATAAGGATAGGAACAGGATAACTTTCTCTTCCTTGTTCTACTTCTTAAAATGAAATGAAAAAAACTAAGGGAGAAAAAAACTTTTGAGATCAACTCTGCACCATTTTAATAGATAACTACATTCAACTTTTAAAAGAGGAAAAAAACCAAATACGATACAAAAGGCAAAGCGCCTATTTAAGAATTCACCTCCCCTCACCCGCTGCCCCATTTTGTAGTTTCTTGTGTTAGCCACGGTGCTCAGTACTCATTAATCTAGCTTTCCTAACCTTTAGGGATTCCCCTCCCCCCCCGAAGATTTATTTTAGACTTCCAAAAAAGTTGCCTTTCTCCAGAACTGCTGATACTGTCCTTTGTGAAAGTTTTTAAAGCAATTTACTTTTAAAATACTTTTAAAATAATAATGCCAGCCTCGAGCATCATATTTATTTTGTTAGGTGTCACTTATTTGCATAGACACTCACATAGAATTCTCAGAATAGACATTGGTAGATGTTTGCAACTAAGGGCTTTTTGGGAGAAAATATGTTCAGCTGCTGCTACACAGAAGACAAAGATAAACCAGAGTGGAAAGACAGCATCATAGAAGACTTACAAGGATAGCAATATCTTCATCAGCTTGTCATATAGCAAAGGGATATCTGGAGATTGTCCATATTAAACAGAGCAGCCATTTTGTGAAAACATCCATAAATATGGATTCTAAAGAGGCATCTTCCTTGTAGTTACTGTATATGGCACGGCCCACAGGATGTATTCAAGACAAAAGACACAAATTGGAAAAAAAATATTTGCAATTTTTAAAAAATCTGATTTTTTTCACCCACCTACATGCCCATCTTCTGCATTTTCCTAGCTTCATCTGAGAAGGAAATGACTTGAAAGATAGTAAGGTTTTGAAGAGTGACTCACTGGATGTTCATAGACAAGTTCTCAAGCATAACAAAGAACATTGCAAGAAAATGCATTGTTTTGAAAGTGTTCTGGAGACAGTTGGAGCAAGACATCGATATAAATTACTGCAAACTAGACAAAAGAATGTTTTATACAATGTTTTTATTTCATACTTTATTACTCCATCATTTATGGCTGCTTGATTCAAACATTCAGCAATAACATAAAAATAATAAAATGGCAACCAGTTCATGTATGAAGAATAAGGTGTAAAGAGTTGGGATGCTAGAATTTTGCATAATGAAAATATCAGATCTTTGGTATCTATTTGGCAAAAGTTCTAGAATAGCAATGCTACAAACTTTGCAGAATTACTGCATACTCAAGAATAAATAGGATAAAGTTATATGGACATTGGGGAGCCTGTTTGATGTAACTGTTAAGACACCAGGCTGCAAACTAGGAGATTGTGAGGTCTGGTACCGCCTTAGGCAGGTAGACAGTTGGGTGTCTTTGGACCAGCCCTCACTCTTTCTCTCTCCTTCCCTTCCCCCCTCTCTTCTCCCACCCAGGAAGCAAGGCAATGGCAAATCAATTCTGAAAAAGCTTGCCAAGAAAACTGCAGGGATTAGTTTAAGCAGTCATTGGGAGTCAACAACTGACATAAGGGCACCAAAAAAAGAGAGGAAAGAATGGAATAGATTAGAATTAGAATTAGAACAGAAGAACAGAATTGGAAGGAACCTTGGCAGTTTTTTAATCCAACCCCTGCTTAGGCAGGAAATCCTATACCATTTCAGACAAATGGTTATCCAATATCTTCTTTAAAACTTCCAGTGTTGGAGCATTCATAACTTCTGGAGGCAAGGTATTCCACTGATTAATTGTTCTAGCTATCAGGAAATTTCTCCTTAATTCTAGGTTGCTTCTTTTGTTTCCATCCATTGCTTCCTGTCCTGCCCTCAAGTGCTTTGGAAAATAGCTTGACCCCCTTCTTCTTTGTGGCAGCCCCTGAGATATTGGAACACTGCTATCATGTCATCCCTAGTCCTTCTTTTCATTAAACTAGACATACCCAATTCCAGCAACCGTTCTTTATATGTTTTAGCCTCCAGTCCTGTAATCATCTTTGTTGCTCTTCTCTGCACTCTTTCTAGAGTGTTTGTTCTACTCTGCACTCTTTCTTGTGAAGGATCATTAGACTATCATATTTTCATTTTGCAGGAAGAGATAGCCACTGTTCATAATCATGGTTCTGGAAATCACAGAAACACTGAAGGAAAAATTGTTCTCTTTGAGAAAGGATAAGCAACTAACATATGCTATTGCATTTAAAATATTTGCAGGCTGTATTTCAAATGAACTTTTCTAAAATGGGGTGCCACACAATAAGATACATTTAACAATTTAAATAAGGTAACATACTGAAGTTCTCATTCAGCTGAAGGTCAAAGTGAATGTTTGATGATATGTGTTAGATGCTTGTCTAATAATAAGAACAATAATGGATGTAAGCAGTAAAAGACCAGTACCAGTAGTAGAATATCTTGTGCCTGACAATCTAATTCTTTTGTCATACATACTCAAAGTCTTTTGGAAATATTGGGGTGGGGTTAATAGCTTGGGATTGCCATCAAGATAGACATGAGGCCATATTCGGAAGCATCCATAATGGAAGAACTTGCAAAAATGGCAGATTGAAACCCCACCCATGCACATGAAGCCACAAATCTATAAAAGGGTAGGGCAGTCCTGTATTTCATCACTTCGTGAAAGAATACATGAGAAAATCTAGCCTTTAAATATGCCATTTTTCTATGAAGTGCATCCTGCTAGGGATTAAAATCCAGGAGCAGTAAACAGGACACGTTAACCAATTTCAATATAGCAGGAGATTGGATAAAGAATTTTACTGTGTTCTTCTGGTCCTGAGATAATAGAAGCAAAGCTGGATATCATGTAGATCTGTCTTCCT
The DNA here is from genome assembly GCA_023653725.1 of Bungarus multicinctus. Taxonomy (NCBI): domain Eukaryota; kingdom Metazoa; phylum Chordata; class Lepidosauria; order Squamata; family Elapidae; genus Bungarus; species Bungarus multicinctus. Next base: position 12,263,719 of record CM042846.1, read on the forward strand.
GAACCAAGGGCCTTTAGTGCTCTACAATTCTCAACCTCCCCAGCCAACAAGAGTTATATTAAATAGAGAAGATGGGAATTGTAATTCAGGCACTCTTGCTGCTGTTAGCAGTCTTTAGCTTATGATTTCCCAGGGCTATACATATACATCTTCTTTGCCATGAATTCTTCTGTGGAAGCTTAATGCATCCTGTATGTTATTATTACCAATCTCTGTAAGAGCACTCCTGGTTGTTACCTATTCATTTTGAGGAAATTTAATGTTGGAATGAAGTTCAAATTTTTTACAGTGATGATGTTCTGGATTTTTTCTTGAAGAAGAGATGTTGGATCAGAGGTCCTTCCACTGCTATTATTAGCAATTATCACACTGGTTTATATTCTTATTTGTATGCATCAGCAGCCTGCCTAAATATTAGGACTCCTTTGAGACCTTTTACAGTCAGAGTTCAGAAAAGATCAACTTCTTAAATCCTTTTACTCGAAAAATAGATTTAAATCAGAAAACCCTGCTCTTTGCTTCCATTGGAAAACACTTAGTGAAATGAATACAGGCTAAACACATGGATTCTTGGTGATCCACAGATTAATTGTAACATTTTACTATGGTTTGATAAAGCTAAAGATGCACAATATCTATTAGTACATGGATACTTATGGTCAGAAATGAAGGATGTGCATAAATTGAACAGGTGTTCATTGCTTGCACATATACAGTTGTAATCTTGTCAGATTAAGATTTATGATTAAGAAAAATGTAACAGGTTAATAAAAATATATTTATTTGTGATGTACAAACACCACACATGAAACAGCCCTGATTATGAAAATATCTACTATTACCGGTATTTAAATTACTCTTAAAACAATAACAAAACAACAGTTTTAAATGATGAAATATAAACACATGTAGTAAAATTACACACACACACAAACACACATACATACTGCTGGTAATTGTGTGTGTGTGTGTGTGTGTGTGTGTGTGTGTGTGTGTGTGTGTAAGGTTTTGAGCTGATAAATAATTAAATAAGGGAGACTAGGATAGATCTATTTCGAGCTAGTTAGCTCTCTTCAGCTAGCCATACCCTTACTGGGATTCGAACCAGGGAAGTATTACATGTGAGGCAGTTGTAATTGCCACTAGACCACTGGCTCTATCCTGTTCAGCTGAGGCAGGGGAATAAGTATATACTTTGTGTTACAGCACCCTGTTAAGCCCCAATTAAGGGAGAAAGCATACTGCTTTCTTTTCTGTCTTTCGGCTCATCACCAGAGACCATACCGACAGAAAGCTATTTGTTTCGTTGTCTTTTGTTTACATGTGTGTAAGGTTTTGAGCTGATAAATAATTAAATAAGGGAGACTAGGATAGATCTATTTCGAGCTAGTTAGGTCTCTTCAGCTAGCCATACCCTTACTGGGATTCGAACCAGCGAAGTATTACATGTGAGGCAATTGTAATTGCCACTAGACCACTGGCTCTATCTTGTTCAGCTGGTTGTAACACAACCAGCTGAAGGAATATACTTATTCCCCTGCCTCTGCTGAATAGGATAGAGCCAGTGGTCTAGTGGCAATTACAACTGCCTCACATGTAATACTTCCCTGGTTCGAATCCCAGTAAGGGTATGGCTAGCTGAAGAGAGCTAACTAGCTTGAAATAGATCTATCCTAGTCTCCCTTATTTATTATTTAATTATCAGCTTAAAAACCTTACATATATATATATATGTGTGTGTGTGTGTGTGTGTGTAAGGTTTTTAAGCTGATAATTTTAAATAATAAATACAAAATACAATTTTAAATGTAATACAAAGTATATATATATATATATATATATATATATATATATATATATATATAATTTAAAACTTTGATATTGTTTTAATAGTAACTTAAGCAATAGTAGATATTTTCATAATCAGGGATTTTTCATTTGTTGTGTTTGTGCACCACAAATAATTAATATATTAATATATATACTCAAGACATATTTTAAAGGAGAGGGAGGGAGGGAGAGAGAGAGAGAGAGATGGACTTCTAGTTTCTAACCTGGTCTCACTACAGCAAACTGTGTGAGTAAATACTTGAGAACAATACTTCATAAACTGAAGACTGAGGCCTCAAAGCAGACATGCTGTAGTCAATTTTAAATGAAAAGAATTTATAACAATATGAGTAGAAGCATATAAGTTGCTGGCAGCTGACCAGTGGAAATAGTGGTAACTCTCTTTCTTCGTCTCCAGTGTTTTTAAACACAGAAAATAGGCCAGCTATCAGAAAATATTTCTACACAATCCATTTCTCTTTTTTAAAAAAAAAAATTCTCTTCTGCACCAAATCTACCAATTGCTTTCTAGTTTTGTTGAAGCATGTTCTAGAGAAATCAGCTAAGAAATGTTGGCACAAATGTATGCATAGCCACCTGCATTGTGCAAGACTGCTTTAAAGGAAGACTGAAAATAAAGATATTGAACTAGCCTGGGGCAGAGAGATCCAAGTTAAAGTTCACAGTCAGCCTAGAAACTCATTAGATAACTTTGGACAAGTCATTATCTCACAGGCCAATCTATCTCACAGGCTTGCTGGTGTGGGAATAACAATGAAGAGAGACACCCAGATAAACAGCTTTGAGCTCCTATAAGAAAAAAGAGAGAGAAAGGAAGAGGGAGAGATGGAAGGAGACAAGGAAGGAAGGAGTAAGGGATAGGGAGAGAGAGACAAAGAGAGAGAGATGCTTTGAATTTTTCCTTAGAAAGGAAAACTTAACGGCACTCATATGTAAAGAACTGATCATTCTTGCTCCAGCCAAACTCGTTTTATTTCCTAAAACAGAGACCAAAAGATATTACCATTCCTGAATGCACCGACATTTTCAATCCTTCTGTTGCACCATGTGGACAAAGGGTCTTCAAACTTGGCAAGTTTAAAACTTGTGGACTTCAACTCCCAGGATTCCTAAGCTAACATGATTGGAGGAAGAATTCTGGAAGTTGAAGTCCACAAGTCTTAAAGCTGTCCGGTTTGAAGATCCCTGAGGTAGATGCTTGTCCTTTACTCTCTCCTCACTGTGCGTTAAAGCTTGGCTGGCATTGCCGGCCCCTGCCTTTTTCAACATTCCATTTTCTATGCCAGTGATAACAGCAGTACATTATTAACTTGCATGATAAAGATGTGTGCTTTTTAAAAAGGCAGTAGAGATGGGGGAAGATAGATTGTGGGGGAGGGGGGAATTGTGATTTAACAAGTAGAATGCAAAACCTTCAACTAGTGCAACATCCTCAAGGCTAAAATCATTTACTTCAGCCTCAATCCTGGGTAAATCCTTACTGAATCACTCAAAGATACCATGCAACTTTTTAAAATAACTTTTTAATTCATTCAATATCTGGATACAGTTATTAGAAGACAGTGAACCAAATAAACATATTAATATTAATTTTATTTTGCTTTTGAAAGAAGCAAATGAAGCATATTTACTAATTTTAGCTGGTATGCCATATTCTCCACCTTTACCAAATATTCTAAATGGCTTAGAAGTGGGTACTTTAATGTATCATGAAAAGACCCATGGATGTAAACTCCAAAGAACTAGCTGATATGCTAACAAAGAATATTTTTAATGATTAATAATGTCTATATGTGCAAATGTGTATTTATTATTTCTTTAGTGGATTTATATGGCCATCCATCTCACCTACTTGACTCTAGCACTTACAATGTTAAATATATATAATTTATATAGGTATGCACATGTATATATGCATTTATGTAATTGATCCCTAGACCAAATATGGCCATTTATTGTTTATTTATAAAGGTTTTCTTTGAAAGAAGGGGGCAGATTCATATTAAGAAGAGTCTTTAAAAAGAAAAATATTTCCTGATAATAATCATTACTGTAACCAACCCCACTGAGAGAGAAAAGCTCAGAAGAAAAATAAATTAAGTATAACCAAACTTTCTGCTTTAAGCCCTATTTCTCTCCTGTTAAAACCACTGTGCATCAGCTCTTGATGGCTCTGGCAACTTACTATTCTACAGAAGCATAAAAATTGCTTTTCCAAAGGAGAAGATGCAAAGGTATACTTTGAGAGTACAGTATTATATTCAAAGAACAGTCTATCCCATTATGATCCAAAATACATGAAACACCTGTAGAACTGCAGCCCAAAGACCTATGGTGACATAGGGTTTTTTTTTCCAGAAAACCTGAATATCTTCCATTTCATATTAAACATTTTCCCTGAAAAACTCTCTTTAGGAAAAGAGGCATTTCTCTCTCAACATGAAAAGGGCTCAATAATATAAAACACTGGATTTGTATGAAACGGCCTCTTGAAAAAAATAAGCACCTTGAATTATAATGAGTAATCACGAGGAATTAATGGTTAGTAAACACGAAGCAGAAATATATAATGAACACGTCGCCCCTACCCCTGAAAAGTCAACTAGAAGTATTTTTGTTTGGTGGTATTCCTAGAGGAAATTACTTCAATTACTGAATTGGGCATTTATTCAATATTGTAGAATAGTGAAATACAATATGCTAAACCACAGGGCTTCATGAAAATTGTCTACTGTGAATTCATAGGACAGCCTTCCACAGTTGTCCATAAACTAGTATGTTCAGTTTTGATCCACAATCTCTACTTAGCATGGTAAATTACTATGGCTTGGGAAGAAAGTATGAAATATAAAGCCCAAGTCATGCAAAGGGCAACAGATGGGGAAAAAAATCCATAATAAAGACTTGAACTGGCATTTATAAAATATCATTTTAGCACTCTGGGAACATATACCTAAATTACCGTAACACAATAAAGTGCTTTATAACTATCTTCACTGATACTGTCTTTAAATGTTAAAAATAAGATAGCAGCTTCCCTCTCTTTTTCAACACACAGCTCTGAATAGGTGAAATACCATGAAAGCACAGGTCCTGCAATACCGACTGGTAAAACTAATTACTGGCCTGTCTACCCATTTCTCATAGACTATGAGTTCAGATTAAAAGGTAAGCTCTCCGATATGAACATACACCTGCTGAAGTGTGTGGTCAATTTAGCAATATCATCTTGCTAAAAAAAAAAAGAAGAATTTGAAACTATATATTTGCAGCAGTGCTTTATATAACTGCTTTCCTCCCTGCATGACAACTAAAGAGCCATATGATGAGACTTCTAAAGAAGAAACAAAATGGTTTCATTTGTCACCATTTACTATTCTCATTACAGTCCCTGTCAAAAGCATTGATTCATGCAGGGTCATTTTCCATTCTCATTAAAACCCTCAGGCACCCAAATGAGGCATAGAATTGTGGATTTTAATGCCCTGTAGCTGGAGAACACAAGGCAGTTGTAAAAGAGACCAAACACATTAGTACAAAGGCTTTTCATCAAGAGGGATGTCAGGTTGCAACCTGGAGAGCTGAGTTTACCTTAAACTTTAATAGAGCAACAGGAGGCTGACAATTTCAAGTAGATGTACTTTCCTGATTCATTCTGTCCAATTCTTTACCAAACCCAGTCTTGTATGCACTATTTTAATATTATTCTCCATTAAGTGATGAAAAAACACAGACAGACAAACTAGCTACAAGTAGCACGGTATCCCACAGTTACATGGGAACTTCAATGAGGAGGCAAGGAAGACAGCAACATCCAAGCACCACCAAAAGGATGACAGGTCCTGAAGATTCTTCTCAATAGGAAGAACAAGGTCCATGCCATCAACACATATGCCTTGTCAATTATCGGGAACCCTGTTGGTTTAGTGAACTGGACGAACAAGGACATGGAGGGAGCTAATGTGAAGGTTGAAAGTTCCTTACAATTTACAGAGATTTCCATCCCAAGTACAACACCCAGAAACTGTATAAAACACAGGGTGGGCAGAATCTGGTGATGTTAAAGCCATTGTCCAGGACAAAACCGAAAGTATCTAGGAGTACATCCGTAAGATGCCATCCAAAGATGAGAGAAGACCTGAGACACCAAAAGACATGGGAGGAAGATCAAGCAAAGGAATCCATGACAAGACAAGACCCTGCATGGAATGTACCATCAACTAATAGCTGATGTGACAGGCACTGGGAAATCCTACCAGTGGATTGGCAGTGCTGAATTAAAGACAGCACTGAGGCACTGATTATAGCAGCACAAAAACAGGCATTAAGCACCAGGTCCATAGAAGCAGGGATCTTAAACATTTGTATTAGATTATAGAATAAAATACGAAAATATGAGAGCAAATAATAAGAGACCGTGGGAAGAAAGCGGGGAAAGAAAAGTGGGGGGGGGGGGAAGGAGAAAAGAAAAAAAGATGTTGACTTTATTCTGTTGCAGTAGAATAAAGCATTAACATCGAACTTCAACTTTGTATTTTTCCAGAACAATATAAACTAGCCATTTATATAACGGCAAATCAATCTAATCAGTAAAACCAAAAATCAAAATTTTATTTTTTCCCACCTCAAGCACAAGGTCTAAAAGTGGTCTCCATGTAGCAGCAAAAGTACTTATATTTTTTCTTTAATCAAAACCGTCAATTTAGCCATCACTGCCACCTCCAGCAACCATGTATAGCTATTTGTCCATGGTGGGAACTGAAATGTCCTTCCATGTTTGTGCATACAGTAGTCTTGCTGCTGTCAACATACTTAAAATCAAGGTTCCAATTTTTTTTCTAAGCCTTTTTCCATTAAACCCAGAAGAAAAGTTTCTGGTTTCGTTTTTATCTTCATTTTAAGAATTTTTTGTATTAAAATATGAATCTTACTCCAAAATTTCTTTGCTTTATCACGTGCCTGTCCCTTCTTTACTTTTATGTTTCCAACAGTCATTTGAGATACCTTTAGACATTCTAGATAACTTATCTGATGTTAAATATCAGTGATACATCATCTTATAAAATTTTTCTTTTAAGTTATAATTTAATGTGAATTTTAAAGCTTTCGTCTACATATTTCCCCATTGTTCAAGCATCACATTATATCCAAAATGCTTTGTCTACTGAATCATACAATGTTTTACATGTTCACTTTCCAAATTCAATTTCAGTAATGTTTTATAAACCTTAGCAATAATATGTTCAGAAGAATGTTGTATTAGGAACAGCTAAGTTATTGCACAGGATCTGAAATGTTTGTGTAAAATACACACACATAGGGGAAGAGAGAGAGGAGAGAGAAAGACAGTGGAAGAGAATAGATTATTGCAATGTGTTATTCATAACAACACATATGAAGACCATTTATAACTTCAGAAGGTCCACAATACAGTGATAGATTAATGACTATAGCCACTAGATTTTCCCATGTAGCACTTAGGAAAGTTTCACTGTTACCAGATCCCTTTTGGGTACAAATCAAAGTCCTGATTGTCCTCTATAACGTCCTACATGGCTTAAAACCTAGATATCTACAGAACTGCATTCTCCCAGTGGAAGAATGAGAAATCTCCAGGTTCTGCTCTTAAGGGATGCCATCTTCAGAGAGTACTCTTCTCTCTTCTCTGGAATAACATTTTACCTGAGATCAGACTGGCTCTACTGGGTTTTCAGAAACCCTTTAACACCTGTCTGTTCTAGAGAAGCTTCAGTCAGGGAAAGGGAAACCCTCCTCCTATGGCTATAGGTCATGTTAGGTATTTCTTCGTTGCTCCTTTGTTTTACTATCATTTTTATTGTAGCATTTGTTGTCATTCTAAGCATCTCAGAGGAGTTTAGAATGGTGTACAACCAGAGGTGGTATTCAGCAGGTTCTGACCAGTTCTGGAGAACCGGTAGCAGAAATTTTGAGTAGTTCGGAGAACCAGTAGTGAAAATTTTGAGTAGTTCAGAATGCCACCTCTGACTGGCTGCACCCCCACCTATTCTCTGCCTCCCGAGTCCCAGCCGATCAGCTGGGTCTTTTATTGCCCTGCACAGGAGAACGGAGCTGGAAAGCAGGTTAGTGAGGTGGGGAGGAAATGGAGATTTTGTAGTAACCTTCCCCTGCCATGCCCACCAAGCCACACCCACCAAACCATACCACACCCACCAAGCCACACCCCAGAACCGGTAGTAAAAAAATTTGAATCCCACCACTGTGTATAACTCATAGCAAATAAGAAAGAAAATTCTGATGATTTGAAGGAAATAAACATTTATGATTGCCAATGCATTCTTCTGTTCCACTGTTAAGATTTAAATAACATTGACTACCTGAAAATATTTATTTTTGATTAAGGATGCAAAAAAAATTGCTTTATATTTTTAATATATTTGTATTTCCTGGACCAAAAATAATTATCATAATTATTACAAAGATTTTGATTTGGTTTGATGTAACTTGTGTTTAAATTCCCATTAGCAAAGTAATTCACTTGATTGGAAGCCTACACATGAATTTTGCTTCAGAAATCCAAAATCTGCCTCTCTTTTTGTGATAATTTCTACTGATTATCACTGGAAATAAACAAGTGCCGTTTTAAATGTTTGATATAGCTGGAAGAAATATTCAGAAGCAATAATTACATATATATAGCAAGAATTGTGCTAGATACCTTTGAATTTTGAAGTTTTAAAATTAGGAAGCCATCTTTTATGTTTTGTAAGAAATGAATGACATTGAAAATGGAAATGACCACTATGAAAGATCTATGCTTAACAAGTTGCACATGAATAGAAAGAAAGAGGATTGTTAATTAGTAGGCTTTGTAGGCATGGTTTCCATAAAGGACAGTTGTGTGCAAACATCATAAAATTGATATAGCATGCAGGTGACTCTAACCTGAATCCTTTTAGAATAATAAATGCAGCAATTTTGTGACAAAAGGGATTTTCAAATCTGGGAAAGGATGCAATTTCACTTCCAACCATACCTCCATTTGTTTTGCTTGTTGCAATTTCTATGACTCTAATATGCATCGTGTAGCTTAACCAGGGCAAGAAACCTGAACAAATTCAGAATGCTTCATGAAGCTAGGAATGTAGTTCTAATGAGTTTCAGGGAAGTTCAGAGTTCAGTGAAAGCTGCCTAATAAGAGATCTACTCAATGTAAACATCTTCCAAACCTTTCCCAATTAACCTAATTCTGTTCAGAATTTTAGGATTTATGGTTGTCCAAAGCTCTCCCAAGATTCTGTTTGAGAGGGTACCCTTCAAATTACCTGACACTATTCTAAGCTCAAAAAATATGGACTGTAAAAAGAAATATAGAAAAAATATTACTTTGAGGGAGGAACAATAAATTCAAAAACATAGAAAATGTGGTCAATATATGAGAAAGTAACAAGATTGGAAAATATTAAATCATGTCAAAGGTTCATTTGTTGAACACGAATGTGTATATTTGATGACTGTTTAATGAAAGGAAAAAAATCTCATCGCCACAGAAAGTATTGGCCATTCAGCTGCAGAATAATTTACCCAAAAGTTTGAATTGACAATGATATATGTCATATGCTAGTTAGTGTTTAATTTTTATTGGTAGCGGACATCTATGTCCCAATAAGTAAAGCTTTACACACTGAATGTATAACTGTTGAAATCTTAGAATCAACTTCCTTATAAGCAATATATTCTAGAACAAGGATGTCAAACTCACATGACATATCATGACTTTTTTCCCCTTCGCTAAACCGGATGTGGGTGTGGGCAGCTCATGACACATCAGCCTGTGGGCCATGAGTTTGACAGCCCTACTCTAGAAGAAATGTGATGAGTTTATGAATTGAAGTTTGAAAATTGTGCTTCAAGCATACCAGCTCTCCCGCTATTTATTTAGTTATTTGTAGCATTCATTTCAAAGGCTTATTCAGAAGTGCTTACAAAGATCAGTAATATTACAACAGCCCTCCTAAGAATATCTACAGGATCCACTACAACACACACATACAAACTCTCTCTCTCTCTCTCTAACACACACACACACACACACAGAGGGGGAGGGGGAGGGAGGGAGAGGGGGGAGGGAGGAAAGGAGAGGGAGAGGGAGGAGAAAAACAGCCACTTGCTTGCTAAATATTTCAGTTCCTAATTATTTAAATTTTGTGTCCTACAGCTTATTTCTTATTTTCCCCATTTTTGAGCATCTCTGGCACTTCTTGTATTTTTTCCAGCTTAGTGATATATTACTTTCAGAAATAAACACAAGCCTGTGGGGGAAAATACACTGATGTTTAGATCATTCCTTAATTATTAATTTCTGACAAGTTATATAATGCATATGATTAATTCATTTCTTTTTTATTAAGAAATTCAGTTCAATGACTTCATGGAGTTTGATTTTGGTTAAAAAAATATACATTCTATAGCACTGTAGATCATTTTTTCTGGTGTTATATACTAACAGGACATCATTTTATAAAAGTTTATGATTATAACTTAATGTAAACTTCAGTCTGTTCAACCACATATTTTCTCATTGTTCTATCCGTAAGTTATAACAAAATACTTTAGTCCACTTTATCATACATTCTGTCATTTGTTCTTCTATTTCAAATTTCAAAAAAAGTTTATACATTCTAGCAGGCACATGTTCATCACTTGTTCAATATTCCATTTCAAAGTCAGTTTTACGATGTTCAATACTATATATTAATTTGTCTATTTTGAATCTTAGTGATGACTGCAACAAGGAGAAACACTCAAGTATGCCCCTCAGCTATCAGTTGTTCTCTTAATTTTATTTTGTATTCCTCTTGACAGAATTTTAGTGTCTTGAGGTATGTTAATCATTTATATTTTATATTAATTCTTGCAAGGTAGGGCAGAAGAGTTTTCCCGATTTCTGCATGATAAAATCGCTCAGATTCGGGATGGGCTGGACTCCAGTTGGGTGAGGTGTCCGGAGCAGGTCTTGAGACGGTTATCTGGGAGGAGTTCGATCCTGTGACCGCCGAGGGTGTGGACAGATTACTGGGGAGGCTGAATGCCACCACATGTTTATTGGACCCGTGCCCTTCCTGGTTGGTTTCTACCTCCAGAGAGGTGACACGAGGCTGGCTCCAGGGGATTGTCAACGCTTCGTTGACGGAGGGGGCCCTTCCGACCGCCCTGAAAACGGCGGTGGTGCAGCCTCTCCTCAAGAAGCCTTCCCTGGATCCGGCTCTTTTAAATAACTATCGTCCTGTCTCCAACCTTCCCTTCGTGGCGAAGGTTGTTGAGAGTGTGGTGGCGCGTCAGCTCCCTCAGTATCTGGAGGAAGCATTCTATTTAGATCCGTTCCAATCGGGCTTCAGGCCCGGGCACAGTACCGAAACAGCATTGGTCGCGTTGGGTTATTCCTCTGTCCTGGTCCTCTTAGATCTGTCAGCGGCTTTTGATACTATCGACCATAGTATCCTATTGCGGCGGTTGGAGGGGTTGGGAATTGGGGGCACCGTTTTGCAGTGGTTCTCGTCCTTCCTCTCGGACCGCTCGCAATTTGTGTTGACGGGGGGGGAGAGGTCCACCCCTAGGCCCCTCATGTGTGGGGTGCCTCAGGGGTCGGTCCTCTCCCCTCTTCTGTTCAACATCTATGTGAAGCCACTGGGAGAGATCATACGTGGTTTTGGGGTGAAATGCCATCTTTATGCTGATGACACTCAGCTTTACATCTCCACCCCAAGCCACCCCAACGATGCTGTGGAGGCTATGGCCCGTTGCCTGGAGGCTGTGCGGAACTGGATGGGCGAGAACAGGCTTTGACTCAACCCTTCCAAGACCGAGTGGCTGTGGTTTCCGGCGACCCGATATAGTCAGCTGACTCCGTCGCTGGCTATTAGGGATGAGATCTTGACCCCCACAGAATGGGCTCGCAATCTTGGTGTCCTCCTGGATGTACGGCTGTCTTTGGAAGATCATATTACGGCCGTCTCCAGGGGGGCTTTATATCAGGTTCGCCTGATACGTCAGATGCGGCCCTTTCTTGATCGGGACGCCTTACGCACAGTCACTCATGCCCTGGTCACCTCCCGTCTGGACTACTGTAATGCCCTCTACATGGGGCTCCCTGCGGGGAGCACCCGGAGGCTTCAACTGGTACAAAATGCAGCCGCGCAGGTAGTTATGGGGGCGTCGAGATACTCCCACGTGACGCCCCTCCTGCGCGAGCTGCATTGGTTGCCGGTGGCCTTCCGGGTTCGCTTTAAAGTACTGGTTTTGGTCTTTAAAGCGCTCCATGGCATCGGACCAGGATACTTACAAGACCGCATTCTGCCAGTAGTCTCCCACCGACCGGTGTGCTCCCACAGAGAGGGTCTCCTCCGGGTCCCGACGCCTTCTATGTGTCGCCTGGTGACCCCGAGGAACAGGGTCTTCTCTGTGGGGGCACCCGCCCTCTGGAACGGGATGCCCCCTGGACTACGAACGACCAGTGACCTGAGGGCCTTCAGACGTGACCTGAAGACTTGGCTCTTCGAGCAGGCCGGCCTGAGCTGACTCAAATGGGATTTTTAAATGGGGTTTTTAGATTAGTTGGGATGGGTGTACAAAGTTTTAATTTATTTTAATTGGGGGTTTTTAGATTTTTATAGGGACAGCCTAGGGTTTAATTCTTTTTTAACTATTTATATTTGTCTACATGTATTTTAGTTGGCTGTTCACCGCCCTGAGTCCTTCGGGAGAAGGGCGGTATATAAAACCTAAAATAAATAAAAAATAAATAAATAAAATATTTACCTATTATTTCTGATCTATAAAATATTTCTTGTCCTGAGAGTCCAAAGGTTTTCAGCCACAATCTGGATTTGTATCTTATTCATCTTTTCAATTTGGCACATCTAACATAATGATTTTTAGATATTAAATTTAACTCTATCTTACCATGAATATTGATGCCATCCAAATCTCAGGCTGTGTTCTTCTTACCCAAGAATCTTTTATTTCTTAGCCATACCTACTTTTTCATCTAAACCAAGCAGTAAACTGCAAAATAAATTTCAAAGCAAGTAAATCCAATCCTCTTTTTAAAAATAATTTGTATAACTCTGTACAATCAAAGACTGCTCCAGAGACAGAAGCATAAATTATGAGTAGCTAAGATACTTTTCTTTTCTTCTCTTTTTAAAATAATTTATAAAATTATAATTGCAATAGTAAAATTAATCCCAACTCAAAGAAAAAAAGGGTAGAAAGATTTAAAAAGTGCAAACTAAAATAAAAAATGTAGAAAATTGAAAGAAAATATATTAAAGAAAAAGAAAAGAAATATATAACGTGATCTCCAACTTTCATCACAATAGGTATAAACTTTTTATCTCCTCTTGATTTATAACCAATTCTCTCTTCATCCCATGTCCCACATCTTCTCTATAAACAAATCCATAAAGCGTTGTCCTTTCAGTCTTGCTGCTAGAAAAAGTCCTTTAAGAGTAGGCAGAACAACATATCTATTTTATTCTTGATAAAGTAAACCAACTTTATTTTTTTTCCTTTTATTTCTAAGAATCTTAATCTTCATTCTGTTCAAGTAATGATGCAGAGCTTGATTTCTTTGCATTTTGTTTTTAATCCCCTCTTACAAGATTTAACTAAGCTTTAACAATGTTTCTTGTAAATACAATATAAAATCATTATCCACGTCACTCTCTTGGTTCATTATTTGTAATTCTCCTTTGATTTTTAAAGTATCAACCAATTTCTTTTGTATGTCTAATGAAACATCCTTTTCCATGCCTTTCATTTGTAGATCCACTTTCAATATCAACTGTTTCTGTCTCTGTCTTGTCAGATAAAACCTGCTTCTCTTCTGCTATTTCTTCATTAGGACACAATCCTTCTGTAGAAACTAATAGAATGATAGTGACATCCATGTATATAGATGTTATTTTGTTGTTTGGAAAAAAATAATGGCAAAGAAAAATAATAATAATTTGTGTAGCAGAAACTGATACAGCCTCCTCTTATTTAATTTCTGTTTCCTAGGCTATAGAGCCGAACTACACTTCTTTCCTAACAAATACCAGCAAAGATATTCCAAACCAATGCAATCTTATTTGATTTCTGATTGAGTTTCACCATAAAACACACCAGCTATTTCTTCTTCTGCATCAGTGATTGAAGCATAAATTTGAATAACCATCATATTAAAGGACTGGCATGAAATCTCACTGATATTATTCAGTACTCACCTGCATTACACTCAAGTACCATCTTTGCTCTATTCTTCCTGACTATGATAACAATAACATTCCTCTTTGTTTTTTTGAATCCTGAGTAAGGAACAGTACGATCTTCTGTCTGAATTCTTGTCCATTTTGATTTACTGTTGCCTAAGTGTGAATGTGTAATCAATTCATCTTTTATTGTATTTGGTTTCCCATGTTTCCACTGCAATTCTCTCTTTGCATTTTCTTTTCTTGCATGGCAATAGAAGTCAGGAAAGCTTCAAATTTCATAAACATAGTTAGTATTCTAAAAATCCTCAGCATTTCCTCCGTAGCATATTGCATTCCATCCAACTGAAATGCCTATCATCTGGCACTATCTAATCGATCTATCTTGCCTATTATATTTGTAACTTTCTTAGTAAAATGCAAAATGGTTTATCTTTGCCTTCTACTGTGCCACAGAAAATGATATCTTTGCTATTATAACTAAAGTGATCCAAAAACTTGCTATATCATTATGATCTGATATAGATGCCCAATTGCTTTAGATGTGCAAATAAGCTGACTTTGTTTGGCTATTTGGGTTATTCTACTGTCTGCTAAATCCTAACAAATGCTCTACTTGTGGCATCTGTAATCTATTTATTATAAACTGAATGTGGATCCTTATGGAGCAGAAATGACAGCATTGTTAAGAGGAGTGAGGTATGAAAAAGCTTGGAGGCAAACCAGTTAATAAATAATTACCATGGGCATAACATTCTGGCTGCCCTTTGAAAAGAGAAAAGAGGGAAGAGGGAAAAGTGTATTCTATAAATGGACAAGGCTAGTTGAAAATTTGCCATGGGATGATTCTGCACAGATAGATAGATAGAGATAGAGAGAGAGAGATAGGTCTTGGCGTGTTCGGGTCTTTTCCTGTGTAAGATTGAGACTATCTTGGCAATGTTTCGATGAGATCTCACTTGCCATCTTCAGGCTGATGTTTTCGGCTTTGTGCTTGTGCAAGCAAAGGCTTTGTTCACATAAGCACAAAGCCGAAAACACCAGCCTGAAGATGGCGAGTGAGATCTCATCGAAACGTTGCCAAGATAGTCTCAATCTTACAAGGGAAAAGACCTGAACACGCCAGGATCTGCATATCTGTACCCATGAAAATCTATGAAAATAAATATATATATGTGTGTATATATATATATGTGTGTCTGTGTATATATATATGTGTGTGTGTGTATGTGTGTGTGTGTGTGTGTGTATGTGTATATACATACATACATACATACATACATACATACATACATATATATATATGTAGAGAGAGCGAGAGAGAGAGAGATAAACACACACATACATACATACATTTATATTCATAAATTCTTACATGAATAATAAAAAAACAGTTCCCAATGTTTTATCCTAGTTTCCAAACAGCCTGATTTAATCTAGCACAAAGGATAAATGAAGCCGTGCTAGAGATTCATAGAAACTGACTGAGTTCTCTTAAAGTCTCACTTAATGTGAGCCAAACAAAGAGGATCATAGTATGAATTATGACACATTCAGCCTTTCTCAACTGCAAGCCACGTAGGACAAAGTACTTTTGTTCTCTGTTTATTTGCCTCAAGAAAAACTTTATAAAACTAAGTGTGTATTTCTAGAAATGTTTTCTCTTTTCAAAAGTGGCAAGTTTCATTTGATGCAAAATGTAAATCAGCTGGAGATTATCACCATCCTTTCCTTTTTATACATGAAATGAGTCCAGAGACCTGCTAATTACACTGTTGGAAGATGTTCTTTTAAAAAGGTAAAAGAAAGGGAGATCTGAAGGCAACACAGCCAGAAATTGTCAGATGGGGAAAAAACTGAAGAAGACACTTCTTAACCAACTTGCTTGCAGTTGTTAACAAGCAATAATGAGGTGCAGACTATGAAGAAAATGAGGAGTAGCACAGCTGGCTGCTCACAAAATGGAGTCTTGAGCCAAAGCAGATATTTTTTTCTTTTACTGAAGTAGTTGTTTATAGCGAAAGGTGTCCTCAGAATTCTATCAAGCCTTCACTTCCGTTAGCATGGGATTTTGGGGGTATGTATCTGGATGTATATTTGGTTATACATCAAACAAATTGTCAAATGCAGGAAATCAGAAGTCAAGGCAGTTCAAATGAATATATAAGTTTATTGCAAGCTAAACTCTCTACAAGAATCTGAACTACTAACAGTCAAAACAAATTGGCGATAAATAAGAATCAATGGAATTCAAGTTGGGCTGGACTAAGGATAGACTGGAATAGCTAAATTATTTATATGGTTATGAAATAATGGTACATGGAGCGTGGTAGGTTAAGGGAGAAGTTATAGACATATTGGAGAGTGACATGATTGTATCAAATCTAGTTTGGAGCTTAGACAAAGTCTAAGGCATAGAAAACGCACCTTGGCAGTTCAATGAGATTTAAAGGAAAGGTACAATAATCCAGTTGTCCAGGAATTACTGCAGCCACAAATACTGTGTAGCTATAAAGGTCAGAAAGCAGAAAGTAAGAAGACTATTTTGAAGATATTTTGCTTAATCAGTTCCCTCAAATGAAACATTGCCAGAAGAAATTACATATTGTAATTTGCCACATTTGAAGTTGCCACATCTAAAGATGAAGAAGATATGTAAGCAGAGTGGACAAGAGCCAGGAATTACATATTGTAATTTCTGCATGAAAGCACTGTTGCTTGAAGTTTTTAACTATTAAAAACTATTAGCTAAGTATACAATCCTTCAGTTCATTCATGCACTTATGAAGAGAAGACACCCTTTACAGCTTCTTCCATGATGACTTGAAAAAATTTGTATAACTGTCAAATTATACAGAAAAATAGCTAAATTTCTGTTTAATTGGCACCTGCTACTATGAGGGTCATTAATGTTTTCAGGCATCGAATACAAACTGATATATATAGAATAAAAGTTTTTAAATCACTTTAAAAAGTGATTACAACATTTTTATAGATTATAGGAGCCTGTACCTCAATCACTGCAGGATCCTATGCAAGAATGTCAAAATACCCATATGCAGACACTGAAATACCAATACCAAAATACCAATATTCTGATATCATTGGAGTTTGGTGTTATGAGACTACACTGAAGTTGCCACATCTAAAGATGAAGAAGATATGTAAGCAGAGTGGACAAGAACCAGGAATGTTGTCTAAAAGATAGCAATAGCACTTAGACTTACATACCTCTTTACAGTGCTTTACAGCCCTCTCTAAGCAGTTTACAGAGTCAGCATATTGCCCACAACAATCTGAGTCCTCATTTTACCCACCTCAAGGATGGAAGGCTGAGTTAACTTTGAGCCTGGTGAGATTCGAACTGCCAAATTGCAGCAGCTGGCAATTAGCAGAAGTAGCCTGCAGTACTACACTCTAACCATTGTGCCACTGTGATCCCTTCAGATAGGTAGTTTAAAAGGAATCAAGTTGTTAAGGAATCAAGTTGTTAAGACCAGACAAAAGTTGGGCCTCAGCATATGGAAACCCCACTCCCAAGTCTCATTAACAGTTACCAGACTTAAAAATCAACAAGGCAAGTGTAGCTATGAATCAACAAAGCAAGGATTTGGGGGATAAAGGGGGTCCTGAAACCTGTCCCTTCTTTGACTTCTCTTCGTATTCATACTTGGTGGCTTCTGCCCCTCTGGTTAGTGCCTGAGAGCCTAATGGAAAAAGATATGGATAAGTGTGGATGAATGTATGTGTGTGAAAGAAAGAGCAATTGTACATTGCAACCAGTAAAGTAACCAGTTTTGCTGTTACTTTACATTCACTGGGTCTTTGTGTATTCCAAAGGGCTAGTTGTGCCTCAGTGTTCATTTGAAAGTGATTTGAGTGTAACTGTTGAGCATTGCTCTGAGTGTATTGAGTGAGTGAGCATAAGCTGAATCTGGGAGCACATGCAACATTATCCTCACTTAAAATTCACAAGAGGCTTTATGAGAAAAACATTGTCTTCTGAGTTCAGTTGAAAAAGCAACATAGGAATAAAAGTAAATGCAAAACTACAATAATTCCCACATGAGCTTTGTCGAAGCATCATCATCAGGCAAACTTGGAATATTTTCTTTATTTGCCTGTAAACATGCTTAGAATAGCACAAAAAGACTGGCAGAAAATCTATAGTAAGCAATAACAACACTATTTTATAAAGAACTAGGGAGAAAAACCAGAAATGTTGTATACAGGAAAGATCAATGGGTTATGCCTTCAGCTTATGTATTATGATTAGCTAGATGTTGCCTTTGTAGATGCTGTGGTTAACCAGTGATATTTTTCAAGTATTGAAATGGAAGGATACCTACACCAGCTAGCTCATGTTCAGGAAAACAGCATGTGGTGATCATGCTGAAAGAACATGGACAGGAAAAATAGAATATGATTGTATGGTCCATTTGTGTCTGTACTGTTAACAATTGGCTAAAAGGTTTTAAGTAGAAACCTATTAAAAGAGTTGATGAGATATATCCAGCAGAACTGCTGTCGAACATCCTCTGATGATTTTGGTCAGAATCAAATACTTCCTCCATTCCTCACCAGTTGTCTGGCATCAGATTTCTTCCCAACTTGAAAATGAACCACCGACAGAGGAAGGATATTTTACTCCTAGGAATGAGTATTATAGATTTCCATTGCATATGGATGTGCTTACCATGGTCCTAAATGGAATATTGACCCAATATATGGGCATAGTACCATTAATTAAAAAAATGCTTCTAGATGCTGGAGTTTTACATAATAGCTTACCGATTCCCCATAGATTTTTTTCAGTTAGAATTAACAAAAAAAAAAAATGGTTCAGGGTTTCTAGATGATGAGAAGGGAGTTTTTATTTATTTATTTATTTATTATTTATTTATTTGTCAATTGCTTACAAGATAATAGGTATAAGTAAAACATAGTTATGAATACATGGATACATGTAAGAAAAATAAAATATAAAAGAAACAATAGGACAAGGACAAGGCACGTTGGTGCGCTTATGCATGCCCTTACAGACCTCTTAGAAAAGGGGTGAGGTCAATAGTAGACAGTCTAAGGTTAAAGTTTTTGGGGTTTGGGGAAGAAAACACAGAATCAGGTAGAGTATTCCAGACATTGACCACTCTGTTGCTGAAGTCGTATTTCCTGCAATCAGGTTTGGCACAATTAACCTTGAGTTTGTATCTATTGTTTGCTCTTGTGTTGTTATGGTTGAAGCTGAAGTATTCATTGACAGGTAGGACATTGCAATGTATGATTTTATATATTATACTTAGATCGGACCAAAGGTGGCATCGTTCTAGGTTTTCTAGGTAATTTCGAATCTGGTGGCATAAGGTATTCTGTCCACAAGCATCATGTTACCTGTCCCTGGAACAGATTCTGAGATTTAGAACATAATGGATAGACGCTTTGCGCTTGTTATCCAGCATTCATAATGCATACAAGCAAATATCAGCACTTATTACAAATACATGATGTTTGTGGTACCTGGGAGACTCTACATTGCAACAAACTCAATAATTGAAAACCACCACTATCGCCACCATTAAAGCAGCATTTGGCCATGTTTAGAGTAGCTTTAGTTTATTGCTTTTAGTCATCTTGCTAAGCTATAATGTTGGTTCATAACAGAAAAGCTAAACATTTTTTATGTTGATTGGTTGCTCAAGCCTGAGAGTGTTCACTGCCTTTTTAAGTATCCTAGAAATCAATAAGCCATTGAAATGATGGTAATTCTAGGAGTTGTTTGGAATCATGGGGTGCGTTTATGAGGCTGCTGCTATTGTTGCCTGAATATGACTCAAGCTCACAAACCTGAATGACCTCTGAATGACAACATGAACTTAAAAAAAAAATCTCAGTTGAATAAAAGGTCTGTGCTACTCTTTTATAGATTCCCTCTTTTTCCCTTTGAAGTTAGTAAAAGCATCTGTTTGTTCAGCATTGCCTTTGATTGATGCAGAAAGTAAACCAACTGAGTTAAAACACATTTCATGAGAAACAGCAATCGTTTTGGAGCCAAGATCCAGAAAAGTCTTGAAGGCAAGAAGCTACAGCTTTACAAAAGAAGTAAGCATAATTTAATCCAGTATTTTGGTTATATGGCTATATTCATTTGTAAGTACAAACACACATACAGCTCTTCCCAATGTATATTAGAGCTGATTGCTCCAACATATTTTTAATTAGTATATTAATTGCATTGAAGTACCTTTCAATACAAGGATAACTTTCTCAAATATTGAAGTTAGCAAAAAGGAGATATTTTAGCTTTGGATAATGGAAATCTCAGCCCAACCTTCCTAAAAGACTGTGAAAATGATGATAGCAAACCAAAAAAGCTGATTTGGTGTAGTGGTTAAGACACAAGGCTGGATATCAAGAGGTTGAGTTCTTCTACCAGTTGGTGCAAAACCAACTGAGTGACTTTGGGCAGTCAATAAGTGTCTGTTTCCTGAAATGTTGCCAAGAAAACTTCAGGGATTAGACCAGGCAGTCAGCAAAGGTCCAAAGACTCAACTCAACAATGGAGAAGGAGAAGGAAACAAAAAGCAGCAGCAGCAGCAACAGCAAACTACTCCCACGCTTGGATCCATCTGGGAAGTTGTAACCAAGTAGCCATTACAGGAACCAAAATTCTTCTTGAAGGCACCTTTGCCATTATGTTTTTGTTACAAACACATATACTGTAACTACTGTAGCACAGTAATCATCTTCTATCTTGAAATTGGCAAAACTTTATTACCCAATGAAAGAGAAAAAGGAAAGCCTGCATTTACTCCTAAATCTGCATTACTCCCCTGCCTTAGGATAGAAATGATTTTATCCTACCATAGACATATGTAGTTAGATCAAAGTTTGTAGCCACAGAGTGTTTCTCTAGCAAATGCTTTACAGTTCACAGTCTCAGCCTCAGGCAGCTCACATGGTTTCCCATACTCTTTGGAGAGGGAAGGAGATTTTGAAAAAAAGATTCAAAACAAACATGGAACATTTAAGTGCAAACCTTCAGTGGTGCTTATCAATTCTGTATAGCTAAATTACAAAGGTATTCAAACAGTTCTGCTGGGGGGAGGGGGGCTTTGCTGTTTGTCAGATACTACATTAACAAGTTTCACTTTAAAGCATTTCTCTTTATCTCTACACTGCAGTGATGGCTTGTAACTAGGGTGCTACAAGGGAAAGTTCTTTCAAGAATGCCTTTCTTTTTTAAATTGCTTTGAGTGTTTTCTAGTAATATATGTCTGAGAAGAAACAAGAATACAAAAGACAAGAAAGATAAACAATGCATCCTATTATGTTATTTAACTCAATAACCAATGCTACCCTATGCATTTGTACACAAAGGAATGTCCCACTGAGTTAATAGGTTTTACACCTGGAAATTTCAATGAAATGCTTTCAGATACAATGCTTCTATACAGAATTCAAGCCAACTGCCTATATATAATCTCTCCATACTTGTCCCTGAACATACTCAATTTTGAGTAGTCTGTTTTGGGAATCAAATTTTTTGTTAAGAGATCCCCTGCAAAACATTGGATTTTTACAAAAATGGGGTCAGGCTGTTTCCCCAATCCGCTGATACTATAATATTATTCTTTGTTTGTTTAATCTGTTTTGATTTGGCTACATCAATATAAGTCTCACAATCTAGAGCAGGGGTGTCAAAGGTCTTTCAGAGATACAGCTATTGCTTAATTCCTGGCCACTTTTATTTAACTGCTGCAACTGAATATATTAGCATTCTATATTAAGTCTTTTGAAACTCTGTCTTCATTTCCCCTTGGCCACTTTGTGTACTGGATCTTTGTCTCCTTCTACCCAGTTCATCAGTTTCATGTGATGACAGATATGGGCCTACTTGCTTCTAGGTGGCATCTCTAATCTCCATACGTGGTAACCATATCATTCTGCTATCAAAGATTTTAAAAACGAGAAACATTTAATCTTAAATTGATTGCATTGTTTCCAATTTTCTTAAATGAGGACTGGTGTTGAGATACATTGCTCCTTTCTACTTTTTTCAAGATATGTATAAAGAATATTCTAAATCCAAAGTTTTCCTTTGCCTAGGTTTTTTTTTTCCCTTCTTTTCATAGGTCAATAGAGTATGGTTATGTCTTAAATAGCATTTGCTATTTAATTAGCATCTAGATAAACAGTTGGAATTTCCAATAGTTTGTTTTTTTACATTCTCATGGTAGACAGAAACAATATGTGGACACATCTCAAACAATCTGAAAACATTAAGGAAAACAATATAAAATATGTAACAGATATAAAATTATGCAATAATATCTTCAAATGTAACCACATATTCTGTCAGTTCCACATCATCTAAGACCTATTCTCATACAGCTTGGAACAGAGTAGAGATTAGAGCTGCAAACAAAAAATATTAAAACCAGGACACCTGGCACCACAGCTAAAATTTCCCATGCAGCCCACAACAAATTCACTTCACTAAAATCACCTTTTCCCAGCACTTGAGGAAATAGTCAGGTCTTAAGTGTTTAAGGAGGGGGATAGAGGTGGTCCACCTCTGACCAATTCGGGAGAACTGGTGGTGGAAATTTTGAGTAGTTCATAGAACTGGCAAATACCACCTCTGACTGGACATTTTAAAGTATCCTTCCCCTGCCACAGCTACTAAGCCACACCCACAGAACTGGTAGTAAAAAATTTTTGAACCCCACCACTGGAGGGGAGATGCTGTAAAACTTCATAGAAAAGGTGGTTTACATAAGACAGGTGCCACTACAGTTCAAGGCATGAGTTCTGGGTCACATAAGGTAGGGAGGGGAAGCTGAGTGGGTTTGCCTCACAATGAATAATGTACACAGATTCAACAGTATCCAACTTAAAAAAAAATGATGACACTGAGAATATAAAATTGTTACAGTAAAAAGAAATAAAATATTATGTTTGTGCAGCCATCCAATATATCACTCTGTTCTCTTCCACCTTTTACAAATAGTGGCAGAATTTCAATTTGTTCCACATTCCCTTATCCAAGCAAAGAACAACCCACTGCCATTGCTATTTAGTTGTGATGACTCAATCTACCACACATCCATACTGGCTATAAACTTGTGAGAAGCTTCTTGGCTTATAACTGGGTTTCCCTCTGACCTGGCATTAAGCAGCAGCAACCAGAGTTCAAAGCCACCAAAGCTCTGGAAGCTAAGTCTTGGGGCTGAGCATAGGGGTGACAATATGGTCTTAAACTCTGAAGTCTCCTTTCTCATGAGCTTCCTGCCTCCTGTGTCTTCCCATATGTCCCCACACTTGTAACTACTAAGATGCCTTCTTCTGCCTCTCTTTCCTTTCACCACTCAGCTTCCCCTCCTAAATTATGTGACCCACAACCAAGGGTGGGATTCAAATTTTTTTAACAACTGGTTCTGTGGGCGTGGCTTAATTGGTGGGCATGGCTTGGTGGTCATGTGACTGGCTGGGCATGGTCAACTTAACATCACTCACATCGAGGCATGCATCTCCTCACCTAGGCCTCTCATGACTGTGGGGATGCTGCAACAGTTGTAAGTGTGAAAAATGGTCATAAGTCACTTTTTTTCAATGCCATTGTAACTTTGAATGGTCATTCCACACAAGCAAAGTACCTGCAAAGGAGGAAAAAAAAAACTTCAGAGAAGTTCCAGAGACAGGAAGTCTAGTCCTGCCAAAAACGTAATAAGGGTTAACGGAGAGGCAGTTTCTGTAAGCAACATCAGAATGTTTCCTTTCTGACTTCCTTACAGGATTAGGCCAGTAATTTCTTCTAAAAACCGGTTCTTCGAACTGCTTAGAATGTTAACAATCGGTTCTAGCGAATAGGTACAAACGGGTAGAATCCCATCCCTGCCCACAACTCATGCCTTGACCTGTAGTGGCACTTCTCTTATGTAAACTCCCTTTTCTATGAAGTTTAACAGCACCCCCTTCCTTAAACACTTAAGAACTTACTTTTCCCCCAAGTGCTGGGAGAGGGTGATTTTAATGAATTTGTTGTAGACTGCATGGGAAATTTTATCTGTAGTGCCAAGTCTCCCAGTTTTAATATTTTTTGTTTTAATATTAATTGATTGTCAATATAGTTCTATTGTGTGGGCCATTCAGAGCTTGATACAAGATGACAGCTGTATAAACATTTCAAGTAAGTAAATAAATAAATTTCAGCTCAGCTTACTCTGAGATAACTATGAGTAGACTTGATTCTGATCCATAGGTACAAACCATAAATTTTATTATGAAAATTATATGTAGCGGACACCTAAAAATATTTATTTTTAGCTGATGGCCAAATTAGTTGAGAAAAGCATAGTATGTCATACAGCTAAATTGTTGCTTCAATTTGCCCATAATTGCCTAGAAGGGATAGTAATAATGTTGTAAGTATTTCAAAAGTCACTTGGCATCTGTATAAATTTTATCTGTCTATATTTCCAGTCAGAGAAAGTTACAATTACAAAAGCAAAAGCAACATTAATACCATCATGATTTTTTAAAATATTGACAGAGAACGAACCTATCTCCCATATACCAAAAGGGCTAATATTTCTGAGTGTTCAAAGCAATAGCTAGTGGAAGAATAACATAGCTTATTTTGAAATAGCTCATTAGAATTAATCCTACTGTGAGCTGAGTCAAAGTATAGGCATCAGGATTAACATTGTCTTGACCCTTGGCCAGTTCTAATATCTTTCTAGCCTGTACACATTATATTATAACTTACATTATAGAAAATAATTATGTCATTATAAGCCTCCAGGACACAACTAAATATGTATCAGTATAACTAGCCATTCATTAAAAGTATGTGATTGAAAGTAACTACATTGATACCTACATTAATCATTGTACAAAGCATCCAAAACAGCATCAGCTTAAGAACTCTGACCCCTGATCAAATTATTCAGACAAACTTAATTATAAAATAATTAAATATTAAGAGATTAGAAACAGATATTTTTTCACCATCCCTGTATCGGGTACTCTCAATGTCAGTGAATTTGTAGGACCTGAAGCCAAGCTCATATTTCCTAACTAAGTATTTGATCCTTCAAATCACTAAAAAGATTGGAATAATATTTGCCTTAAGATGAATCCTAGAACAAAAACAGAAAAATTCATAAGAAATTGATATCTACAGTGTTTGATACTTGTACATGAGCTATTCTGCTCTGTAGAAATCTTTGGCCAAAAATAATTAGCTGAATTTAGCTGATACAATAGAGAAGACTGTTAAAAATGCCAATCTGAGTTTCATTAGAAGAAAAATATAAATCTGGGAAATAGTCTACTCAGCCAAGCAAAAGTGACTGAAGAAATATTGAAGAAAAATAGAATAGAATAGAATAGAATAGAATAGAATAGAATAGAATAGAATAGAATAGAATAGAATAGAATAGAATAGAATAGAATAGAATAGAATAGAATAGAATAGATATTTATTTATATACCGCTCCTCTCCCGAAGGACTCGGAGCGGTGCACATCCATGCAATTAAAAACATTAAAGATACAAAAATTAAAACTAAATTAAACACCCTGGCTGTAAAACAGTTAAAACCCCTACCATAAACCCTAAAATTAAAATAAAATTAAAATACCCAAATCTAAAATCAGCTCAAGCCGGCCTGGTCAAAGAGCCAGGTTTTCAAGGCACGCCTGAAGGTCCCCAGGTCTGTGGCTGTATGTAACTCCGGAGGCAACCCATTCCAGAGGGCAGACGCCCCCACAGAGAAGGCCCTATTCCTTGGGGTCACCAGCCGGCACATAGATGCCAACGGGACCCTCAAGAGACTCTCCCTGTGGGAGCGCACCGGATGGTGAGAGGAAACTGGCAGAATGCAGTCTTTTAAATATCCTGGTCCGATGCCATGGAGTGCTTTAAAAGTTAACACTAAAATCTTAAAACGCACCCAGGAGGCCACTGGCAACCAATGCAGCTTGCGCAGAGAGGCATCACATGAGAGAACCCCCATAACCACCCGCGCTGCTGCATTCTGTACCAGTTGAAGCCTCCGGATGCTCCCACTCAGGAGCCCTATGTAGAGGGCGTTACAATAGTCCAGTCGGGAGGTGACCAGGGCATGAGTGACCGTGAGTAAGGCATCCCGATCCAGAAAGGGCTGCATCTGGCGGATCAGGCGAACCTGATAAAACGCCCCCCTGGAGATGGCCGTAATGTGATCTTCCAGGGACAGCCGTACATCCAGGAGGACACTTAGATTGCGAGCCCTCTCTGAACGGGGCAAAATCTCCCCCCAATAGCCAGCGAAGGAACTATCTGGCTATATCGGGATGCTGGAAACCACAGCCACTCAGTCTTGGAAGGGTTGAGTCGGAGCCTGTTCCCGCCCATCCAGTTCCGCACAGCCTCCAGACAATGGGACATGACCTCCATTGCATCATTGGGGTGGCTTGGGGTGGAGATATATAGCTGAGTATCATCAGCGTACAGATGACACTTCACCCCAAAACCACGGATGATCTCCCCCAGCGGCTTCACATAAATGTTGAACAAGAGAGGGGAGAGGACCGATCCCTGAGGCACCCCACAATCGAGGGACCTAGAGGTGGACCTCTCCCCCCCCCACCAACACAAATTGCAGGCGGTCGGAGAGGAAGGAGGCGAACCACCACAACACGGTGCCTCCAACCCCCAACCCCCCCAACCATTGCAATAGGATACTATGGTCGATAGTATCAAAAGCTGCTGATAGGTCTAATAGAAACAGGACAGAGAAATAACCCCTGTCACGGGCCCTCCAGAGATCTTCAACCAATGTGACCAATGCCGTTTCAGTACTATGTCTGGGCCTGAAGCCCGATTGGAAGGGATCCAGGTACATATCTTCATCCAGGTACCGGGGAAACTGACATGCCACCATACTCTCAACAACCTTCGCCACAAAGGGAAGGTTGGAGACAGGACGATAGTTGTTCAAAAGAGTTGGGTCCAGGGAGGGCTTCTTGAGGAAGGGTCGCACCACCGCCGTTATCAAGGCAGTGGACAGTGAGCCCTCCATTAAAGAAGCGTTAACAATTCCCTGGAGCCAACTGCGCACCACCTCTCTGGCGGTAGAAACCAGCCAGGAGGGGCAAGGGTCCAATAAACATGTGGTGGCATTCAGCCGCCCCAGCAACCTGTCTATATCTTCGGTGGTCACAGGGTCAAACTCGTCCCATATAAACATCTCAAGACTCGCCACGGTCACTTCCCCCGGGACTTCCCAACTAGAGTCCAGCCCATCCCAAATCTGAGTGATTTTATCGTGCAGAAATCGAGAAAACTCCTCCGCCCTTCCCTGCAAGAGATCCTCCCGTGCTCCTGGCCCAAGCAGGGAGTGGGTTACTCTAAACAGGGCGGTGGGTCAATTTTCTGCCGATGCAATAAGGGCGGAGAAGTGAGAATGCTTCGCCGCCTCTATCGCCACTAGGTAGGTCCTAATATAGGACCTAACCTGTGTTCAGTCAGACTCGGTATGACTGGCCCTCCAGATGCCCTCCAGATGTCTTTTCCGGCATTTCATTCCCTCAGCTCCTCCGTAAACCATGGAGCCAAGCGAGATCTCTGCCGGGTCAGAGGTCACAAAGGCACAACTCGGTCCAGAGCCTCGACAGCTAACCTATCCCAGGCGGTCAGAAGCAGTCAGAAGAGGCTTTTTAAGAAAAGAGGGCTAAGGACATATGAATTGAGAACAGGTATAATCCAAAGAAATGGTAAGGAGAGGTCAAAAGAAAAAGGTGGAAATAGTTTACTAAAAGCTTCAAAGTTTACTATGGAATTAAGGATAAATAAACTAGTTCACCCTGCAGACATAAATTCTGTTATAGTCAAACACATTCTGTGATCAGTTTTCAGGAACAGCACAAACCAGAAATCTTCAGAGCCCGAAGAAATACTCTGATGGCAGCTTCAACAGATCACTTTCTTGTCAAGTATAAATTTTAAAACAACTGCATAGCTGAGGTTTGTTTTTTTTCACTCCATGGGTTTCCAGCAATTATCTGATGGCTAGTTGTTAATCAGCTATGGGGAATGACAGATAAAAATGGAATCCTGGGCAATTAGAAAGGTAAAGTGTTCTTACTTGTTTAGAAAACTCTGCTTCTGCTTGTCATATGCTGATGGAATCTTTTTCTAAGTTGCCTTAGACTACTGGTTGGGCCATGCCAAGAGGAAAATAGAGAAGTATAGCTGTTCTGAAGGTAGAAGGAATTTGTGAAATTATCAAAGGAATGAAATAAATTGAGCCTCAAATTGAGGCCAAGAATTATAACCAGTGTTTAGGTTTTTATTAGTTATTGTAATTGTATTCAAAAATGTGACCTGTCTAGACTTAGGTATACCCTTTGCTTAATATTCTACGTTTTTAAGACCTGATTGCCAATTGCCAACTTTAAAAGAACCATCAGCATTTTCCCCTATAGGAAGAGATACACTTAAAAAGTATCAATTTGATTAACACATAAGCTAAGCAGGACATTTATATGCTGTAAATTAACTTGAGGAAGCTTAGAGTTAATGATGCAAATTTCATGACTTTTTAATATTCAGTTCATGCTCATGTTCATTCATTCTAGTTTAATTCAAAAAAAAAAAGTTTATGTGTAATGTCTTTAGGGCTCCAGGGATTCTTTGGCCCATATACATATATGTGTAAATAAATAAATTTTACTGTCCTAATATCTAAATATACTTAGGATATAATTCTTAGGCCCCTATCTGGGAGAAAACCCAATTTCCCAGTCAGAATCCCCTACTGGCTGGAATTCTTGAAACTGTAGCCAAAATACATGGAGGGATTGAAACTGGTATAATATTTTACATTGGAGAAACATGTCTTTGCAGACATTTGATATATGTCAGATAGATTTTTACCATATTCATGAACAAAATTAAAACTTTAGAATCCCAAATTGTGTTCTGGTCAATGAAGCACTCTTCTATAATCTCCCTAACAATCTCGAAATTGATAATCCATGGAATTATAACTGAGAAATTGATCATGCTTTGCCTATTAAATTCACAGTGAATTTGATCAAGTCTCATGTTAGCAAAATTTCAAGGCTGTATGAAGCAGTACAGAGTGAGATACATTTACTATGATCAATGTTTTAATTCCATCATCAATTTTTTTGAATCTTCTCTCTAATTTGATCAATGTAGCTAAATTAAAACATTTTCCTAGGGAGAAATTATGTTCCAAGCAAAACTCTGACAACCTTACTCTTGATATATTATTTTGTTTTCAATAACACTTCTGTTTCAGGATAGAATTCTGATTTACAATTTAAAGAAAATCTGCATTCATATGAACAAATATAATTTTACATTTCTTTACTCTACTAGATGAAAGTGGGAATACTTTGGAGTATAGAATTGGCGGAAGTGGCAAAACAGATTGTTTTAATTAAAGAGAATAATCTATCTAGCTTTGTTTCTACTTGGAAATTCTCTAGATTTTTGCTTAAAACTTAATTTTAGGTTTTGATGATTAGATGACTTTGGTGTTATAGAAATGGCTTGAAATGTTTAGAATATAAAGCAAAAGACAGAGGTGGATTTTTGTGGTTGTTGTATTCTCTTGCATTGAAAATAACCCATGGAGGTATAAATTGACCTGAAGACCTGGCTCTTTGAGCAGGCCGGCCTGAGCTGACTCAAATGGGATTTTATATAAGGGGTTTTAGATTAGTTTGGTTGGAGTATGAAAGTTTTAACTTATTTTAATCGGGGGTTTTAGATTTTTATTTGGGCAGCCTATAATTTAATTCTTTTTTAATCGTATTTATATTTGTGTTTTGTATGTATTTTAGTTGGCTGTTCACCGCCCTGAGTCCTTCGGGAGAAGGGCGGTATATAAAATTATGAAATAAATAAATAAATAAATAAATAAATAAATAAATAAATAAATAAATAAATAAATAAATTGCAATTCAAACACATAATTTTGAGTAGGAACACAGATTAACTAAACTGAAAAAAATAATAATTACAAAATGGAGAATGGAACTAAGGGAAGAAAATGGTGAACATTTAGTTCCAGTCCTGAGATATCTGATATCAGACTCCAATTCTTTTCAGTGGAGGCAAAGTTACCAAGTTTGAAGTCCAGATGTTTACATCTTATTCCTACTAAAAGTCATGATAGCCCCATGTGTCTTTGGGATGATAGGCTATCAAGATCTAGAGGTCCATGATACAACAATGCATATGAAGTAAGGCTCTTTCTAGAAGTTGTAGGAAAAAGGCAAGTTTGGATAACTGGTATACGAGTGTCATATTAAACAGGGAGCACTTTACAAGTTGTGAAGTTTTACTTTATGCTTTATATATCAGGTTTTGTAGCAGAAAAGTAGATTAATTTAAACAAGATAGTCTGAGAATGTAGGTTAAACAGCAGAGAAGATGAAGATTGCAGGAAAAGTTCAAAAGAAATAGTCAGGAAACCAAGCAAAGCCCGGAGGGGTCATTTGTCCATGTCAGGTTTCCTGTTCAAACATTGCTGAGTTACTATACCCAATGCACTTATCAATTCAGCCAAGACTACATCATAGTTATAACTCTACATGTTCACAGGATGAAATTAAATAAAGAGTCCAATAATTTGACTAAGGATTTGAGTCACAAACTCTGAGTTAAGACAGGTTAGCTGGCTAAGAATTACAGAAGTATTTAAAAGGTTCCTAAATCAGAGGGTATATTAAGACAAAAAATTCCAATCAAGTCTTTAGAATGACCAGTTAAAAATACCCTTGTGGAAAGCTTGACAGATGAAGAGATTCAGGGAAAAAAATGCATTTAATCCAGGTTTCTATACTGTACATAATACAGAAAGGAACTTACATAACTGTTAAGGTAGAGACATCTTCATTAGTTACAATAAATATGGGTGTTCTAGCATACTACAATTAGAATTCATTTCTTGCTGGCTGATACAATCATGGAAAACTTTCTAATATACTGCACATCACTGCTTTTTATCCAAACCTGCTAGTACAGTTTTCAAAGGAAAAAAACAAATCCATCCTTATTCTTTCTGGTGTATGAAAGAAGCTAAAGTTCCAGAAGGCTAAATCAGAAGTACAAAATCTGTATGCATTCATCAAAAATCTGAGCTCTTGCTGCAAAAGTTGCCATTTAATGGTGTATGAAGAATAATTATATTATAATTGTATTCATATAATTATAGGTATTTCAATCCTCCCCCCCCCAAAAAAAATGGAGATGCCACCTTTGCCTATTATGTAGCATGCCAATCAAAGGCAAGTTGTTTAACAGAAGTTATATATCCCTAGATTAAACAGCTTGTGGAATATTAGCAATTGTCACTGTTGAGAAATTGCTGTTCTCATTAATCCATAAATCTTGTGAACATGAGAGGCAGGGAAGGTGAATGCTCGTTATCTTCACTTTATTTATTGATTTATTTATTTGTTTGTTTGTTTGGGGTTTTAAAATGCCCAGTTCCTAATGACTCTGGGTACTTTATACCATATAAAATCTAAAACAATAAAATGAAAGAGTAAAGAGAGGCGCATCCAGGGAAAAAAGGGGAAAAAAGAATCCTATAGGACAAAATCAAATCTCATCCTATCCCAAGGCCTGGGAATAAACAGGTTTCCAATGCCCTCCAAAATATCATTAGAGTGGGAGCATAAACGCTTATAATATCTGTATATTATATCTCCTGTAATTCTTAAAAAGTGTAGCTTCTTTGATACTTATACCTCAGATATAACTCTATGTTTTACCTCAAAAGTTTTAGCTTGTACACATAGTCTAGAAGAGATACCAAACTTTTTAAAAGCCCTCTTACACAGCAGTAAAGCTCTTTGTTCTTTTAATTCACATTCAGTGGCAGAGAACAGGGGGAGGGCTATTAGCAGAATGACTATGGCAACCCAAAGAGCAATCTAATATGGATAGAGACTACGTACATTTCTCCTAAAGGAAAAACAAACACTGAGTCAGCTCCCCACGATTATGTATAAATTGATACCCAATATGTCTTTACCCTGAAACAAAGTAAATTACATGCTGGTGATAATCAGGAAGGAAACAGAAAAGAAAATTGGAATAGTGTTTTTCTGATTATCGTATCACCAAAGGAGGCTTTTTAAAAATTGCAAAGGGGGTGAGAAAAATTATTAAGGGTTTGCAGCAACTCTCTTTAAAATAAAAAAATATATCATTTGTAGGTGGTTTTTTCCCAGTATGAAAAAAGAGGCACCTGGTAACACAACAGAAATATAAACAGTCTGGAAAATGCATATAGGAACATGTTATTTTTGTTTTGTTATACCAAAATTTCAGGTTATTTATGTCAAGTTCAATAGTGGGAAATTCGGGACTGATAAAAAAAAGTACTTCTTGACATGAGAGATAGTCAGCTATTATCTTTCAGAGCACATCCTTTACAGCAAAATATTATGGTATCAAGATGACATTTGGGAAACTGCTACCATATTATGGAAGTGTCCACAGTTAGATACCATTGGCACCAAGTCTCATACATTTGTGGTATCAGTTTATTGGTAGTAGTATTCCTTTCAAATTTGTTTAGTAGAGTTTTCAAGATTATTCTTTTCAGATAATTTTATTGAACTGCTAATTATTTTTAATTCATTTGTTTATTATTCCCTACTTTGGGATTTATTTTTAAGAATGAAATAATAGGCTAATATGAAATTAATATGTCGTTGTGTGACTCCAAAATACTTCTTCCATATTACATTTGAAGCAGCCTCTGTTCTTTCAAGGTTTCCATGCAAGCTTGAACAACAACTGGCTCCTTAAAGCAGCCGCTACTTTAATAGGCTGCTTAACTGATTATTGCTGTGGTCAAAGGAGGTCTGAACTACATAATAAATTTCAAGTACACATTATTACGATGATGGTTGATTGCTCAATCATCCAGATGTTTAGACTGTATTTTGCATTTTTATCCAGCTCACAACATATAAAGCCAAAATCAGAAACAGACAGCAAATGCTGTCTCTGCAAAGAATCTGTGGACCACTATTTAGCCCACTGCAAGAAGATTGTACAGGCCAACAACAAAAATGACATGACAAAATAGCAAAAATGCTGTATTGGAATATCAACAAGAAATACCTTTTGCCTTCTAGCAAGAACTGTACACAAAAAGTACGGTACTAGGCAAAGTGCTAGAAAATGGAGAAGCTAAAGTGTTCTGTGATTTTAGAATTAAAATAGACCCGCCACGTAACCCTTCAGACTCAACAACTGTCTTAACAACTATCATGACAAATCAGTCTTGATAGTAGATATTGGAGACAGGAGAATAGAAAAGAAAGTATTGAAGAAAATAAGAAAATACAATAACCTATAAAAAGAAGTGGAGCGACTGTGGCAAAAGAAAGCAAAGGTAGCAACAATAGTAATAGATGTCATGGGTGAAATACCAAAACATCTGGAGCACCATCTGAACACCATCATCATTAAAAAAAATCCACATCAGTCAATTGCAAAGTGCAGCTTTTCTTCAAACAACATGCATCTTGCATGGAGATCCACATGCCTTTTATAATTGACAGATGGAAATTTTGTCAATGTGCAGATTTTTTTAATACTGTCCAAGGATTTTTGTTTTGACATGCAGTGAGCCGATAACCACTTGAACTACCACAACAGGTTCGTGTCACACTTCATAAATCTCAACTTTCATATTTGAATATTTATGATTTTCTCCAGTTCTTTGTCTTCTCTTCTACTATCATTGGTACTGTGGTCTTTTCAATCACAGAGAAATCTGGCTTGTTATGTGCCAAGACATTTATCAGTTTGTATTTGGAAATCCCACAATATTTTAAACTGCTCATTTTTGACTATTTTTTCAACTATATGTTCCCACTTATTTTTCATTACTGCTATATGTTTCAGTGAATCATTTGGTGACTACTTTATGTCATTCTTTATAATCAGTTTGTACAATCTTCTTGTACATGATGAAACTGTAATCTATTTCTTTCTCTTCCTTACACAATCTGAATTTTGAATCATTTGATGATTTTTCAATTCAATAGCTTGCTGTTGAACAGCAAAAATCAAGCCTTCCTTTTCTTCTTTTAATGTCCCAGTTGTAAGCTCCTGTCTGGTTGTTGTGGTTGTCATTAGTATTGAGTCCTAGTGACTCCTAGTGATTATCTAGACAAGCCTATAGTTTTCTTGGCAAAATTTCAGGAGTGATTTGCCATTGCCTGCTTCCTAGACCTGAGAAAGAGTGATTGGCCCAAGGTCATCCAGCTGGATTTGTCCTAAGATGAAACTAGAACTTCTGGTCTCCCAGTTTCTAATGTGTTGCCTTAACCATTACACCAGATTTGCTGACTCAAGCATGCATAGCTCTTGTGAATACTTGGATTCTATTCTAATCAGGTCATGTCATGTATGCAGGCTTCCCATGGCTTGAAGTTCAGTCAACTCTTGTTCTTTCTTAGATTATTTTTTTATGTTTTGGTACCATTCACTAATTTACTTCTCTAGTAGTTTCTTTTTCTGTGGTCCCTTGGACCTCTCAGGACATCTCTTACTCTCGCACTATTTTTGTGTTTTGTATCTCTCACTGTCTTTAATTTGTGTAGTAGAAATGCATAGAAAGAAAAACCAGATACAGAGAACTGTTGAAATGTTCTGAGCCTGAATATTTGACCCCATCATTAACCAATAGCTTCATAATTTTTATCTTTAAGTTCAGAGCACAATATTAGCTAATTTCCATCACCAGAGCTGCTGCTTCAATTGTCTGGATTAATTGTTAGACGTGTTTTTCACAATCTATAAAGTTTTACAGAAATGTACCAAATTTAAATGACATCTGTTCCATGTTAAGTGGAGCAGGAAGATAATAAAGCTTTGGGATTGGGAGAAAGAAGAGATAACACTAGTCTCTCACACTAATTCTATTATCAGTGCAGATGCATTTAATAACACTTTATCAAAACAGCTGGCATCAGTAACATCCAGAAAGTGTCAGTCACTACCACAAAATTCAATCCTTGCCTAGAAGCTAGGAAAAAGAAACACAGAAATCAGCTGCCTTTCAAACAGCAGCCAGTAAATTTTATTTAAATTCCTTCCAACTATTTTTAAGTCGCTTGTAGAGCCTTGAGAGGTACATGAACTACTTGAGCCTAGAAGGCAGCAGAATGAATAAAAGAAAAAAAAATGTTTATGGATGCTGACTGAAACAGATTGCAGTGATGTTCTTCTCCATTATACTAACTGTTTCAAGCTGGAGGCCTCACTTTTTTTTATCATTTTAATTTTGCGCTCAAAGAACTACATGGAGTATATCCAACATTATGGCAATGACATAAGGAGTGGAACCCAAAAAGTCTCTGCATTTTTTTTCTTTTTTAATAATAATTGTATTAATTACATTGTATAGATAAAACTAATTCAAAGTATAACAACAAAAAGAAAAAAGAAATTAAAAGAGAAAAAAAAAGTAACTTTCTTTTCTGTCCCAGAAAATATAAATGACTTTAACAACTTATCACCATCTCTTAAAATACTATAAACAATCTCTTCATCCTATATCACCTCATTCTCTGTAAACAAATCCTTAAAATCTCATCATCCACTCTAATCAGCAAAAGGCCATTAAGGATTACCAAAAATAACAACCTATTATAAACTTTATCTAATAAACCCACTGGAATTCTTTACTTTTATGTTTGCATCCCATTTTCTATCATTAAAAAAATCCCACAAACCTTATCATTCACATCTAATTAGTAAAAAAAAATCCAATAAAAGTTACCACAGATAATAACATAACTGTTTTAACTTTAATGATAAATTTTAAATACAGCAAATAAACTGCAATATAAATCATACCTATTAACAAAACCTTGTTATATCATCATCCAGCCCTAGTCAGAAAATAATCCATTGAGAAAAGTTCTAGAAATAGACTATAAACCAATTTTATATTCTTTCACCTTTCTCCCAGCTATCGTAATCTTTAATCCCTTCAAATGCCATTCCAACCCTTGAGTTTCTTTTCATTTTCTCTTTCTCCCTCCTCATAAAATCACTGACATTAACTAATTCCTTTTGTAAATCAAATATAGAAAGAGTATCTAAGATATCTTTTGGTCTATTGTTTATATATCCTTATTAATTATCAAAATGTTAATTGAATCCTTTTATACTTAATATTTTATCTACTTCCACATCCTTTTTGTAACTGTGAGTAGCTGGTTGCTGCTGCCAGATACATAGGTGGCTGAGAGGCATGCACAAGTATTTTTGGGCTGTTGCCAGATGTTGGAAATTTATCTGAACTATTTGTAATCTTCCTGCTGGCTTCTACACTGACTTTGTTTGTCAGGGAAGGTAGCAAATGATGATTATATGACCATGGGACACTGCTTGTCATAGGTTTGTGCTGGTTGCCAAGTGCTCATATCATGATCATATAACTGTGGATAGTGCAACAATGGGAGCTTCAAGGACTGGTTATAGGTACCACTTGTTTAGTGCTATCACAACTTCAAATGCTCATTGAACAAGGGAGCAGTAAACAAGGACCAGTTGCAATGTAAGTGCATCTTCATCATAGCCAAGTTCCATTAACTTTATTTTCCTCCATTTAAATGTGTGGTAATGAATCATTCCACATCAGAAAGCTTAGCATTCCCAATTAAACATTCATCAATGTAAAAAGACGTATTTACTGCAGCAAAACATAATTGGATTTTTGCATAGCTTGTATTTGCATGTTTCGTGTAGATAGCCAAGACACTGAAGTTTGCAAATGATGGTTTAAGATTTACTGCAGCATATGAACTCAATCTCAGTAGCTTATTTAACAGACCACATTTCAAACCAACCACTATGTGTTTTAATGTAATGTTTGAATCCAGTCAATCGCTTTTTCCATGAAGTGTAATTATTTTCAAGTGTCAACATTGATTAAAACGACAAATTTACTGTGCTGCTAAATACTGTACATAACACAGAGTGATTTGCTCTACCACTGTTTCAGCCAGATACCTAAAATTGTTTATTTGCTATCTGAAGAAGCCTCCCTGCCCTCTAATAGTTGTTTTCATCATTTTGGTGAAATAGATTTGATACTGTCTCCCAAAGAAAGTAGAAGCTTTGAAAACATGCACTTGAGAAACTTTTGTCTAAAAAAGCTTTTTAATGGAAAACGTGACGCTTCATAAAATTCCACACTAACTAGATGTTAAAAGGTATCACAGTTCACACTGTCATTTACTTTGATGATATTGTTAAAGTATCTCCCTAATGAGAATACGTTTAAGAAGCCTAATCTACATAAAACACTGCAGAGCAAGCATAAAATATTAATCTCTGTTTTGTAGTCTAAAAGAAGTCATTGCTTAAAGGCTTTTTATAATTCAAAATTCTATAGTTCAACTTTAAAGAAATAACATGTACTCAGGGGTAATCTATATTTAAAACAGTTTCCAGTGGTGTTAACCAAAAGATCTTCCAAATGGGGCACAAGATGGTTGGATTCCCTGGGCTCTGATAAAACAGTATCAGCATCAGATCAGTATCTCTGAAAACCCTGAGAACCCAACCATGAGTATGTACGCTGATCCTAGCTACCTCTACTCCCCCAAATCCAAAAGTTACTACTTTCTTAAAGTCATTTTTCACAACCAGTTTCTATTGTACAGTCCTTGGTGCTCTCTCACCTTGGTTATTTGCTTGTAGATATTTCATTGCCTGATTAAATAACATCAATGCTAGAAAGGAAAGGGATGTATTCCCTGTTTGTATTCAGTAGCTTGATTTCCCAGTGTTGGTGTGGATGTGGCTTTCTCCTTGGTAACACCATGATTCAGATGTTATTTACTAGAAATTGATTAGGGTATTGTTTTGGTTGGAGTAGGTAGTCCTCAACTTATGACAATAATTGAGCCCAATATTTCTAAGCAAGACAGTTAAGTGAATTTTGCCGCATTTCATGTCCTTCTTTGCCACAGCTAAGAGAATCACTGCAGTTGTCTAGTTTAGTAACATGGTTGTTTAAGTGTATCTGGCTTCCCCATTGACTTTGCTTGTCAAAAGTTTGCAAAAGATGATTATATGATCTCCATGACACTGCAACCATCATAAATGTGAGTCAGTTGCCAAGCCTGTCAATTTTGATCATGTGACTATGGGAACGCTGCAACGGTTGTAAATGTGAAAATGGGTATTCTGACCTCATGCTTCCCAAGATCATGAAGCAGACTTCTTGTCCTGATAAAACCCCTTTTATTTAGGTTAAAGTGAATTCCTCTCCAGCAAAGTCCTGGCAAACAGTCTTTCATGAGATTTCACAACTACAGATCTTTATCAGGCTTAGAAAGTTGCCAGGCTGATACCTTCCAAATGCCCCATTGTAGCAGCAATTACTTGGCAAGAAGTCAGGAATTCACCCTAAGGAATTGAACTAATTGTCTCCTGCAAACACCACGCCCCTTTTGCTCCTCTTTATTCCCTATGGGAGGGACCATTCATAGACTACCTATGGCTTTATTCCCGAGGTGAGCCTTGTTCCTTAACTGTTCCCTTCTCCTAGCAGCTCTGCACATGCGCATATTGGGAACAGGCTCCAGCTCTTCTTCTACCCCGCTGATCTCTGACTCTGAAGGCAACTGATAACTGTCAGATGGCCCTGGCCGCATCTCTGCTTCCAATGCAGAGCACTCTTGAGAGCCTTCCCCAGACTCCAGGACTGGCTCATGTTCCTCCCTAACCTTCTCACTGTCTGAGTCTGCCACCAGCTCTGCTGGCCATTGGCGGAGCTACAACAATGGGTCATAAGTCACTTTTTTCAGTGCCATTATAACTCTGAAAGTTCACTAAATGAACTGTGGTAAGTCAAGGGCTACCTGTATTCTATTTTCTGTTTAGCAGAAAATTATACCCTAATCAAGGAACTACCAAGGCAAAAAACCACAGACACACCCATCCATATGGGATAGCAAGTTGCTGTATATAAACAGGGAGCAAACCCTACACCCAATAGAAACTATACTTCCTAACAACTGCAATTAATGAAATAACTGAATAATGATAGTGAAATAACTGCAAGCAACAGCCAAGCTCAGAGAATACCAAGATCCCCCACAGTTCAATCTTGAGCTATATATAATCCCTCTTATTTTAAATTTCTATTGTCACTGATAATGTGGGTGCTTGAACATAAGCAAACATTGCAGCCGAAACTCATGTAAAATCAGTATCTATTTTGTGAACTGAAGAAGGAGGAGATGAATATTTCACCGGAGGAATGCAGATTAGGCTATACTTTTTCAATCTCAATTGGGAATATTTTCAAGGAGTGTTGTTATGCTATAGTCCTGGTGTTGTCAGATGATTGGAAAGAAGGAAATAGTGGTATGTAGCTCTTTGCCTTGGTGGAACTTTATATTAATATATAATGGTTGAGTATATCATAAAAAATTAAACAAGCATATATTTTAATCATGAAAGAATTCTATTTGGATTATACTCTGTTTTGCCCTGTCATTGGTGCAATACCTGGGTAAAGTTTCTTATCATCCATCCAAAATCTTGGGAAACAGATGCTCTTTAACTTTGAAATGGTCTCATCACTACCTGATAGAAACAAACACTCCCAAACTTTGAGATGATTTCATTGCAGCTGGACTTAAATAAATATTCATTAATCCTGTTGCTCCCATTTTGTCAAAATTAGACACAGCATTCCAAACACAAAGTAAGATGAATTTGTCTAGCAAAGTCCAGTGCGATGAGGCCGTTCAAAAGGGGTGGCTCAGAGTCTATACAAGCTACTTTCAAAATGCAATTGGATGGAATTTTGATGTGACCTAACCATGATGTTGCTGCTTTTTTGTTGGCTTCCAGGGGGCCCACCTGCCATCATCTGTTTCTGGGGTTTCCTAATTGTCACATGGGTGAAGATTCTTCCTTTTTTTTTTTTGTCTTACTGTATTTTTCAGTAGTTTAAATACTCTTTAATCACTATAGCATGTTATTGTATTATGGATGGAGCGCTGGCATAAAGCTTTAAATATTCATACAGTGTGGTAATCACTTCCAAATCCAGCAAGTTTGGAAAATGATCCAATTAGTTGTTCAGGTTTACTGGCTCAGCTCCTGTTCCAGAGGAAACACTGCAATGCTAGTTGCACAGCATTTTTTTTGGAGCTGCAGGACGAGTGGTTTCTAATGAGAGGGAATGCCAATTATTTCCTCTTTAGTAGTGCTGACTGTTCTAAACCAGAGGTCTCCAACCTTAACAACTTGAAGACTTGTGGACTTCAACTCCCAGAATTCCAGAACTCCAGAACTCCCAGTTTTGCTGGCTGTGGAATTCTGGGAGTTGAAGTCCACAAGTCTTAAAGTTGCCAAGGTTGGAAACCTCTGTTTTAAATGGTGATGGTATGGTTCTCTATGATACAGTAGCCTGGTTGACTATGTTTTGCTTCCTTGCCACAGACAGGAAATACATCAAGATAAAGAGGAGAATGAGGTTGGACTACCAACTGCATGCCACATTTTGCACACATCCTCCCCCAACTTATCTGGCGGGAGGCAGAAAAACAGAGCAAAAATTGGGATATAAATTTGGGCAAACTCCATGAGCTGAATCAATTCTGCAAATCAGCCAATATCATAATTTATGGCTTTTTAGAGACAAGAAATGTTTTTTCAGAATAATAGTGAACTATAAATAATTTCCTTTATAAGTTATTATTCTGAAATTGGTACTCAAAGTGCATTGTTTGGAAGGACGTGGGGCTATATGGGAGAATAACAGATTATTATTTCTGTGTTGGCTTTCTGATTGTAATAGACTTTACTAGTTGGAATTCAACACTACTAATCCAGAAGCTGCAGTGTTCTGAAAGGTCATTTTGACTTTTGTTAGCAACCTGCAACTTAACATGCTGTTTCAGTGACATGTGCATCTATTTCCAGGACAGTAAATGGAATTCAACAAGATTTATTTTTAAGAAGTTGTGCACAAGATTTTTCAATATTTTTTAGCAATGGCTGCATGAAACACCAGCCTGTGCCAATATGATATATCCAATAAAACTATTATTTGAGAAATCTACCTGGCTCAGAGTTCTGTTTGCCATGGGTATATTACTTGTCAGCTAACAGCAGCCAACAGGAAGAATAAAGAAAGGCACAACATATATAGCCACTTTCCTTGAACTGTGAGAGGCAGAAAGTGAATTCTGAGGAATAACTAGCACATTACTCAAAATGTATGAATTATTGACATTATGAGCCACTTTGCACATGGCAATCCACTATGCTGTGTGTTTGCTTCTCTCCTCAATTTATTGGCCATAAAGTAATGTCCTTACCTTACGGCAGAGGATCTCTTTCTGTGTTGTCACTCTCTGCAACACCCAGGTACTACAAGTTATTCTGTTTCCTATGCACAGAGACTCAGATGCAAACATTGAGTAAATACAACAAATAAAAATAAATAAAAACAACATAAAAACAACAATCAATGTATACACATAGATGCACACGTGCACACATATCCCAAAAACTCAGAAATTTTATTTCAGTCTTTAAATTGCATGAATAATAATAATTAAATACAGGTAGTCCTCAACTTATAACAGTTCATTTAGTGACCATTCAAAGTTACAGTGGCACTGAAAAAAGTGACTTATGGCCATTGTAGCATCCCCATGGTCACATGATCAAAATTCAGATGCTTGGCAAGTGATTCATATTTATGATGGTTGGAGTGTCTCAAGGTCATGTGATCACCTCTTGTGACTTTCTGACAAGTTCTGACATGTTATTCACTTAACAAATGTTAAGTGTTAGCAACATAAATTTTGAGCTCAATTGTGATCATAACTTGAGGACTATCTGTATAGAGAGTTTCTTTCTTTAAAGTACAGGCTACAGTAACATAATTTACTTCCAATTTTATTGTATAACTTAATATCACAAAATAGTTCCTCTTACAAAATAGAGAGCTATTAAATTTTCTGCAGAGCGTTCAAGCCCTTCTTTATCTCCAAAGTATTCTACCTACATTGAAATTTAGGTTCTCAGACTTCCGGTGACATTTCCGTCGAAAACGGATTGGAGACCGCAATCGTGTGCTGCTTCGATCCATGCTCTACTTGTCAAAGGGTCCCAAACAGGTCTGGCTTTACCCTGGAGGGGGGCGTGAAAGAGGGGGAGACTGCCAGCTGGGTTGAGGGAAGCTGCATCTTCCCTCCCTGGCTAGGTATACTCCCCTTGAAGACAGGCAGTAGAGGCAGTCTTTAATGGCTGCCCTGAAGATGGGAAGCTATCCGGGAAATAAGTTTGTGCTGGAGCAGTGAAGAAGTGACAGCGTGGAGACCAGACATAATATATATATATAAAGATACCTCAGAATCAAGGTATAAAGAATTTTTAAGAAGGATTACAAAGCGGTGACCAGAGAGAGAGAGAAGAAAGGTGGAAATAAATTTAAGAGGATTTGAATTTTGACAGAAGCTAAATTGAAGGAGGAAGTTAGAAGAAAATTTGAATAAACATACGATTTTGGCACTAAATAGGCATAATTAAATGCTGAACTTGCATCTGCCAAAAAGAAATAATTAATAAATTGGATTTATTGAACTATTGAAACTTAAAAGCCTCAAACAAAGGAGGGGGGAAGTGGAAAGAAAGGGTGAAACTTAGATGTAACAGAGAGTGCCACCTAATGGTAAAGGAAAAATTACAATGACCTTTTTAAAAAGTGCATGGTTCTTTCAAAATTGGAACTTGATACAAAATAAGAGGAACTTTGTTACAATAAAATAGAAACTCTGAAAAGTGAAAACACTGAATAAAGATAAAAGACAGAAGCATGAAGAAATTACCTTGGGATTGTTTGGTGATTTAGGCATAAAGTTAAACTTATGGATATTGGATTATTTGATGACTTTGGAAAAAAAACTTAAAGAGAAATTAATAGAAGCTGATTGTTGGAAATAAACATCAAAGAACTAGAAAATAAGGAGATATGGAAACTGAACAAAAATGAAAATAAATTGTTTAGTAGACATAGAGATAATGGGTAGAAAAGGATCAAATAAAAGGGATTCTGCAAGGTAATGTGTTGTAACACATAAGAATGTAGTTTTTAAAAGCTAATGGAACTGATATTTCTTTTTAAATTGGCTTCTTTTTTTAAGGATTATTGCTAATTTATATATAGACATAATTGAAATAAATGTGAAAATTGGAAGCTATAATAAGAAGATGAATTATACTTAATAAAACAAAGAATGCAGTTAAAAGGAATTATGAGGATTTTAATGAAAAGGCCAACATCAATTTCTATAATTAATTGAATAGATCAATATATTTGAACTATAGATGATTTAGAAAGTAATCAAGGGAAAGAATACTATGCGGAATCTAACTCAATATATCATACATACATACATACATACATACATATATACATACATACATGCATACATACATGCATATGTGATATATAGTAGTTAGGAGATTATTGTTATTAAACCAGAATGTGATAATTATAATGTGATTATATTATGATAAACTTTGATTGTGGATTAAAGGGGAACAAATTGAGGGATGTATAAGACAAAGGGGTGGAATTATTAGATTCAAGATTAAACTTATTGAATAATGAAACACAAGTATGTGATAAAATTGCAAATGTGACAGATAAAAGCATAAAGGTACAATGAATTTAGAATAAAAAATAAAAATGTTAAGACTATAAAATAAGATATGAGAATATTTAAAGAAAAGGGAATTAAGTTAAGATATAAATTGAAAATGGATTTAATAAGCATAAAGAAAATAAGAATATTGGAGAAAATTTATGAGAAAATGGAAGTAAAGATATGATATAAAATTGAACGTGAAAAATAAATATATTCTAAGGTCATGTTTCTATTGAAGTGTAAAAACCTGGAATCACATTGTTCACTGAAAAAGATATTTTTAAAATGTAAAAATAAAAAATTTATTACAAAAAAAAAAGAAAGGTTGTCAAAACAGTAATTGCCTTATTAATGCTGACTTGAGAGGAAAACATTTTGCTACTGTAATGAGATAGAAATCTATAATATTTCATATATATCTTGACATTTTCCTCAAAGTAGCAATTTATAGCAGATTACCAGATCACATGTATCTTCTGGGAAATATAACTAGCATTCTCAAGGCAAATAATCTCACGTAGATGTATAAAATAACCCTT
The DNA here is from genome assembly GCA_023653725.1 of Bungarus multicinctus. Lineage (NCBI taxonomy): Eukaryota > Metazoa > Chordata > Lepidosauria > Squamata > Elapidae > Bungarus > Bungarus multicinctus. Next base: position 12,308,086 of record CM042846.1, read on the forward strand.
GAGTTCTCTTTTAGTTCATATTTAGTAAGTCCCCTATGTTTTGGATATCTTCCTTCTCTTCCTCTTCCTCCTTTTCTGTCTAAACGGCATTTAAGATGGCTAATAAAAATAAAATGTAAATAAAGCAAATTAAATCACACAAACTATTTGACACTGAAAAGCAAAAAAATGGGAATACGATTCTTTAAAAGAATATATTTGAGGGTTTGGAATCAATGCACATACCTCACCTTTATTCCAGTACATACTTAATCATCTTTATGCTACACATAAGACCCAGTTCGCACAATATGCAAATCATAAGGATAGTTATTCAGTTTGTTTCCATTTTTGACAGTAAACTTGATTTTTCTGGCAGGATTACTTCTTGTTCCATTACTAATTTCAGGTATCAAAAAAGAAAAATAAATAAACCATATGGTTTAAGGCTATTCATAAATACCTTGCTTAATACAGAAATAATACCTTGCCTCCATTGTGGATTAAAAATGAGGTCATGTCTCAAATATTCTCAAACATCGGGACTTTTAAAAGATGTAGTAGTAAGTGAAATAAGTTTGACCAATTCAGGCAACAAAAATCAGTTGGTAGCATGAATGACTTCCATACATGCAATTCAGCAAACAGCAAGGCTGATACACACAATTACATAGCATAGGGCCTGTTTACTTATGGGACCACCTGATTCTTATAGAAACTGCCTTGCTGATTCAATCCTGCAAGATTGATGTGCTAAGTAATGCCATCTATAATTCTAGACCTAGAGAACTTAGAACTACGCCGCCTTCGGTCCAATCTAAGTATAGTATATAAAATCATACATTGCAATGTCCTACCTGTCAATGAATACTTCAGCTTCAACCATAAAAACACAAGAGCACACAATAGATACAAACTGAAGGTTAACCGCACCAATTTCCTGCACTGATTGCAGGAAATACGACTTCAGCAACAGAGTGGTCAATGTCTGGAATACTCTACCTGACTCTGTAGTCTCTTCTCCAAACCCCAAAAAATTTAACCTTACTGTCTACTATTGACCTCATCCCTTTCCTAAGAGGTCTGTAAGGGGCGTGCATAAGCGCACCAACGTGCCTATCGTCCCTGTCCTATTGTTTCTTTTATTTTTCTTATATGTACCCATTTCATGTATTCATAACCATGTATATACTTATACCTATTATCTTGATTGACAAATCAAATTAAATAAGTAAAATCTCTTGGAAGTCTGAAAGTGCACTTTCTCTAAAGTAGTTCTTGCCCTCTAGAACAAGGTTCCGCCTAGATCTGGATGGTCCCCATCCTGCTATGTCTTAGAAGAGTTGTGAAGACCTTGTTCTTCATCCACATCTTTATAGTGAAGGAGAATGAGTTCCCTCACTTCATCATGCTTGCCATCTTTTATCGTTTTTCTTAAATCGTATTGCCTTTCCTGTAATTTCATCCTTTAATTGTTGTAAGCCATCCAGAGTCATTGAGAGTCAGGCAGTGTACATGTTTAATAAATTATTATTATTACAATTTGGTTTCTGAAGGATTCTTAATATTTTCAGCTTAGTCAGAATATAAAGAAATTGCTATTTATTTGTTTTTCTAAGCAGCTGTTTTATTTTATTTTGCTTCTTTTCTCTTAGTTTTGTTTTGTTCTTTTTTAAAATGTTAAAAAATAAATAAAAGTATGCCGGAAATCTCATTGCTAATTATCAAAGTTAAAATAGAAATTTATTTTAGCATAAAATAGTTCAAGGCATTTTACAATAGCTTGTCAATGCTGCTTGACAATTGTACAATTATGTTGTGTTCTTTAGCATCTCAGAATCATAGTTAACATGGGTATAAAGTTGTTTTTAATCTTTAAAGTTTTACATAATCTAAATTATTATAGTGTAAACTGTTTTATTTATATTGCATAAATGTTACTGTACTTATCTAATATCTGTATTATATAATCTGAATACAAAAAATCAGTTGACTCTTGGCAATTTGAGTTTTTGTAAAGGATGTGTAAAATAGGCTGTGATAGTGGAGGAAGGGATATGATATAAAAGGAAAGGCATTTCCTTTTGACTGTACTTACTGTACATGCAACTTCTCCAGAGAGATGAATTTCTTTGATTCCTTTCAATTTCTCAAATGCTAGCTGCAATCTTAATATGAATAGATGTTCAACATCTTTATTTCATTTCTCCTCAAAAAGATTAGGATAAAGAAGCTTAACAAATAGGGATGCTATTTTTTCTGCTTAAGTCTTTCAAGAAAAGAGAAGGGCAGATCTTAATAGTTTTGGGTGGTTATGAAGATGGCTTTCTTTTTTCTGAATATGAGACTAAAACTTGATTGTAGTATGAATTCTTGCATTCACTAAATTGCATACCTAAATTGTTTCACCTCACCAATTGTGGCTTTGCTTTTTTGCTTTTCTGGAATCTGAGGGATGGGAAGGGAAGGGGAGGGGAGCTGTTTGCTATTTTATTTCTTTATGTGTTACATTTATTATTTCTTCTTATACATTAAATTCAGTGCAATGAATATACATGGGTACACCATCATTTATTTAAGAGCTTAAGTTTTTGCCAAACTAGTTGTGAATCCTATGATCTTCTTGAAAAGCTAAACTGGAGTAAACCTAAGTAATACTTGATGGAAGACCACCAAAAAATTCCAGAGAATAGGGTAGAATGGGAAGCAAAACAAATGAAAAAAAAAATCCCAGAAGAATGGCAAGCCACCTACACATCATTGCCAAAATGTCAACATGAACACAAGGCAAGTGACTCTGTTAAAACTGATTTTATAGTTACAGTAAAGCTTTTTGCCTTGGATAATCTAACAAGAACCGAAAGCAATGTTTTCAACACCATCACAACAGATGACAATATCAGATTTGAAAGCAAATAGATGATGTTAGGTTGATTGGATGACAGTTCCCAAATCTGTCAAGCCTTTAATGCCCTGTAATGGAATTTTAATGAACAATGCACCGAAGCATAACATTATTGACAGAAATAGATTACCGACAAAAGTCATCAGGAGATATAATGAGCTGTGCATATGTGGACCAGAAATAGCTTATTTTATCCACTTGAGGAGTGCTTCACCTCTATGAAGGTGGAAAGAAAGCTAAAGCAGAAAGGAAACTGAAAAAGAAAATTGAAGCCAATTTACTTGCAATGTATTTGACTGTTGTAAGAAGAAACTAAACAAAGTCAACAGGAATTGACAAAAAAAAAAGGCTTGTGAAATTTCAGAGATTCATCATACAACCCCATTCAATGCTGGCCCCTATTTACAGCTGCTTTCACAAATCTTCTACTCTCTAGAAATAGCAAATTATATCTACTGTCTCACTTGGGGATGATGGGATTTTTAACTTGTCATAACTGGACAGCTAAAGGTTGGGATAGGCTCTTAATATGGCAATACCATGCATTTAAACAGGTGCAGTGATCTAAGTCATTTTGATTAGGTCAACATTTATTAGATATGATATTTTTTTAAAAAAACCACCTTTCTCAGTGTGTGGCCCCAACTGAGATATCTAGTCAGGTGGGAAGAAGAGAGAAAAAAATGAATAAATACAAATTATTTCAAAAGAGAGCATAATGGTAGAAAAGGACAACCTGAATTATTTTTATCTTAAAAAGAAATGCAGTGATTGTAGGTTCTCCTGAAAAGAAACAAAATAAGTTCATAGACTCCTTTGCTCATATTTTTGGAACAAGTGTAAGCACGTAAGAGAAGAAAATAAATATTTTCACACATTTCAGCACTTGAAATTTACTCATTGGGAAGAAAAAATCTTAGATTATCAGATTTTGATAAAGTATACTTCCATATAGGGAATCAATTCTGTACCACTCTAGAGTCAACTCAACAGTTTAGGAATTTATACCATCATTTGTGTCTGTAGTTGATACCTTTTATTTTAGTTCTGATATATTTGAAACTTTAGTAAAACTAGTCTCTCATATTCCACATTACATATTTGGTGTAGCTTGTGGTTGATGTCAAGCTTCCAAGTAACATGTCCCCTGAAATAAAATCCAAGATATCCATCTTTCTTGAAAATTTGTTTATTAGGAATATATTAAATTGGCAAGAACTTGGTGTAATTCTGACTGATTAGATTCCAGAAATACACCAAGTAAAAAGCAAAAGTTTGAAACTTCCTCCCAGAGTCACAAAAAGTGTAATTCTGACTGATTAGATTCCAGAAATACACCAAGTAAAAAGCAAAAGTTTGAAACTTCCTCCCAGAGTCACAATCTCCAATCAATTCTCAGTCCATTTTCCCTTTTGCAGGAATACTTGTCAAGGTTTTTTCACTATAGTTGAATTAAATTATAAAATGGCTAGATTGTCAAATTGATACTGAACTTTTTCAGTTATGGTTCTTTAGAATTTTTTTCAGCCATGGTCCTTTAAAATATTTGTAATTTAAAAAAAATACAAGTAACCATCATATGTTTCATTTCGAGAAAGATTATGATGAAATTTGCAATTACAAGAGCTCCTATAATGAGAAATATCTATCACAGATTTCAGACAGATACACTAAACTTAAAGGTTTTTTTGCAAATAAGAATGGGTCATGGTAAAAAATAATGTTTCTTTCTAGGAGTTGAGTGTCAGGAGCTGAAGATAGCAGGGCCTATAACAGCTTAACCATTGTTCTTTGCTGAAAAAAAAAAATCAATAAGCCAGGCTAAGACCATTCAGGAAATATTTACATATTGGTGTAAAAGACAAGTTATGGGACATAATGCGCAACTAGGGCGGGTGAGGGAGACAGCCCGCATGGAATTGGGGGCAGCCGGGCCGGCTTGCGCGCCTGGGGGGCCTCGGGGGTTCCCGTGTCGGGGGGGCAGACAGAGGGTGGGCAGCCGGGGGCCAATTTTATTAGCACGGTGACTGGGAGAGGTAGGTATGCGGGGGGTAGAGGGTCATATCCGGTTAGGGGATCGCGCTCCCGATGTTTACAAGCGGTAGCGCGCTCCGACCCTCCTTACCCATCCTGTAGTCCTGGTTGTCCAGAATCTCAGGCCCTGAATACCCGGCTGCTGTTGTGCAATGCCAGGTCCGTGATTAATAAGGCCCCCCTGATCTTTGAGTTGGTTCAGGAGGAGGCCGCGGACCTGGTAGGTGTCACCGAAACCTGGTTGGGCCCAGAGGGAGGTGTCCCTCTGGTTGAGATGTGCCCACCAGGTTTCCTTGCATTTCACCAGCCTAGGGCTCAGGGAAGGGGTGGCGGGGTGGCGGTGCTTATAAAGGAAGTCCTTTGTCCTAGGGAGGCCACTGTCCCTCAGACGGCTGGCTGTGAATCTCTTTTTGTGAAGTGGGGGCAAGGGGTTCAGATGGGTCTTTTGTTGACGTACCTGGCTCCCTGCCACGTCTCATCAGCCCTGCCCGGACTCCTAGAGGTGATAGCCGGGCTGGCGGTTGAGACCCCCAGGCTTTTGGTCATGGGGGATTTCAACCTGCCATCGCTCGGTGAAACCTCTGGGTTGGTCCGGGAGTTCTTGGCTTCCATGACGGCCATGGACCTGACCCAGTTAGTTTCTGCTCCCACTCACATAGGAGGACACACGCTGGACCTGATTTTTGTCTCTGGGCAGTGGTTGAATGACTGTAAGTGCGGGGATTTAGTCATTACTCCCTTGTCATGGACAGATCATTCCCTCCTTAGACTGGACTTCTGTTCCGCCACCCCCCACCGCAGGGAGGCGGAGCCACTTAGATGGTTCCGCCCCAGGCGCCTAATGGACCCGGAGCGGTTCCAGAGGGAGCTTGGGCCATTTCCTGAGTCTCTGGCTCTCAACTCGCCTGGAAACCTGGTGGCCACCTGGGATGGGTTGGCCGCCGGGGCTCTAGACCGAGTTGTGCCTCTGCGACCTCTGACCCGGCACAGATCCCATTTGGCTCCGTGGTTTACGGAGGAGCTACGGGAGATGAAGTGCCGGAAAAGACGTCTAGAGGGCATTTGGAGGGCGACTCGTTCTGAATCTGACCGAACACAGGTAAGATCTCATATTAAGACTTACCTTGTGGCGATAGGGGCGGCGAAATCTTCGTATTTCTCCGCCCTTATTGCGTCGGCAGGAAATCGGCCTGCCGCCCTGTTTAGAGTGACCCGCTCTCTGCTCGAACCGAGAGCGCGGGATGACCTCTTGCAGGGTAGAGCAGAGGAGTTCTCTCGATTCCTGCATGATAAAATCGCTCAGATCCGGGAGGGGCTTAACTCCAATTGGATGGTCCCGGGGGAGGTGACCGGGGCAGGTCTTGTGAATGTTATTTGGGGAGAGTTCGATCCTGTGACCGCTGAGGGTGTGGACAGGTTGCTGGGGAGTCTGAATGTCACCACCTGTTTATTGGACCCGTGCCCTTCCTGGCTGGTTTCGGCCGCCAGGGAGACAACACGAGGCTGGCTCCAGGGGATTATCAACGCTTCTCTGAGAGAGGGGTTGCTCCCGACCGCCCTGAAGATGGCGGTGGTGCGGCCCCTCCTCAAGAAGCCTTCCCTGGATCCAGCTGTTTTAAATAACTTTCGTCCAGTCTCCAACCTGCCCTTTGTGGCGAAGGTTGTTGAGAGTGTGGTGGCACGTCAGCTTCCTCAGTACCTGGAGGAAACAACTTACCTCGATCCGTTCCAATCGGGCTTCAGGCCTGGGCATAGCACTGAGACGGCATTGGTCGCGTTGGTTGATGATCTCTGGAGGGCTCGTGACAGAGGGTTCTCCTCTGTCCTGGTCCTATTAGATCTCTCGGCGGCTTTTGATACTATCGACCATAGTATCCTGTTGCGACGGTTGGAGGGGTTAGGAATTGGGGGAACTGTCTTTCGATGGTTCTCCTCCTTCCTCTCCAACCGTTCGCAATTTGTGTTGGCGGGAGGGGAGAGGTCCACCTCTAGGCCCCTGGTTTGTGGGGTGCCTCAGGGGTCGGTTTTCTCCCCTCTTTTGTTCAACATCTATATGAAACCGCTGGGCGAGATCATCCGTGGTCTTGGGGTGAAGTGTCATCTCTATGCAGATGACACTCAGTTATACATCTCCACCCCGGACCACCCCAACGATGCTGTGGGGGCTATGTCCAGGTGCCTGGAGGCCGTGCGGGATTGGATGGGCGGGAACAGGCTCCGGCTCAACCCATCCAAGACCGAGTGGCTGTGGTTCCCGGCGCCCCGATATAGCCAGTTGACTCCGTCGCTGGCTATTGGGGGGGAAATTTTGCCCCCCACAGAGAGGGCTCGCAATCTGGGAGTCCTCCTGGATGTGCGGCTGTCGCTTGAACACCATGTCGCGGCCGTCTCCAGGGGGGCATTTCATCAGATCCGTCGGATCTACCGGTTGCGGCCCTTTCTGGATCGGGGCACCCTGCGCACGGTCACTCAGGCCCTTGTCACCTCTCGCCTGGACTATTGTAATGCCCTCTACATGGGGCTCCCTGCAGGGAGCACCCAGAGACTCCAACTGGTACAGAATGCGGCCGCGCGGGTGATTATGGGGGCGTCACGTAGCGCCCACGTGACGCCTCTCCTGCGCGAGCTGCATTGGCTGCCAGTGGCTTTCCGGGTTCGCTTTAAGGTTCTGGTTCTGACCTTTAAGGCGATCCATGGCATTGGACCAGGTTACCTACAGGACCGCATCCTACCGGTGATCTCCAGCAGGCCAGTGCGTGCACACAGGGAGGGCCTTCTCCGGGTTCCGTCGGCTGCCATGTGTCGCCTGGCGGTCCCAAGGGGTAGGGCCTTCTCTGTGGCGGCCCCTGCCCTCTGGAATACTCTGCCACCGGAACTGCGTACCGGCATGGACCTGAGGTCCTTCAGGCGCGCGTTGAAGACCTGGCTTTTCGAGCAGGCCGGCCTGGGCTGAGAGAGGGTTTTAATGTGTCTCCAGTAATTTTAATTTGGGGGTTTTAAGGGGGTGGGGTGGGTTTTTTATTCGGCCAAATATCCAATTTAATCTTTTTTAACTTTTGTATTATTGTTGGGGTTTTAGATTGGCTGTACACCGCCCTGAGTCCCCAGGGAGAAGGGCGGTATAAAAATTAAATAAATAAATAAATAAATAAATAAATAAATAAATAAATAAATAAACTACAAATCATGAAATTAGATATCCATACCCATTATCACTCCTCCCAAATGGTTGTGGTCTATTTCAAAGGAAATTCTGATTACAACTAGCCATAGTCTTATTGAAGAATCATTGGGATCTCAGAATAAACCTATCAACCCATAGGTTCAATCTTTTCTTACCCTCCTCACTAGGACCTTTTAGGCAAACAAACCTCAAATAATTCCCCTCCTTTTGTGGGGATACAGTGTTGGGGTATTGTGCAAATTAATAAAAAAACCCTGAGGCCAAAGTTCTATCGAATTTTTAAATGAAGACTAGAACAATTGAAACCAACTATTCTACCTTGAATTAGTTTGTCTCCGTTTTCTGCATTCTCTGCATCAGAGTATAGCTATACACTTTTTTCCCCAACAATGAGAAATAGTATTAATGTATCATTTAACTTTGTTTAACAACAAAAGTTTATTAAACAGTCTTAAATTGATGAGAATCAATTTAGAACAACTGATTGGTGTTCTGGATTGGTTAATATTTGAAATACTTACTGTTCATTGGTCTACATTCCGGCGGGAGATCCTCGCCCCGTCATTGGCTGGCTTAGGCGCGGGAGCCCTTTAAAAGAAGGGCTGCCGCGCCGCCGAGTCAGTCGGTGTCCTGAAAATAAACAAAAAGACTGAATCACTATACGTGTGTGCCTCTTCATTGCCGCTCCAAAACACTGGCGACGAGGATGGGATCGAGGCAACACGTTTAGAGAGTGCATAGCGGCGGAGAGCGAGCGGCATCATGTCCGGAAGCAACGCACCGCCTGAAAAATTCAATCCGGCAAAGGAGGAATGGCAGACGTATGTGGACCGATTCCTCATGTTTTTGGAGAGTAGCAATCTGAGCGGAGTGTCGGATCACCGAAAGAGAGCGGTGTTTTTGACCCACTGCGGCCAAGCCGTTTTTCGGATGGCAAAGGCGCTAGCGTCTCCAATCAATGTCAAAACGCTAACTTGGCCCGAGCTAGAGAAGATCCTGAGGAAACACTACGCTCCCACAGTTTCCTGCCTGATAAAGCGCCATGAGTTTTACCTCCGGAACCAAAAAGAAGGTGAACCTATCGCCGATTTCGTGGCAGATTTAAGAGAAATAGGTGGAGAGTGCGAATTCTCTGATTTCAATGAGGCGCTGAGAGACCGGATCGTTTTAGGCTTAAAAGATCCAATATTGCAGAGTAAGTTACTAAACCGACCCAAGATAACAGCCACAGAGGCCATCGAAGAAGCCACCGCAGCCGAAGCTGCTCACAAATCGGCGGCAAGAATGAAACAGATTAATCAAGCTGCACACCACAAATCCAAAGAAGCCACCAAAACTGATGATGAACAAGGAAAAACCTCAACACACTACGAGGATCTTGAAACTGAGACCAGTAGTGAAGAAGACGAGGTTTGCCACCTAAAAGCCGCGAGAGGGAAAAAAGAGCGGGCAATCAGGCGGTTTGATTTTGAATGCAACCGTTGTGGTGGAAACCACCCCAGATCAGAGTGCCGTTTCATAGACGCAATATGCCGAAAGTGTGAAAAGAAAGGGCACATCGCAAGGGTATGCAGAGCCCGATCAAGCTACAGCCCCAGGCGAAGAGAAAGCCCTCCCCCAAGAGAGAGAGAAAAGAAAACAAACAACCGTTGGAGCCAGGAAGGAAGGAATAGAAAGTTTAAAGAGTCATCTTACAAGAAGGAAGAAACACACCAAACAATAATAATTGGTCACTCTAATACAAAAAACATTAAAAAAGTCCACGTGCAAGTAAGAATTGAAGAAAAAAATTGTGAAATGGAAGTGGATTCGGGATCATTCCTTTCCATGGTTTCCTGGGACACTATTAAGAAATTGATCCCAGACATACGGCGAAGCGAACTAGACAAACAGAAATTAACGCTCAAAGACTACCAGGGAAACAAAATTCCGGTAGTAGGGATTGGACATTTCCAGGTAACCTTCAACAACCATACTGAGATTCTTCCCCTAACAATCGTGGACCGGAACAGACCCAGCCTTTTAGGACTGGAATGGTTCGAACCGCTGGGAATAGGGATGACCGGTATCAACCATATCACAGACGCTGACTGGGAGGCAGACCTCATTCAAGAATTCCAGGACCTGTTCAGCGAAGAATTAGGCAAGTACCGGGGTAACCCGATTTCTTTTAACATAGACCCCAAGGTAGCCCCAATTAGACTAAAGGCTAGACGGGTACCTTTTGCCTTAAAGCCAAAAATAGAAGAACAACTGGATAAACTAGTCAAGCAAGGGGTCCTCGAGCCAGTTGACCACGCTAAATGGGAGACCCCTATAGTGACCCCTATAAAAGCAGACGGGTCGGTTCATATTTGTGGGGACTATAAGGCGACCCTCAACCATGCACTACAACAGAGCGCATACCCCGTGCCTGTCGTACAACACTTGCTACATTCTATCAAAGGCGGAAAGATTTTCGCTAAACTCGATTTGGCTCAGGCTTACCAGCAACTGCCCGTTGACAAAAAAACAGCTGAAGCCCAAACTATTGTAACACACCGGGGTGCATTTAAGTGTAATCACCTCCAATTTGGCGTTAGCGTGGCACCAGGCATTTTTCAATCTCTTATGGAACGCCTCCTTCAAGGAATTCCAGGAGTCATTCCCTATTTCGATGACGTCCTAATTGCAGCTAAACACAAATTACAACTGCGAGACCGCCTAAGAAAAGTGCTGACCAAATTTACTGAGGCTGGGTTTAAAGTCAAAAAAGACAAATGCACCCTTATCACAGACAAAATAGAGTTTTTGGGATACCTAATCGATGGCAATGGCATCCACCCAACAGCAGGAAAAACCCGTGCTATCAAAAATGCCCCCACACCAACTAACAAGGCTGACCTACAAGCTTTCCTAGGGTTGATAAATTTTTACCATGTTTTTTTGCCCCAGAAAGCCACGGTGGCGGAACCCTTGCATAGACTTTTGGACAAAGACACGTCGTGGAAGTGGGGACATCGGGAAGAAACAGCATTTAACAAAATTAAAGACATGATCACTTCAGCACAAGTGTTAATTCAATATAACGAGACTTTGCCATTGTTACTAACTTGTGATGCCTCCCCCTTTGGAATCGGAGCTGTCCTGAGCCACCTTCTACCTAACGGCAGAGAGGCTCCGATTGCCTTCTATTCAAAAACTTTGTCTCAAAGCCAAAGGAATTACAGTCAACTGGACAAGGAGGCACTAGCCATAATTTCGGGTATTAAACGCTTCCATGAATACCTGTATGGCCGATCATTTTCTATCATCACCGATCACAAACCCCTACTAGGTATCCTGGCGGGTGACAAACCCACTCCCCATATTCTATCACCCAGAATGACAAGATGGTCAGAATTCCTGGCCGCTTACAATTACACCCTGTCTTACCGCCCGGGTCCGACAATCACGCACGCCGATGCTTTAAGTCGTTGCCCGTTACCAGACTCTGATCCTGAACCAAACCCCAGCACCTCAACCTTTTTGATTGAGACCCTGCCCGACCTCCCGATGACAGCAGCAGACATCGCGCACGAAACCTCTAACGACCACCTACTGCATACCGTGAGTAGGTGGATCATAAAGGGTTGGCCTGACTCTGAGTTACAAGAACAGTACAGACCGTTTAAACAGAGACAAATGGAACTGTCAGTACTAAAAGGCTGTGTACTATGGGGGGATCGAGTGGTCATTCCACTAAAACTGCGAAATTCCATATTGAAACTATTGCATGAGGGACACCCTGGGGTAGTAAAGATGAAAAGTTTAGCCAGAAGTTATGTATGGTGGCCTGGGTTAGACAAGGATGTTACCGACTGGGTCGCAGGTTGCCAGCCCTGCCAGACTTCCCGGCCCTCACCCCCAAAGGCACCAGCCACTGAGTGGGATCTACCTAGGGGCCCTTGGTCTAGAGTCCACATAGATTTTGCGGGTCCGACTAAGGGACATACCTTCTTGATTCTGGTAGACGCCTATTCCAACTGGTTAGAAGTGATCCTCATGAAATCAACCTCTTCTGAGGCTGTCATCCGACAGCTCAGTCACTGGTTTGCCACCCACGGCTTACCAGACGTCCTGGTATCTGACAACGGCCCTCAATTCACGGCTACAGAATTTGAGGGCTACTTGGCAAGTTTGGGCATACGCCATGCTTTAACCGCGCCGGCACATCCGGCAGCGAATGGACGGGCCGAGCGCATGGTCCGGTTTACCAAGGAGACCCTTGTTAAGTTAGACCAGGGCCCTATACAAGCACGCATCGACAAATTATTGTTCCTCCAACACACTACACCTAGTAGCACTACTAACAAAACTCCTGCTGAATTACTTATGGGGAGAAAACTACGTTCCCCTCTCGATAGACTACACCCCACCTACTCTACAGAGAAACCCCTAGATTCTTCAACCAAAGTCCGAACATTCCAAATTGGGGATTTAGTTTATGCTAAAAACCTGGTAGGGCACCCCTTATGGGTGCCAGCCACCATCACACATCTAACCGGACCCCGTTCCTACCGGCTTACCACCGCTGATGGCAAAAGCTGGAAGCGACACATAGACCAACTTCGAACTCGCACCCGTCCCAGACCTGGCGATTTTCCTGGGGGGGAAGGGGAGCAACCACCAAGCAGTCTGGATAAGGGAAGCCCACTAACAAACAATGACGCCCTAACTCACACACACACACCCTCAACTCTAGCTCCGGTCGGGTCGCGCTGCTACGCACCTGATCCTGAAGAACGTCCCGCTGAAACATCTGACAGGGTCGTCGATAATCCAGGCCGAGCAGGGAGCGGCATGGCCACGTCAACTAGCCCAGTTAGGCCCGTTGGTAGTGACGCAGCCGGCTCGACCTGCTCGAAGTTTCCAGGGCCGGAGGCGAGAGGAGCAACAGGTCCTTCCGCACCAGCCGATGGTAACGACGCAATTGAGCCGCGCAGGTCCAGTCGGACTCACAGGAGCCCCGCCTATCTACGTGATTACGTAACATAGGCGCGGCTCCTGATTGGTCAGACTGGACCAAGGAGGGAGGGGTGTTCTGGATTGGTTAATATTTGAAATACTTACTGTTCATTGGTCTACATTCCGGCGGGAGATCCTCGCCCCGTCATTGGCTGGCTTAGGCGCGGGAGCCCTTTAAAAGAAGGGCTGCCGCGCCGCCGAGTCAGTCGGTGTCCTGAAAATAAACAAAAAGACTGAATCACTATACGTGTGTGCCTCTTCATTGCCGCTCCAAAACAATTGGTAAAGTCTTTAAAAGCACTTTGAGAACACTCTACAGTTTACTGGACATTTTGCAATCATAAGGCTCCATTTAATATTATAAAGATGTTTGTCTCTTCCAAATAGAGATATATTGGACCAAATTTATACAGTAATTTATTAATCTATTTTGGTAAATCGGAAAACTTGATATAACTTCTCAGAGCACAAATCCTGTTCTATACATGAAACAAACATGGCCTTGGCTTCAAATATCCAGATTCTCGATATGTTTTTTATATTCCTTGCTTATTGCAAGGAATAAAACAAAATGTTTTTTTTGTTATTACATTATTTAAACTTGTAACATGTTCCCTTTAGAGTCAGAGGATTTTAAAAATACAAAACACAAATAAACTAAATTAATTAATTAATAACCAGTATCCTGTTTGTTCCTGCAATGTAATCAGTATCTACAATATGTATTCTGCTGGGTTCTCAGCTCCCATTGGTTTTGTTATAAGCCAGTTATGCTGAGATTTTAATAACATAACAAGATCAGCAAGCAACCCTGTGAAAGAAAGCATATCTAATATTTTTAAAATAAGCTGCTTTCTTTTGGCCATGAGTTCAGTCCTGCCCCATCCCTTCCTTTCCACTGTAGTTTTCCATTCATTCAGAGGAAAGGAAGCTTACACCAACACAACTTCCCAGTTTTTAACTTTACTACTTTCTTTCTTTCCTTGGATTTCTTCTAAAGACTTCCTCTTCTGTCAGCAGTGTTTTCTCTCAACCAGTTCCCAAAACAAACAGATCATGAGTTCCTCTAGCCACTACTTCTGTCCCAATACTAGAAAGGAGAGAATGGGGCTGTGGCAAAAACAATTAAGATTATGCACAGCATTCCTATATAAAATGATTTGTCCCCAGGGATGGGATCCGACTGGTATAATTACCGATTCTGTCTATTAGCATTGCGCCCGTGTTGTGCGAGTCGCGCGAGTCCAATTTATAACCTGCTGAGCTGAGCAGTGCTGCGTGCAAGTGTGCAGCGGTTGGAAAAGCCCTTTTTTCCTCCTTTTTCAACTGCAGCTGTGTCACGCAAAGCAGCTGCAGTTGAAAAAGCAGGAAATAAAGGTCAGGTAAGAGCTCAAGCGGGCGGGCGGGCCACAACAGCAGCAGACATAGAACCGGTTCTATGTCTGATGCTCTTCGGAGCAACCAGTTCTACAGAGGTGGACAGAACCGGTAGAAACCCACCTCTGTTTGTCCCTGGTATTTTTGTAATGTCATGGCTTGATAAGGTCTTGGTTTTAAAAAGATAACGCTCTGTACTCCCCACTCTTGGTTGCTTCTCATAATTAACTCTTTTCTCTCTCATACAGTCTGATTTAGGAGTGTTACTTTTTTTTTCTTTAGAAGTGCCAGGGTCAGCTATCTGGGTAGAGAAGATTTTCCTGATATTGTCTTGCATAGTTAGTTGAGAGCCAACAAGTACAAACTTTTTTTTCCATTTTGTGATGCTGTAATCTCCTGATTTGGGGTGGAGTCAGGGCGACTGAATGGAGCTTAGCTTTACTGGCTGGATGCCTTTCCTGATGCCTATGTGAAGTTCTCAGCAGATATTTTCTCTTTGAGCCCTGATAGTGAAACATCTATTGCTGCCTAAGATTGAACTCTCAAACTTCTGAATGGGAGGTGAATGGCTTCATCTCTAGGCCACTATGGTGATCCAACAAGTATAAACAATAAACCTTTTTAATTTGAAAAGTGAGTAAGTGCAAGAGCAAATGTAACTGCCCCAAGAATCAACCTTCCCAACTTTCCTAAGCCCCCCAACATTCAACTTCAACATAGATCTGCACCCGAAAGGTTCTAATTACCAGCCAGGGTAATGTAAGGAATATTTGCAACAGATACTCCCTGCCACTAGTTAAGTTATTTTTCAAACTTACAGTATATAACCACACATCCCACATTTGTGACTGAGCAGCTTATGAACAATTACATATAAAAACAGCAAAAAAGAACAAAACAATTTAAAAACAAGAAAAAGAGCATTATAAAAGGATATCAAAACCATTATAAAATACATAAAACACCCAGTCAAAGTAATACTATTCATCAGAAAGATCAGTATAGAGACTGCATCAGCTCCACCACGCTGCTGCTGGCAAAATGATGTTTTCAGAACCTTGCCAAAAAAAAAAAAAAACATCAGGGTTGGAGCCAAGCTGATATCTTGTCTATGAATATTTCATATGTGTTACACTTTGCAAGTCAGTAATTCTTTCGCTTTCCTTCGTTCAGTAAACCTTTCTAGCTTCCACGTTGCTTGTTTAGTGCATTCAAATCTCTGAAATTCCTGTCCATATTTAACCATAACAAATTAGGGGCTCTGGGTGAATCACATCCAGAAGTTAGAAAAGCAGCTTTCAAGGAAAAAAAAATCCCAAAAAAGAGCTTGAGAAACAAAATGAAACCCAGCAGGAGCTTGATACAGATGGTGTTTCAGCTAGCCCAAATGTCAAAGTTTCAGATGGCCATCAGTTGAAGTACTTTTCATTTTTTTTAGAAGAAATAAGCGAGTGAATGATGGAGGGCAACCTCAGCCAGATTCTGTCATGGATTTTAAATATCCAAAAGAAAGGGAAGAAATCCATAATATTGTGGCAAAAAAGTAGTCATACTGTTGTAATGTATTGAGACACCATGTTTGAAATACCATTGAATTCCATTCATTTGTCCTTAATTAAGCCTTCCACTGCAACAAATGGAGAAATTAAAGTCATATGAATGGTTCGGTGCAGCAACCATCCTTGCAGAGTGGTGCTTGGGGAAAAGGCAGCAACCTTGAACTGTCTCTCAGAATCTTGTAATTCATTGCTTTATAACTTCAGACAGTAAAGAAGGGCAAGAAGAAGACGTGGGTTAGATAAAAAAGTGTGTTGATCCATGTCCAATACAAAAATATTCTCTTGGACAGCTTAGGGCAAGCGTGAAAGCAAGGAAAAAGGCTACTTTGAGTTCAACCACCATCTGTCAAAAGTCAATCAGAGCCTAGAAAGGATGGCATTCTGAAATCACTGTAGCAGGTGGTCGCTTCTGTAGGCTAAATCTGTAAAATATTTTCCACATAACCACCATTCCAGATCTGTTTGTTCACCTACCCACCCACCCACCTAAATGCAATAGTTTAAATAATCACTCACTTTAATTTTTGTCTGTTTGGCTATATCAGGGGTGTCAAATTGGCGGCCTGTGAGCCAGATGCGTCACATGCTAGCCACACCCTCCCCTGGTTTAGCGAAGGGGGAAATGGTCATGATATGTCACGTGATGACAACTGTGACACTACGAGTTTGACATCCCTGGGCTACGTATACTGCAATTGTTCAGTTTTCTTCCTGGCTTTGCACTTATTTGTGCCTATTATCCTGTTCTTCTGAATTTTTCTCTCCAGAGGCATTCCACACAAGCTATCATGACATCATGTACGTCATGAGAACCAGTCTAGCATGGCGGTTGAGGTACTAGACTAGAAACAGCAGACCATGAGTTCTAGTCCTCCCTGAAACCCGATAGCTGCTGGGTGACTCAGGGCCAGTTTCTTGAGCTGCTGTTAATTAAATTAATTAATTAATTAGAATTATTAAAGGTGGGATATAAGTCTAATAACGATGGCATCATATACAAAGGACACAAAATATATCAGTGATTTAATTACATCTAAATTAAGTTTAGAGGTCACATGACCCCAAATGACTTTGCACACAGCTTCTGCCTTAAAAGCAAGAATTTGTTTTAAAAAAACCTAGATCCTATGTGTTTCAAAGAAAAGCTTTGAATAGAAAAGAAGAAAATTTGCATGTGCTTACCAACCACTCCACACTTAAGTCCTGATAAAATAGCTAGGTCTTCATTGACTGTCTGAATCTCAATAGGTTGGAGCTAGATGGATCTTTGGGGCAAATGCCATTCCAGAGAATAGGCACCATGACAAAGAAGTAATTTACATAATGATGTCACAATACACATAACATCATATTCCTCCTTGTCTTCCCACAATGATTGACTTTGTCTTCCATTACAGAGACGATCACATTTCCTGTGCTTAATCTTTTATTCAATAATTTTACATCCGAACTCTGCCAATGGGTTAGTGTCTGTTTCTATTTTCATTGCCTCCTTGGGAGCCCAGACTTTTTTTCTTTTCTTTTTAAGCTTTCAGTCAATGGAAGCATTATAAAAAGTAAGCTTCTGATTTGCCAACCAGCTCTGGCCCTTGCCTATTTTTTATCTGTCCAAATCTTTTTCTTATTTCATTAAAAGAAATTGAACTACCTGTCCTAGTAGAGGCATACTCTAATGAGAGACACACATATTGTGTCCGCATTTATGGATGCTGCTTTCTTCAATTTGTCACAATGCTAACAACGCTGCCTAACTGAGGGGAAAAAACTGGCTGTTGTGATTTCATACTGAGGCTACCTGCCTTAAGCAGGAAAGACTGGCCATTGTGACCAGCATGCTTATGTTACCTAGAGCACCTGCACATTATGCCATGGACTTAATATTTGTGTGATTACTCAATTACAAGACGATCAACAACCAATTTTTCATTATATAATTATCCCTCCAGAGATCTGCTGCTGTGACACTGCCTTTCAATCCTCAAGAAAGCCATCATCAGTGAGAGCTTCTCACCTGGGTTTTGCAGAAGCTCTCATCAGTGAGAGCTTCTCACCTGGGTTTTGCAGAGATCTGCCTTTGATTCTTATTATAGAGGGCAGGAATACATAATAATGGATTTTGGATTGGTCAATGGTCCATGAATATCTGTATACTTTGAAATAGTTTTTTTTTTTTCAGGATTTTGGGTACGCTCGTATGATTTATTGATTTACTTAGAGAAACCTGTTCTACTAAACCCGAAGGCCAGACAAGGAATAATGGATGGAAGCTGAAAGATTCAACATAGAAGTAAGGAGAAATTTTCTGACAGTGAGAGCAATCATCCAATGGAACAGCTTGCCTTTGGAAGTTGTGAGAGCTTCATCGCTGGAAGTTTTCAAGAAGAAATTGGACTTCCATTTGTCAGAAATGGCGTAGGGTCTCCTGCTTGGGTGGGGGGTTGGACTAGATGACCTACAAGGTCCCTTCCAATTCTGTTAATCTTTATCTGTATTTGTATCTAATCAAGTACAAGTCGTTCCTCAATTACTTTATGGCTATCACATCTATTCTAAGCTAGATGTTGGGATACTATAAGCCAAAATCAGGAATTAGGACAACTCCAACTAAGATAGAATTCATTTTGTGCCTGGACTTTTCTCAGGCCCTAACCTTCAACTATGAGGAACATATACCATTTTCTAGACTTTGTTAAATATTACTGTAATTCCATATTCCATATTTTGCTATAGTAACAAACCTTACAAGATTTCCTTTGAAGTGAGATTCTGAAGTATAGCAAAATTTTCTTCAGTTCTCAACCATTTTCCCTCATCCAGATCCTACCATCCATGCATTCTATAGTCTGATGCTTCTAATTTGTCCTTGTCATTTTACAAACTACTTCAATCTCTCTTGGGCATTTGTTTCCCAGCAGCAGCTCTTTTTTCTGAAAGGATCTTAATAAAGATCTTTTGATCATCAAGGATGTTTTGCAGCAGTGGCATCATTTGCTTGAAGGTGAAGAACATCCTATCAAAGTCTGAATTGTTCATAGAATTCAGAATACTTAAAAACTTTCCATATGGTTATATAATGTCAGGACAGGTGGGCAATTATATTACCATTTTAACTAACATTCCTAGCCCATAGAACAGCAAGATACTGCTTTATCGTGTACACTGGAATATTTCTTACCCTTCCGTTTACATTCTGCACCCAAAAAAATATGCCAGCTTCTCTATATGTGATGAAAAGTAGGTTTCTTCTTTGACTGAACAAATCCATTACCAGCAAGAGTTGATCCTATGTAAATAGACTTGTTTAGCTGAGCTTCACTCCTTCTCATTTGCAAATAGTATTGGAATTTTGTATAATTTGGGATATACATGTAGCATATGCAAATATAGCAGCCCTTGAATTTAAAACTTCCAAAGAGTGAAATATCTGAGACATTGGAAGAGCAGGAAGCAAACATGCCATAAGCATTGTATATCCAAACAGCAGATCCCTACCCATTCATCTTGACTATTCTTCTTAGAGCACCATCAGTAGCAAACCTTTTATTTATTATTCCATACTCTCCACCTCAGGATTTCATATTATAAAATTACAAACTCTTGACTAAAAAAATTTTTTTTCAGCGCCTCTCCTGCAACATTTTATCAACTCACCCTGTTGATCAGCTTAATAAATTCACTTCTTGAATAAGGCTGCCTTATATTTTTCTTACACTCTACTTGCTCAACATCAAAGAGTTATCCAATCACTAACAATGTACAATCAGCAACTCTCAGAACATCTTGCAATTAGTAGTATTCAAAGCTATTAACCTTTTCAGCTCTCACAATTCAGAACACAATATCGCAGAACACACAGTTCTCCAGACAAATACTTTGTTTTGTACCATTTTGTTTTTCTTTCTTTTGAAAAAATAGAGAAATAATCTACCCAACCTCTCTGCCTAAATCTTTAATGAATTCCAGAAATCCATTTATACCTAGCTCTAGTGAAGGCTGATAGGCCCATCTAATCTTCATTTTGAAGATGCCATTCCCTTGAAGGAGAAAGAGAGAGAAAAGTGCCCTTCCACTTTATTGCTCTTTGGGAAAAAGGCAGGTGTTATTTGTGTCTACATATTGTCCACCACTTTCATTTAAAAAGTGAGTTTACAGCAGAGACCTCTAGGAGTAGAGATTTCTTAATATTGATTCTCAATAGTTCTTCTGTTTTCATGCATCTTCTTATTTAAGTATTCTTTTGAAGACACAGGTTGATTGCCCATTGACTGTCACTGATAGCCTTATTCTATGCCAGTAGTAAACTAATATGTTGTAACGAAAGTACATATGTAACATTTTGGAGAAGAGCAAGAGCCTCAATGAACTTGAAGTTAATCTAAAATACACTGCATAATGAAAAGAGCCAAACAAATCTTTAGAGATCTCTGAAATAGTTAAGTCCATATTTAACTATTCATATACAAAATATTTTAAGAATATAGATATGGAGTTAAACACATTAAAATATTTTGTTTATTACTTTCTAATGTATTATTTCAATATTACTTCAGTGCTGATGTTACATTTTAGGGTTATTTTGTTTTGTTTTTGGAAAACCAACCAATTTCATGCATCTTGAAAATTCAGGAAACTACAATTGTCTAGATTTCTGGTTTTCCTTTATCTTTGCTCTGATGTCACTTGAAATTTATTTTGATATGCTTCAGTTTCAATTTGTTACTTAGTAAGCAAATACATAAAAAGGACAAAAAAAAAGATACAAGCATACACTGTAGATTATTTGTCACAGTATACCTCATACCTTTATCTTGAAGCTAGGCAATAAAACGTTGACACATTGTGTGTTACAGATTTTCATAATATATTGTACTTTTCTATTCGCTGCTTTCATTTATATACATGCTTTCTTATAGCTATAAAGAGTTTTCTTAATGAATGATATAGAAATATCCTCCACATGTGCATGTAATAAAAATAATGTGCTTGTTTCATCATATACACATTATTTTTATGACATAAGCGTTATGATGTTTGAAATAAATTTCACAAATCCACACCTAACTCATATAACAACCCTGTTGTAAAATAGGTCACTCTAATATGAAGTTAATAACAAAGGATACGGGGAATGGTTGAGACAAAATTTGAACTCAAACTTCACTAACTAGTTCACAAAACATCCCTCACACTAATGAAGTATGTTTGTACTTCAGGGTTGAAATGTGTGATCCTTAGTGCTCTCTGAGCTTGGTTGCTTTCTTGCAGACATTTTATTACCCAAATTAGGTAACATCATTAGTGCTAGTTTGGGTAATGAAACGTCTTCAAGAAAGCAACCAAGCTCAGAGAGCGCCAAAGTGTATTGCTTACACTACCAAGAAAGATTAAAAACTCTGCACTTTGGTTGCTTTTAAAATCAGAGACATTTGGCATTTGGGCTTATAAATTATCACTGCTCTAGATGTCTATGGAGATTCTCAGTCATCCAAGTCATGGTTGTCCCAAAGGTGTTTTCTTTAAATGACAACTGGACTTCCTTGTTTTTTTCTTGAAGACATTTAACTTTTCATTCAAGAAGCTTCTTGGATGAGAAGTGAAACATATTCAAGGAAAAACCTTTTGAGAAAAAAAAAAAGAGCACTTTTGAGATATCATGCTCTACTTTCCCTTAAACATGCTCATTGTTCCTATAGATGTAAGCTGTTGCAAATAAAGCTTCCATGATCATCAACATTGACAAAATCATTATTAGTCAATCGCAAAAAGCAACTTTATTTTGAACAGTTTATGTCCTTTGACAATTCCTCTAATACCTTTGAACAGCATCTACCTATCCCAGGTCCTTCAGATAAAATGTCAAATTCAGTCTAAACATCTGACTGACAGTGCAACTAACCATAACAATAAATTAAACTTGTAAGTAACACTGGTTTCAGTACAGCAGCCATGAAGATAAACTTTGAAACTAAAATTTGTAATTTAGCTTTCTATATTAGGGACACTAGGGTTTAATGCTTCTCATTTGCTTTTCCTATTAGAATATTTTCCTTATCTTGTTTACAATAAGTTTAAAATAATGCCATTTGTAAAAACTGTTCCTATCAGAATAAACAAGAAAATATATCGCGGAAAAAAATCTATGTCAGGCAAGATAGATAGATAGATAGATAGATAGATAGATAGATAGATAGATAGATAGATAGATAGATAGATAGAGATATAGAGATAGATATCTTATGTATAGAGAAAGATTTATGCTGTATAGGAGATATAAAATACCCATTGTTAAATTAGATAAAAGACATCTACATAGCCATAAATAAGGAAGTTTACTAAAACTTTAGGGTAAGGAAACATCTGTTTTAACAGTATATGAAAGGAAAATGTTCATGCTATGTGGAAGTTGTTGACACCGATAGTGTAGAAATTATTATAATAAGCTGGCGCATTTCATCGTATTAATAATGATTGGCTAAATTTTAAACTATAAGACCTATCAAAAGAAGATGGAAAGGCATCACTGGTGCAGCCACCCATTCAAAGCATCTTGACAATTTTGGGTAAATACACATATATTGACTCTCCACTGACTCTCTGGCAATTTCTATTAAATTTCCCGCTTGGATAACAAACAGAGAGAAGAAAGGAATCTCATCCTTTTGACAACATTATTGTGGCAGAATACAGATGCATCACCAGGATTCTCTCTCCCTTACAAAAGCAGATCTATAAATCTTCCTATTAACAACTTACTCTCCCAAACTATGAGACTTCTCATAAATATCTCATGACAGAGAAGTGCTTCTTTTGGTTCCTGTCAAAATTTCTACTGCAGAATCACTCAGCACAGTAGTTTTTCAAAGTTTCAATCTGAAGGTACCCTTTCCTTGTTAAGAAAAAGATTACATGCTGCAGTGTACTTTGAGTATGCATTCCATTTGTACACTGCGAGCTATGTTTCACCGGGCCTCAAGTGAAATTGATAGAAATGGTAGGCTAGACATCTATTGTCTGTAAACACTGGAAAGAGTCTGCCAAAAACCATGTACTAGCAGGAGTCCTAGAAATGACTAGAACACTCCTAATTGCCTGTTGATGCATGAATACGTCTCTGTCCACATTTCTACCCTGCTGTGATGTGCATCACACTCTCCTAAGTGTGTTTACCTCTCATATACAGCCAGGGCAGAGTGAGTTTCTTTCTTCATGCGTCGCCTGAGAAAAATTCATCTTCCTTCCCTGGTCTTTACCACTTTCTATAGAGGGACGATAAAGATCATCCTGTCATATTGTATTACTCTCTGGTTTGGAAGCATTACTGCTTTGGACAGGAAGGTGGTGCAAAGAATGGTGAGGATGGCAGCAAAGATCATTGGTAGTTCACTCCTTTTTATCCAGGACACAGCATATAGGTGACGCTTGAGCAAGGTCCACAGTAATATCTGAGACACTATACATTCTCTTCATGACCTGCTTTGTTTATTACCTTCTAAGAGGAGGATTTGTGATATCAGAAGCAGAACATGTAGATTCAGTCAGTTTTGTTCCATATAGTATCAATCTTGTGAACTCTCAAGTTTCTTCTTTCTGCTATGTTGTAACCCATCTCATCTCATCTTATCAAATATTAATTATCAATTATCAAACACCTATATTATGAATCAGGAAGTCCTCAGAAGTACTGTATGATGAAATGATTGCCAATGGATTTCTGAGCATGAATGTGAACAGGACATTACAGATCTGTTGCTTCAGGCCCAGAAAAGCTGCAGCTTAGACTGAATGGGGATGGTCTTTCATAGTGGTTTATTTTACTCATTCTTCATAATATTGTTAAGAAACAGCTCAAATATGTAACTAAAAACCTCCATCACATTTTATCAGCACTCCATTATATTTCTATATTTTTATACATATTTTTATTTTATCCACCCCCCACCTCAAACAATAGAAATATATAATTTCAGGTCAAGGCATAAGTGATGATACAGCAGCATTATACTTTGTTCCATGGAACAAAGCATCCAATTTTTCCAACTAAACATGTTAAACATAATTGGTGCCTAATGTCTGGTGTGATTGGTATATATTTGAGTTTAAAGTCTTAAGGGCAAATAAGAATGCCTGAAGAAATTCAGTGACAAAGAAATTCAGACCTTCCCTCTAAATCAGGAAAAGGGGCTTGATTATTGATGCTTTGAGATTTTTAAGAATAAAATTTTGTTTCCACAATGAATAAAATCTGTTGGGATTAGGAAGGAGGTCACCTTACCTACATAGTGGTTTATAAATCTTTCCCCAAATTTAAAAAAAAAACATATCTTAGACCAAAACCTCTACTCTTCCATGTTTATGGTATTTCCCTAGCAGGTGTATATTAATATAAGGATTATTCTATTTTCATTTTTTTTAAAGAAGGATTATTCTATTTTCTGTGGAAGGAAAAATATTTTTATTGTTATTGCTACTACTGCAACAAGTAAAAGTTTTGCAGATACCAGGGCCCCAATTCTACTCACAACAAATATTAGACTATGAAATTTTGTTTCCTGTGAAAAGGGAAGTTTCAATCCTCTCCATCAAAAATATTTTGACTAAAGAAATATTGTGGTTTTTAAATATGAATAACCCACATATTAATATATTTGACCATTTATTATGTTTTAGATTAAAAACAAGAGAAAAATATGAATCTTGACTTTACATTGTTTATTATTAGTAGTTTAAGATAACTTAAATATTAATTTTTCATTTAAATTAGAAAGATGTTTTATTGAATTATCTCTCAACTGAAAAAAGTTGGAGGTCTCTTTTGTTATATATTTGATTGTTTTAGTCACTTTTTAACTCTTCCTGTTGTTTCTCTCTATTTTCCCCATTATGTTAGTTAGTATTTTAATGTTTGTTTTTGAAACTTAATAAAGATATTTGTAAAAAATATATATTCTTGGATATCTAATCACTGTCTAAAAAGATTTAGCTTGGTAGTTGTTTTTTTTACTTTCTTCGCAGTATTTAAAATGGAAAAATAAAATACAACCTAACATTTTCCTTCTATTCATTGCTTATGAGAGAGGGAAGTGCCTCTGGTTTGACAGATGTAAAAAGTTGTTTTTGATTAATTTTATATTAACATAACTGAGAGCATTCTTTGATGTTTATAAGCCTAGTCTTGCTCTTGTAAGACTAGCAAGCAGACATCCCTACTATTAGGAAAAGCAATCTTGCTTTTTTGGAATTATGCTGCATGAAACCAAAACTTCAGAGTTTTTTTTTTTTTAAGATGATGATAAAACATTTCCTCTGATATTTTGAAGAGCCTTTTTTAAGAGAATACAGTTTTCTCAGGCTTTCTGTTCTCTATAGCCCTGGAAGGCAGAAAGCAGGTTAGTATAAGATTCATTCCAATAACTGAAAAGCTTCCTTTATATTCCATATGATCAAAAGAATTCAAAATACTAGCGGGAGCTCTTCTCATATGGGTCCTCTGATTTTTAATCCCCAAAAGAACATATTCATACAGAATAACAGAATAACAGAATTGGAAGGGACCTTGGAGGTCTTCTACTCCAGCCCCCTGCTCAGGCAGGAAATAAATGGCTGTCCAATCTTTTCTTAAAAACCTCAGGAGTTGGAGCCCCCACAACTTTTGGAAACAAGTCAGTCCACCGATTATTTGTTCTGTCAGGAAATTTCTCCTTAGTTCTAGGTTGCTACTCTTCTTGATTAGTTTCCATCCGTTGCTTCTTTTCCTGCCTTCAGGTGCTTTGATCCACATTGTCAATCTTTTCAATATTCTTCCCTGAAGAAGGGAACAAATCTCATGACCAAGATTCATTCAAAGATGCCACCAGTTTCTTATCCTTAAATTAAAGTCCTCATTTTTTTCCATTGTGCATTTTTAGATACAGATAAAATATGTTCACTTTTGACATACTAGCAATAGCATTTAGACTTACATACCACTTCACGGTGCTTTACAGCCCTCTCTAAATGGATACATTATCAGCCTATTGCCCCCAACAATCTCATTTTACCCACTTCAGAAGGATGGAAGGCTGAGTCAACCTTGAGATGGTGAGACTTGAACTGCTTCGGTCAGCAGAAGCAGCCTGCAGTACTGCATTCCAGCCACTGCGCCACAATGGTTCTTACAAGTCTAAGAAAAGGGTTTGAAAAAGAAAGAAATTATGGAATAAAAAATAGTGGATGGATAACAGAAAGTTCCCAATCTTGGACATCTGGAAGAGAAGAATAACTTTCTGAGAAAAATAGGCATAGTAATATTTTGTAACAAGTTATAGCTGTGATAGCATCAAGACCACTGGGTAAGAACACCCTAACTTATGCTTGCTCTAGTTACTTTGGCAGACAAGATAATGGAATCCTCTACAACAGTTAACTTTTGCACTGTTTTAATTGTCAAATCTGGACAGATATCATAAGATGGATTCACAATATGTAAATATATATCTAATAAACAAAAATTCAGTGTACTTCCCATTCTACTTCCCAGTTACATATGATGTATTGCAAAAACTACAAAAAGAGCAAAGCCAAATTTAATTGTAGCATGTATTGTCTTAATTATGATGAATAGTGACATTTCAGCTTCTTAAATGTCAAACTTCATCAATAACCACATGTTTTATCTTTTGTCGTGTTTAAGAAAATCTGTATAAAAAAAGCAGAAAAACTAAATGGCAACATATTAATCAAAATTAGAGAAAACTAATTTGCCAAGATGAATTAAGGGATTAGAAAAATAATTTCACAAACTATATTGCAAAAAGACAGCACAACACTGAAACCTTTGCAAATTAGTTCTAATATGCAGTACTTTAAAACTCTATTGAATCTCCTAGGAGCTTTTTCAATAATGATATACAAGTTCCTTGAATCAGAGATGGTATTCAGCAGGTCCTGATCAGTTCTGGAGAACCAGTAGTGGAAACTTTGAGTAGTTCGGAGAACCGGCAAATACCACCTCTGACTCGCCCCACCCCCATCTATTCTCTGCCTCCCAAGTCCCAGTTGATCATCTGGGTCTTCTTTTGTTGCCCTACACAGAAGAACGGAGCTGGGAACAGGTTTGTGGGGTGGGGAGGGAATAGAGATTTTACAGTATCCTTCCCCTGGAGTAGGGTGGGAATGGAGATTTTGCAGTATCCTTCCCCTGCCACACCTTCCAAGTCATACCATGCCCACCAAGCAACACCCACAGAACCAGTAGTAAAAAAAATTGAATCCCACCACTGCCTTGAATTAACTATTGTCCAACACTGCAATTGCTTGCAATTACAAAATATGCTTCCTGCTATGTTATTCAATTTAACAGGGGGAGAATCTTAGGCTTAAGAACTCCAAAAGATTGACAAATCTCCCAAATTGTGTGACATCTATATGAAATGGTATGAAATGTGGCCACGATTTAATAAGATGTCAGCCATTTTTGTTTTACTGCACCCAGTCATCATATGAGTTTATATAATGATTCCTTCAACTTGAAAAGATTTTTCACACCTGACCAAGTAAATCAGACAAGTAATATGATTAATTGGCCTTAGTTTCCTTGTGTCAAAAGTCATTAGCTTTTGAAACACTTAAATCATGAACTTTAGAGGATTCCTACAATCAGGAGATTTGTAGCCGTAGATATTTGGAAAAACCACTTGAAAGGGACTTGTCAGAACAATGACGCTTAATTCTTCACCGTGTTTAATAAATTGGTAATTTGACCTTAGAATCTGGACAATTTAGTTTTTATAGCAAAGAATTATCATTATAGTACAAGCAAGGAAAATATAATCTGCAATAATCTTGTATGAAAATTAGATGTGTTCTATTGCAGTAAAAATAGCTTGGGATAAATCAAGGCAAACTGAAGATAAGTAAGCCCAGCCATGACAGATGCATCAAATCTCCCTGATGCTAAACTCATGATGTGCAAGGTTCATTTTGCATTAGTCAAATATATCTTCAGTTCAAGACGTCTTTTCCAACCAACCTTATAAATTGTCCATTGCAGCCTTTCCCAGGACAAAAACTTTGATATTGCAAAACTCTCAACTTTTCCACAGCATGATCTTCCCTCTCCACTGCAAGTTGATGCATAATGAGATGTTTTGTTTGAAGTGGCTATATGATTCTTCATTAGATCACATCTTCCTCAGATATCAAAATTTAAATACCATCATTACTATTAAGAAGACTGACAATATAATCCATTGCACTGGTAACTGTTTACAATTCATGCTTTATTTAATATCCACTTTCATGAATCCATATGTTCATATTAGTTTCCCTCCACTGTCAGAACCATTATATGACTGCTTTAATAGAATTGTGCTTTCATTTTCATAACTAACCCATAGTTAATATCTTGACATAAGTTTTAAAGGGCTGATTACAGAGAAATAATGAATTCTTCAAACTTGTCATGCTGACTTGGAGAAATACGAGTTCAAATTATGATACAGACTGCCACAGGTCCGACATGATAATGTCATCTCTCTGCAATTCTAATTGTCACATGGCTTATATCTAAGTTATAAGTAGTAGTAGTGATAGTAGTAGTAGTATAATCAATGAATTTCATAAATGTCATGATTTGTAAAACTTTTATTCATTCAAGATTTGTTGAATGCATGTGCTTTTCATGCCCTTATTTCTTTCTTATTATTCCATTGTGCAGAAGAATGGGCAGCAATTAGAGGTAGTCCTTGCTTAATGACTAGTATGTTATGAAGAGGTTATGATGGATCCCCAAAAGTTACTTAAGACCCATCCTTGAAGTTATGGCTGCCACATAATCCCCATGATTACATTATTACATTTCAGGTATTGGGGAATTGCTTGCATATGTATATTCATTGATCCTTCAGCTGAATCTTTAAAGTTAAGAAACAAAGTTACTCTGTCCTAAGATATTTCTTCTATTATGGACCAAATGGTACCCTTCCTTCATAAGGGATGTGCTTTGATACCAGTTTCCACCTATGGAATATTCTAATTCATGGCAATTCAAGCCCTGGGACAGAGTGTAAATCATGACCTGGAGTTTCTACAGAAATGCTAAATGTTCCCATGGATTCTCTTTTAATATACATACAGCAGCGGTCCCAAACATTTCTGGCTCTGTGGACTGACAGCAGTGGTAGCAGAAAGTGGTGCTGATGAAGGGTAGGGGATAGTTTCGCACACACAACTTGTTCCTATGTATGCATAAATGGACATTCACATTCTGGCCCACTGGTTGTGCGGCCCGATTCCCAATAGACCACTGACTAGAAACAGTCTGCGGATTAGGAGTTGGGGACCCCTGCTTTACAGCATCTTGCAAGCAGGAATCACCATGAAGCAAGATGAATTCACCTGCTGCACACATACAATTTAACCCTCTTTTTCTCTTACATGCAAATTCACAAAAACCCTTGTGTGATGTATAATAAGAGTTAATGGATCTCCCCAGCTATCAAGAACATAAAAGAAAGCCAGACAAATATGGGGGCAGCAAAAGTTCCTGTTCCGACTTCTCACAGATGCTGCAAGAAATGTTACTCACTGAAGCCTGCTATGCAACTCTTTGATTCTTAGCATAATTTAATGAAAGCTATAATTATTGCTTTGCTGTGTAGAGGACTGACAGTTTAGCAGGCTAGATATATTGTATAGGTGTACAATGTTAACAAACCTTATGGTTTATGATCAGCTGAGGCATTTTATGTAACTTAGTGTGAGCTGTGTTCCAAGATGAGCTTTTGCCATTTATTTAGGAAGAGTTGCAGAATAAATTACTGTGAAGCATACATAGGGATTGTGTCAGCAAATAAAACATATGTATTAAATTTCAGAAAGAAAGCTGGGGTAGTTATTCTGCAGGCTTTTATATTTCCAACTTTAAAAAACGTTCAGAAGTTTGGGAGTAGCATAGCAGATTGTAGAAGTGGTTATCTGTATCTTTGCAAAAACATATGGTAAAAATGGGAAATTATTGCTGTTTGGTTCAAGGGCATTCCAAGATCTATCTTTGTTTCCCAGTAGTTTCTTCTGGCATCATAAAATAGAAGGAAACGGACATCTATATTGACAATATTTCCACTCTTCCAGGAATGGGAAATCTCTTTTCCCCCAAGTGAAAAATGATTTTTGTAAACTCTCTCTTTCCTTCAGACTGCCCAGTGCAAGGAAATATGAAGTGGACACAAATTGGGGGATTCAGTTTTTTCACCTAAAATAATACAGCAGATACTTAAGTAAGTATACTTAAGTAAGTAGCTGGTCTTCATACCAATCTAGTTTGCCTACAACAGTAGGGATACAACAACTAGGAAACCAAATAGTGCTACATAGTATATAGAGCTTTCCCCCCTTTTTTTAATATCTTATATTCCCTTAATTTGGGGTAGAATTGGGGAGAATAAATGGAGCTGAGCATTTACTGGTCAGATGCCCTTCCTGACACCTATGCAGAGTTCACAACAAATATGTTGTCTTTGTTCCCTGAGAGAGAAATATCTGTCACTGCCTAGGATTGAATTCTACCCTTCTGAATGGGAGGGGAGCATCTTTACCACCACACTGCTCACATAATATATACAGTATTTATCCAAAAGGAGTTATATTCTTTTGGATAAAAGATATCTAGGAGTTGTGGTGGCGCAGTGGTTAGAATGCTGTACTGCAGGCTGCTACTTCTGACTGCCAGCTGCCTGCAATTTGGCAATTCAAATCTCACCAGGCTCAAGGTTGAACCAGCCTTCCATTCTTCCGAGGTCAGTAAAATGGGGGTCCAGATTGTTGGGAGCAATATGTAAATTGCTTAGAGAGGGCTGTAAAGCACTGTGAAGCAGTATAGAAATCTGAGTGCTATTGGTATTGCTATCCTGAATTTAAATGACCATATGCCAAGAAAAAAGTGAAGGGGTGGGGGGAGACTTCACAGACAAAAAAAACTGAATGAAAAGTCCAGGTTCCCTGCCTTCTCAAGCTAGAATTGTCAACTTCAGCTGAAATCATTGTTACATGTGTGTCGGCTGAGATCAATGTTACATGCCTTCGTGGTGACATACTTGACAGAAGCAACAAGCCAAAAAAAAAAAAGGGCAGGGCAAACACAACATGTTAATAATTAAATTTATGTCTACATAATATACCTATGCATATATATCGACTAATGTAATAACTATTGATTAAAATAAGATTTAAAAACTTTGGAAAAAATTAATTTTCACCAAATAAACAGCTTTTCCAAAACAATGGCCAGTCTGTGGAGTCTTTGGCGCTCTTTGAGATTGGTTGTTTGCTTGTTGACATTTTGTAAGCACACTAGGTAACATCTTCAGAAGATAGTAGGGTCTACTCTTGTTTATATACAGTAGGTTGCCCTGTCGGCAACAGTGGGGGGGTTTCTCCTTGGTAGTTTCTTGTTTAGGCTGTTATTTACTGCTTGTTTGTATAAATTAGTAGCTCCTTGATTAGGGTATTGTTTATTGCTTGATTATCTGGTGTCAGTTCTACTGTTAATCCCTCTTGAAGGGTATCCATGTTGTTCTCTGCAGCCATTTATCCTTCTTGCTTATTTTTATTTTTCTCCTAAAATGTAAGATAATGTCCCACCAATCCATTACCATACAGTAAACTGAGGTCACCTCTTCAAGTGCTAGACAATGGGTTAGGGATGAAACAATAGTAGGACCTTGAGTGCAGAAAAATCTACCATGTTCAGGAACCTGGATTAAAACACCAGTTTCTTGGACGTTTTTTTTTTCCTGTTTCCTGCTGCTTGCTAAAGTCTCACCTCAGGTCCACTACCTGCATTCTTAGTTGTCTTCTTCAGATGAGTGAAAAGACCCATTATACCTGATACAGAACAACAGCCAAATAGCCATATGACGTTTAGAAAAAGCGAGCAAGCAAGCAAATGAAAGCTTTTCAGTCTGAACCAGAAAGAGCTCTCCTAAGATACGTTAATGTTCCCAGTGATTCTTCTACCCTACAGAGGATGTCAATATTGAGGAGATGCTTGATCTTCCAGTCATATAGAATGTAGATAATTTGGCAGCTACTGCTACCACAGCATCTGTATCTCTGCCTCAAATGGCTATAACCATGTGGTAGAAAAGTGGAAATCACAAAGAGATAGGTGGAAATAAAAGAAACAGCTGCTGCTGAGTTTAATTCTTTATATCTAGGAGATCAAAGATTCCACACTCACTTGAAGACTAGCCTGAAAAACTTAGCTTTATTGAATGGGCCACCAGAAAGTGAAAATCTGCATGTTTTCCCAGGACAATGGCAATAGAATGTTCCTCCCAATACATTATGATGTGGTATTGCCAATGGTAATAATGTAACCATCACAGCTATGGATTTGAAAATCCAGAATGCAGAATACTGTTTTACTAATTGCAAATTTTTTCAATCCAATTTGCTAAAGGAAGTAATACATGAAAAAAAAAAAACTGCCACACCATGACAAAGAGCAAATTATTGAAGGCATTCCACAGAGTTTGAAAGGAACCTACTGTTAAAGGCTAAGATGGTCAGCATGCAGATAGGTCTACACCAGTGCCTCTTGATTGGCAAGATATTCCGAATAGTTCATTGCTATTGAGAGTGGTTACGACCAAAACTTCATACTGTGGGACACGTCAGACTACAGGTTGTTCTTGATTTACAACAGTTCGCTTAGTGACTGTTTTGAAGTTACAATGGCAGTGAAAAAATAGATTTATCACTGTTTTTCATACTTATGACCACTGCAGCAGCCCCATGGTCATGTGATCAAAATTCAGCCACTTGGCAACTGATTCATATTTATGACGGTTGCAGTTTCCTGTTCTGACCCACACCGTTTTCCGACAAATCAAACACAATTCAAAAAGAACAGAAACCTTGTGATGCTTTTACAAAATAATTAGCTGTGATAAGCACAAGCCTTGCCAAACTGTGCGAGACTTGCCAAAAGATAACAGACAAGAAATAATTTGCAAAATAAGAATCTTCAAATACAAATTCAGGATACTAGAATGTCCATGAGGCTGTAGTTTCAAAACATCTTTGCCTTCTGCAAAGAAGGTTAGTTTCACAGCTGGCTTTTATCTTCTTGAAGGAGGGGCAATTACCTTGCAGCCTTACTCCCGAGTCGCCCATGCTGTTGTAACTGTTCTTTCCTATGAGCAATCCTGAGCACACGCACACTTGGCACAGGCTCCTCAGGAACCTCCTCATCACTGCTGCCAGACCCCACAATCTCTGAAGACAGCAGTCCATTCCCTAACGGTCCTGGCCCTTCATCTGAGTCCTCGCTCTCCTCAGTCATCCGCACCTGCTGCCGGCTAACCACAACATTTCCCAGGGTCATGTGATCCCCTTTTGTGACCTTCTGACAAGCAAAGTCAATGGAGTAGCCGGATTCACTTAACAACCTTGTTAGTAACTTAACTAGTGCAGTGATTCACTTGAACAATGTGGCAAAAAAGATCGTAAAATGGGACAAAATTCACTTAGCAAATGTCTCAGCAACAGAAATTTTGGGGTCATTTATGGTCGTAAGTTGAGGATTATCTGTACCTCTTTGTGCCAGGCAATGGAAATTTCTTTTCTTTAAATTTAAACAGATGCTGTATTCTACAACATTTAGGAAAAGTTATCATTCAAAAAATCTACATTATATACACTTGGGCGAGGATCAAAATGGGATCATACATTTATTGACAACAAAAGTCAAGCAGAACGTTGTGACAGAGCTAATGTGAGCAAGACATTGCTCTACTACTCTGGTCTGCATACATGATATCAGCCATATAGGAGAAATTAATTTAATGGAAAATTTTGTAATATAGAACTCAGGGAAAATGTCCCCTTAATTATGTCTGTCAAAGAGCATTTCCTGTAATTTATTGACATTGATATTGCGGAGCTGATATGGCAAATGTGTTTCTTAAAAAGCTCAAAGGTATAGAAACTATGACTAGTCACATGAGAGTTCAAAGCCATGATGATGGTACTACATAAAAGTCTACGAGTCTGAGAAATAAATTCTTAAATGTTTTTGTCCAAAACAGTTCTCACTCAGTAATCTTGGTGTAATGATGTGCATAAGCTTCTAATCAGTTGACTAGTTTTAAGAGGCATCAAAGACAGTCATTTGATCATGTGGCATGAGATTATTCCAAATGGAACCCCAAACACAATTCAGTTAAAAACTTGAATCAGGTGCTACTATGTGCAGTACAATCAGTTGAAAAATGTTTCATGCAACTTAAGGAATGAATATCGTATGACATAGTGAAGCTCAATCCCATATATGAAGATCTACGTCAGGGGTGTCAAACTCAACTTCACTGAAGGCTGCATCAGGATTGTGTTTGACCTCGGGGGGCTGGGGGGGCAGGGGGGACATGGCCAGCTCGACATTCATGTCGGGGTACTTGTGGTAGCCCAAATGCTTTGCCAGCAAAAACAGAACTCGCGAGGGCCATGCACAGCCTTCCTGAAGTCCATTTCTGGCTGCAACCGCCTCCTGCAACCCTTGCCAATGAAAATGGAGCTCAGGAGGGCCACACGTGGTCCTCCTGAGCTCTGTTTTCTCCTGACAGAGGTACCATGCCGGTCCTTCGCTGTTTCCAGGGAGGTCCCATGGGCCAGATTTAAGCACCCCTGATCTACATGAATAATGCAGGGCATAGAAACCAAATTCAACACATTATTCAGTCTTGATGTGGGTGATGGAATGTGAACTTAAAGCCTTTTCACAATACATTTCAGAAAATCAACTCCAGACATTCTGGAATATATGTGAATGAATAAAACAACCCCAACATATTCCAGAATGTCACATACAATATAATAACAGTTCCAAAAGACTGTGGATCCTGGTATAAACTAAACATTTCTAATATTAAGTTAAATTTATAGGTAATCACTATTATTTTCTTGTTTATCAGTGGAGCCAGAATCTATGATATTATTTGCCTGAAAAGGTTTAAATTGTAGAGGTATTCAGTCATTTTTGTACATTGCTCAGTCTGCTTCATGCTATGCTTCAATCCTAAATACGTCTAATTTTTTTCAAATTGGCTTACAGTGCAAGACTTAATGGAATCTAGATTACCAAGGAGTATCATCAAAGACGATTTCAGAAAATATGAAGAGTTTCTGGACTTTAAAAAGATGGGAATATGGCTTTATAATTTCAAATAAAGGTACTGTAGGAAATAAATTACATTGATTGACAGAAAATGTATGGATGTGCAGAAAGTATAATTTTCTTCAGTGGTTATAGGTATTTAAAATTGAATCATGTTACAATGGAATCATAATTATATTTTTGACTGTATAGAAGGTCTAGGTTAGTATATGCTTTCAAAACTATGCCTACCAATTATTTGAAGAAAACATATATTTCTCTTAATGTACAATATGTCTGTTTACCTGTAAATAACTGCATGTTAAAGATATTGCAAATAATAATTATATTGCCCATTATATAAACTCATCCCAAAACAAAACAAAAATCTTCTCAGATATTCTAATAAGATTTCTGTCTAGTAAGGTCTGCAAAAAAAAATAAAAAATCAGAAAGTAATTTCCTAAGAAAGATAAAGCTGTAATACTCAAGTAGCATTATAATTAGTAATCTAAATACCATGATCTCCTTGATAATAACCACTTAATTTGGAATTTCTTTGTAAATGGTGTTGAAAAATTCATTTTCATAGGGTTTGCATTGTTACATATAGTATGCTCAATCTATTGGCCAATTAGAGTAATAGGCCTAGTCAACATTGTTTAGGAATTCCTCTCTGAAGCGTTTATATACTCCTTTTTGATATACAGTAGTCCTTAGTGGGATGCAATGGCTCAGTGGCTAAGATGCTGCGCTTTCTGATCAGAAAAGTTGGCGGTTTGAATCCCTAGCACTGCGTAATGGAGTGAACTCCTGTTACTTGTCCCAGCTTCTGCCAACCTAGCAGTTTGAAAGCATGTAAAAATGCAAGTAGAAAAATAGGGACCACTTTGATGGGAAGATAACAGTGCTCCGTGAACCTTCGGCATTTAGTCATGCCAGCCACATGACCACAGAGACGTCTTCAGACAGCGCTGGCTCTTTGGCTTTGTAACAGAGATGAGCACTGTCCCCTAGAGCCGGAAACGACTAGCACATATGTGCAAGGGGAACTTTTACCTTTACCTTTAGTCCTTAGTGACCACTGATTCAGCAATGGATGCTACAACAGATGCTACAACAAGTTCTGGCCATCCCAGCACTCCCACAGTTGCCTAATTACAATCTGAGCACTTGGCAACTGCCTTGCACATACAAGAGTTGCAATGTCCCATACCATGTGGTTGACATTTGTAACCTTCCTGTACCTACAAGCAAAGTCAATGAGGAAGCCAGCAAGGTAGGTCATACCTTATTCTGGCAAATCACTCATATTCTGACATTTTTTCCTCTGAAGAGCCTGGGAATATAAGTTTTTGGGGATCTGGTATTCTATAGTGTATGCCCACAGCAGCCTCCTGCCCACAGTGGCCATTGCCACATCCTCTTCCATCTGATAGTAGCCATCACTGGCCCTGCCATGCACATATCAGTCACCTGTACATTCTGGCACACCCTCCCCCACCCAGCAAGAATCACCCACAGGTTCTCTACAGTCATGCCATGCTTCAACAGCCACCAGGACAACCTCCCACACCTGATAGCAACAGCTTACTTGCTCCCCAGCCTGTATTTGAGCTGCTTGGGATTTTCCACTTCATGCTAATTTCCCCATTGACTTTGCTTCTTTAAAGCTGATAGGAGATCATCCATTAACAACCTGTATGGTCCTTGCTTAACAGCAACAACAGGAGTGCTGGGATTGCCATTGCTAATCAATGCAGTTGAAGCTGTGCTTTACAACTGCATTGCTTAGCAACAGAAATTTCAGTCCTAATTACCATTGTTAGG
This sequence comes from Bungarus multicinctus, assembly GCA_023653725.1. Lineage (NCBI taxonomy): Eukaryota > Metazoa > Chordata > Lepidosauria > Squamata > Elapidae > Bungarus > Bungarus multicinctus. Next base: position 12,345,072 of record CM042846.1, read on the forward strand.
TGAAGACTACCTGTACTTAACAAACTTCTGATTGGTTAGCTTGGTATCCGTGATCTAGGACTACTTCCTGTTTCTTTTCCCCTGCGTCTTTTCCCCACAATCCCCTATATCTCTCTTCTAGAAAAGGAATCATGTCAAATTCCATGTGGTCTTGAAAACAATCTGGTCTTATATTTTATTTTTATTGAAAATACTGATAGAGCAAATATTTAGGCTTTTTGTCTAAGTGTAACTTTATACTAAATGTATATTTTTTCTTTTGAAAAGAATCACTGGACTTTCTTTCTCTTTGCATGTATCTGCTGCATGTAGCTACTCCTACAAGTTTTTTATTTTATTTTATTTATTTGATTTGATTTGATTTGTCAATTGCTTACAAGATAATAGGTATAAGTATAAACATGAGTAAGAATACAGGAAATAGGTACAAATAAATGGGGACAATAGGACAGGGACAGGAGGCACGATGGTGCACTTATGCATGACTCTCCTCTCTCTATTCTATAGAGATAGTCATGCATAATCATCAAGAGCAACCCTGGAGTGATTTTTTTTTAAACAATGGTATAATTTTAAAAATTACAACAGCAAGCAAAAACAATGTAAGTTAATTTCAGCTGTGTTGACAGTTGCATTTTAAACTTTCAAAATGACTAAGTAAGTTCCTAAGCTAGTAACATTTTGTGTAGCTGCAAGAAAGTGATGAAATTCATATGAGCTATTTAGGTGACCTTTGGAATAAACTTGAACCTCAAGTTGGGCTAAAATAATGGGAGGGGGGCGGGTGATTAGGTAATATAAAATTAGTTACCAGGAGTCTTCATACTGTGAAAGTTCATACTACAAGGGAAAAGTTATTTGAACAACGTAATTGAATGTAAGTTTTGGAGTTCCATTTATGATATAACTTCTGGAGACTTTTCTTTTTCTTCTTTTTTTAAAACAATTCCTATGGTTATCAATTCTGAGGTCATGTAAATCCATTAAGGTTCTTGTAAGTATTAGTAGGGGGTTTTAGAAAGTGTATCTCAGCAGAATGAAATAAAATCCTATATATACAATAAATATTTAATGTACAGCAGACCAGTATCAGTGCCAGTTATATAGCATCTTATATAAAGGCTGACCAACAGGAATTGGTAGGTAAGCAAGATTTTTAAACTAAGGAGTACTTAAAAACTATTGCTCTTGGGGTAAATATGTATCTCTTCCATCCCATTTCTAGTCTCTGTTGTGAAGGAGGAAGAATTTGAGGTGGAATGTATTATGGCTCCATGACACAAAAAGGTAAAATTGGAATACCTGATTCATTGAAAGAGATACAAAGACATAGTCAAATCTTGGGAAATAGCAGAAAATGTTCATGCTCCCTGCCTGCTTTGCAATTCTATTTGTAATACCACATAAACCCAAACTGCCTAATTGGTTTTCCAATTTTCTTAAATCATATACAGATTCTTAAGGCTTTGAGTGGGAGAGTGCATATTTTGGACCACAAAGAAAAGATGCTAATAGACTACATGTGACCCAGTCCACTTAAGAGTGTTTCTAAACTTCTAACACTTCTGAACTTTCTTTCCCCATCTTTCTGTGATCTCCAAACAGTAATAGATCATGTTCCATTTCTTACCCACCCTCCTTTGGACTCTGGGAGGATGAGGGTGGTGATCAGTTCTGGATTAGAGACTCTGCCTGGGCAGGATGGTGAATTTTTAATTTATTTATTTTATTTTGTCAAGTGATTATTAGATAACAAGTATAAGTATAAACATGGTTATGAATACATGAAATGGATATGAATAAGAAAAAAAAAGAAACAATAGGACAGGGACGGTAGGCATGCCCCCTACAGACCTCTTAGGAAAGGGATGAGTCAATAGTAAACAGTCTAAGGTTAAAGTGTTTGGGGTTTGGGGAAGAAACCACAGAGTCAGGTAGAGTATTCCAGACATTTCCCACTCTGTTGCTGAAGTCGTATTTCCTGCAATCAATTGTCACATACACACACATCTCTCTTCTGGAAAAGATGGAGATTTCCTAATGGGTATCTCTTTAGGGCAAGAGAAGGCAAAGATACTTCTTTTTACTCAAATACTCCTGTAAGGGACCTGGCTAGGGTGCACTCTGTCTGCTATATGCTATTTAATGAGTGCTTTGGCCTGATCATATCCCATGCTAAGTAGAACACTTGGAGAGAAGTTGAAGGATGAGATTAAATCTTCCCTCATAATTTCAGCAACTGGCCACCAACTGTTTAGGTTGACAACGGAATCCATTAGAATGGCTCAAAGGACATAAAAGCTATAACACTGTTTTGCTGCAGAAATGAAGTAACATCAAGAACCTTTTGACAAGCTTTTGCCAAGAAACAAAACACAACATTATTTTACATGTTTTCAAATGTCTACAGTATTTAATTTACTGAAGCATAAAATCCAAGAGTCAAAAGGCTATTTTAGGTCACAGAGCCCAGCCTTCTGCTAAAAATATAAAGCTCTCGTGCAGAATTGATTGTTTAATGGATACATTAAATGTAGTTATGCAGAATACCCATAGCATGAAAAATACTTAAATATTCATAAGAAAATGATAAAGACAGAGTGCTTTTATGAGAACCAACTATATATTTGAACAATTTTTTCTATAGGGCAGTGACCATTTGCTAAAACCTAGATCCCACGCTCTGACACTAGAAAAACTATTATTCTAATAACAACACGCACAATATAAAATAAAAAATAATCTCATTCAAAAAGTCATATTTATATTTTATATGGGATGGGATAATAAAATGAGATGCAAGAAAAAAGGATTCTGAGTGAGCATTCCTCTTCCATAGAACATCCTCCTTCATATTTAATCTTTAGGAAGTTTTAAATAACATTCATTAAATGTACATTTTGGGGATTGAGATAAGATATACCTGAGTTTACCATGAATCTGGTTGCTTTGATGGTACTGCGTAATATATTCTAGCTTTTATGACAATCTTATGATTTCTTTCTTGAATTTCCAGATTTTTTTTTCTGTAAACATTTTAGATAAAACATTATGTAAATACATTTTTAAAATCTCCATAAAACTTTGACTGATGAACTTCTTAGTTTATAATTCAATTTTTGCTGGTCTTAATGAAGATAACAGAACACCTGAGACAGCTGTTCTCCCTTGGATGAGGCATGTTTTGCATCAGAAAACAACAAATGGTTCAGAAATGCACAAAACTGCAAAAACAAAGAAATTGTGCATAACGAATAATGGGTAAAATTAGTGGATGGGTGATTTGCAAGTGCTAATCTGAGAGTTCTTCCCTTAATTATTCTCTTAGATGTGACACAGAGAACATAATGACACCATTTTATGTTTTATGCTTATACTACAGATAGCTATTGCTGACAAGTTAGATCTTTCTAAGCATCTATTTCCTTCAGATGTAGGTACAGTACACATATGAAGAATGTGTAATACAGGTAGTCCTCTCTTAATGACTGCCCTGTTTTGTGACCAGAATTACAAAGCAATGAAAAATGGTTTGCACATTTTTTTTTTATTTTCCCAGTGTCCCTGCGGTCAGATTATCAAGGTTGGGGTGCTTCACAACCAGTGGGCATTTACGACCATTGCAGTGTCCTGAAGTTTCATGATTACCATTTGAGTGCTTCATGGCCAACTTCCAACTAGGTGAGTCAATGAAGAAGCCAACAGTAAAATCACAAGTCACAGTTACATGATGTCTCACTTAACTATTGTGGATGATATACTTAACAACTGTAGTAGAGTTGAAGTTGTAAGTCTGTCATGGTTCCATGATGTCTTGCTTAATGACAATCTGATTTAGTGACAGGGTTGCTGGTCCCAGTTGTAGCTGGTAAATGAGGAAAATTTGTAAGGTGGAAAGAAAGTAAACAATTCTAAAATTGTAGAATATATTGCATAAGTATTAACAATATTGTTATTGCTTCCAGTTCCAAATTTAAAAAGCAAACACATAAAATCTTACATGCAAATAGTGATGCAAAATTCCATTTTTCTGGCTCTTTATTTTTTTCCTTCTTTAAAAAAAAAAAAAAAGCCATTTGGCAGTTAGGATTCTGGCTGCTTTTCTTTTATGCTTTCCTCAAACATTCTTGCACATACCAATCACATATTTTTATAGCTTGGAATAAATTAGAAAAGAATGAAAGGCAGTTCCAAACCCAGCAATATCGGAAGCTTTCAAAATGGTCCTGCCCAAACAGCAATGCAAGAGAGAAAAAATTAAGACTCATTTTAAGACTGTTCTGAAAAGGCATAATTTTGTAATCAAAAGAAGTAGCAAATGACATTATCTATTGCACAAGTATTAAAATTAGTATTAATATGTTTTATTTTAAATTATTTACTTTTATGCTTATTTCTTTATGTCTGGCATCACCACCATGTGCTTATTCATAACTGCAGTATGGAGTAAGTGTGAAGAAGATAAACCTGTCTCCATGGCAGCATGCCCTTTGTTTTCTCTTTAAGCCTTCCATGGTTTATCTGCCATTTGTTTTTTATATCATCTCCTTTCTCACAATGATTGTTTCTCATGCCTGCTGGCCATGAGCTTTATAAGAAAAATGAACTTTATATTCATTTTGTTTCCCTTAGTTCTTGCCTTTGCTGTGGACATAAAATTCAACCTTAAGGGCAGGAGCAATTTCAAATTTTGTTGATACGTTATCATCTAACATTAACTCCTGCACAACTTCAGAGAAAAGTCTTTCAGAATGCTAGGGTCTTGGTGAAAAAGAAACTGCAGAGTTGTGAAGAAGTAGGATTAAGGTTGACTTTAGGAAATATTAGTCTTCACCATTCTGTTCTTCTTCAAACAGGTCCTCTAAACTTTCAGGCCATTGGTAGTATATGAAAAAATATAGGGTTCTTTTACAAATTTCCAGAAATCAACACCTGTCATTCTTTGACATATTAGAGGAAAACAAATACATTTAGTCAAGGTGACTCTCTCAAATAACGGAGGATTATTTTTCTATGTGACAAAATACAAGATGGCTATTACCAAACAATAATTATGGCAAATTTTAATACCTGAGAAAATTATATCTAATAAAAGCATTTTAAGTTTCAAGAGTTGATGCCAGTTAATGCCGAATATCTATTATAATTTGAGCTATGTACATAATGATCTCCAACTTCCATGATTTAACATGTCTTTTGATTTATTCAGATAATAGACCGATTACTTGATAACATAGAGTAAGGATATTGATCTCCCATTGGTTTTTGTTTTGTTTTTTGGCATCTACAAAGTTGAAGAATGTAAGGCAAAGTGAAAATAGATATTCCTGCTGATATCTTTTATAGAGTTGATCCCTGCCTTCCCCTTCTTGTCAATGTCTGGCTTTCTTCTCAAAACATGTTATCCTTATATTAAAACTCTTGAACTGCTACTAGCAGTCTCTGTTTGTAATTTTACCTCTGCCTGTTCCTTCTGTTTCTTGCAGGAGAAATTTATCAACACAGTTATTCAGTATCAGGGTTCAGACACAACTTTCATTGCAATATGAACTATTTTTGGTACCGAGGAGCCAAACCGAAAGCTTAAAATGAACATAGAAGCATTCAGTCTGTAGAGTTCATCCAAATTAAAATATACATGGATTAGATGAAACAAAGTAGTGAGGGTGACATTAAGGAGATAATAAGGATGGCTCTACAGTAAGAATCATTTATAGAGTTAAGCAGTATTGATTGAGCTCTTTGGACAAAAGTTTCTGCTCAAGTTTACTTTGCTAGATGCTTCTCTAAGAGGCTTTACATTGTTTCCTAGGGTTTTAATCATCATTCTTTATCTCTAAATGTTTCTATGGTTGGGGTGACAGTTTGTTTTCCCTGGGGAAAAGCATCTGAGCTGCTTGCTTTGTTTAATACCAGTAATGGGTAGAAGGAGTAACCTTGAGGAACAGGACAAAGAGTCATTGCAAGATCACTAAGATAAGGAAAAACTGAATATGCTGTAGAGTTGTAATCCAAGCAAGTATCTTAGGTAAAGATAGTCCTGGTTCTACAAGGATAAAAGAAGAGAGGGGAGAAGCACATTCAGAGGTGCTATGTAGCATCACCATAGTTTCTACTACATTTCTTAGTCAATGGGGAGGATACACAGAGCTTCCAAATGAGAATATTTTAGCCTACTTCTACAACCAACCAAGAACTTCCAACTTGGTTTGACAAGGAGGTACAGAATCTTCCCAGTACATAAAAATAGAAGTGCAAAGAAATATGTGTACATCTAATAGAACAATTCTGAATTTTAGTGAATCAATATATTGCTGAGTCATTGCACAGCACAATAAAACTGTATTCTGCGTTTACTGCAGTTGTTCCACTTAGAAATAGCCTGGGGGCAATATGGGTATCTGCAATGGGTGAGTGGGGCATAATGATATACTGTGTTGTAGTCAGGCAAATGCCATGTCATTTCGGCATCATTGTGATTGTTGGCGAATCTGTGTAGTAATTCATTTCTACATTGTTATCTGTTTCTCTTCCTTGCATTTGTATCTTCACAAACAAACAAAAAACTCCACAAAAGACCTAAACTCACAGAAAACATGAAACGGCAGTGGATGTGTTACTGTAGCAACAGAAAGTTCTCCAAATATCTCATTCCTTAGGGTTGTAATTGAGTTTATGAGCCTTCACATCTGCTTGTAAAGTGAATGAGACACCTGGGAATACATTGGTAGCTTGAGAAGCAAGAAATTAGAAAACAGCAGACATTAAACTGTTAATTCTCTGCATCTGTGATGCGAATGAACATTCAGATGTTGGTCGAAATTGGCCACATGCACAGAAAACAGAGTTGGAATGGGTGAGAAAACAGAATTCTAGGTATCTGAGCTGCACTAAAACAGTTGGTCGTGTTATTTGGTTGTATGCCATTATGTTACTCACAACAAAGATAAGTAGGAACAATCCGTGTTCATATTATCAAAAAAAGTCCCTGTTTTCTGGAATATGTTCAATATCTCCAATGTATCTTAGGAAAGATCTGATGTTTTCTTGAAAAGGAATTATGGAGCCTTATCTGCATTATACTTGTTTTTGTTAAATATTCATGTCTCAATTTCCTTTAATATGTTAGCAGTGGTTCTAAGGAAAGAAATGTGTGTGTGTGTATGTATGTATGTATGTATGTATGTATGTATGTATGTATGTATGTACGTACGTATGTATCAGTGGTGGAATTCAAAATATTTTACTACCGGTTCTGTGGGTATGGCTTGGTGGGCATGGCAAGGGAAAGATACTGTAAAATCTCCAATTAGAGGTGGTATTTGCTGGTTCTCTGAACTACTCAAAATTTCCGCTACCGGTTCTCCAGAACTGATCAGAACCTGCTGAATACCACCCCTGGTATGTATGTATGTATGTGTGCATTTATGTATGTACTGTATGTATGTATATGTATTTCCCATTCATAGCTACAGGGATGAAATGAATATTATGTCCGGAACCTAATTTCTGTCTGATCAAGAGGGGAAAAAAAGAGAGAATTTTGAAAAAGGACTGTAGCTAAAATAACAAAGACAAATTTAGCCTCAGACTAGTATGATTAGCCCTTTAAAGATTTTGTGTAGCTTAAATCAAACAACTCTTATCATCTTTTTAGCCAGGCAAGTATTCTCTAGTCTTGTGGCATTTAATAGGAAAGAGTGTAGCAAAAATCTTCATAATTATGAATGAACAAACATCTCAGTGAAAAGCAGTAAACTGAACAGCAGATGAGAGGTATAGGTTAAGGAAATGAAAGGCAATCAAGCAATTATAAAAGAATACACAAATAATATTTTTATGAACCAATGAAGCAACTTTATCACATACATTTATTGCAAATCCCACAAAGCAATGTCGGATTCAGCATTCACCAATGCACACACACACATACACACACACGAACACACACAAGATTATTGTAGGAATGCAGTAAAAATGGAAGGGAGGGAAGGAGGGAGGGAGGGAGGAAGGAAAGCAATTCAGAGAATATCAGTGGCACAAATTGCAAATGGATGCTTCATGGAGGTGATTTTTATCAGGATTTCAGGAACATGAGAAAGTTTAAACTCTCCTTTGTTTCCTGCAGTCTTGGTGTTGTTCAAGCATCTTTGTGTATGGTATTTCAATTTTCTTTTAAAACATCTATGCAAATTGCATATATAGTATTTAACATACACTTATTGGGGCTTCAGAGGTCATCCTCATTAATAAATATGTAATAGCTAAAGAGTATTCTAACAGAGTTAATAGTGAGAGATAAATGAAGATGATAACAGTGGAGTTTTACTGTGGCTTCTTTATTGGAGATTACTGCAAAATGTCTGCAGAAGTTGGAATCAAGTGACAAACCTGTATAAAAGAAATCCCACAAGTTGCTTGCTTTTTATATTAGATTAGCTTTAAAAGAATAGTATAAATCCATCCAAGGGGGCCAAAAAATCAAGATGGAAGCAGCAACTGCATTATCTGGGAAGGACAAGGGAAATCATCAAAATCATAAAAAAAGCAAAAGTTAGAATATTTTGGATATGTGATGTGACACCCAGAAAAATATGACATACTTCACTTAATCCTCCAAGGAAAGATTGAAGGCAAATGAGGTCCAGGCAGAAGAAGAACATCATGCCTTCAAAATCTTCAAGCCAAATCTGGTTTGGACAATACTGAACAACACTTCTTTGTGTTGCTGTTGATAAAAATCAGATTGCCAACATGATCGTCAACATCCAATGACAGATATGGTACAAGAAGAAGTTCCTTTGTGCATGTATAGAGGTAGGATTTCTGTGTTAATCATGTGTTAATCATTTTGTCTTTCTTTATCCTCTTTCCCATGGTCACCCTTGGGTTAGTGGGTCTTTTTAATACAGAACTAGAAGCACTTAACAAAAATTTGGCTACAAATTTCTATAAGAACGGACATTGAAAAACTTATCTGTGTTTTAATAGTAAATTAAATACAATCTTTTAAGGAATACTTAAGATCTGTACCTGTAAAATGAACTCTGAGCTGTATGAAGAACGGATCTTGTTCTATCATTGCTGAACAGGTTAATACTATTGCTATTATTAATACTAGAAATAATAATCTGACAATCATACCACCAGAAAATTACAAGGAAAAATTTCATTGGTGAATAAAGCAAGGTCAATTTTAATATTATAATGTAAAAGAAGATGCTAGATGTTGAATATACTGTAATATAAAATTATCCTTTTTTTAAAATGATAATTACATTTTATGTAGATAAATATTTTAGACTGTATCACAGTTAATAAAACAAAATAGTTTTGACAATATAGCTACCATCATTTCAAGAACTCCATGTTTGTAAAACTTGGAGAAAGTGGACATATAAATCTTTGATCCAAATTTCAAAATAGGGAAATTAATAGATTAATATTTGTGTTGCAACATGTAAGAGTCATTTTTTCCTTTTATCTTTTTGCTGCTTCTATGTATGACCTTAACTACTGTACATGAGCCAATTGACTTGAGAGAATCCCATAACTCCTTCTAGCTCACTATCTATGTGTTCAGAATCCCAGGCAGTTTTCCTCTGACAAATTGATGGAGGGTTGTATGTGGATGGCAGTTTCTGCATGCAAACTGAGTGCTACATCAAAGCTGTGGCCATTTGCACAGTCTTGCTGTGACTCCTTAAAAACATATGCATCTTAGTTTACACTGGGAATTGATGGTGATTGATATGACAATCACTGGAATGTTTTCCTAGCTTTAAAAGCCCTTTGATTCTCCAAGAAAGTAGGGGATGTACATTTCAGCCTGAGACAGAAAATATTATTTTAGATTACACCATGCTCTGTTATGCAGTATGCATAATAATATTAAGGCAGGACATCAATTGATAGCTTATGATATTGTTAAATATAACTTTTTAAATGTCATTTAATATTACATAGGATCAAGGCTTTATTTTACAGTAGAACCTCTATTTGAAAGCCTGATTACAAAAGCACAATTTTCATTCTGTTGAAAAATGTCACCTGTTACTTAATGTTTTCTATTTATGAGTGTGTGTGAGAGAGGGGGGGAGGGAGGGAGGGAGGGAGAGGGAGAGGAGGAGGGAGAGGGGGGGAGAGAATAGTGTAAAGTTTTGAAATTTCTTAATTGTATCTAACCTTGTCTGAACTTCCAAAACATATATTTGAAATTATTACCTTGGTTGTTTCCATTTAGTAGCATTTTGGAGCAGTGATGTGTTTGCACTTTTGTTCCAAGTATATTTGAACCTACACTCAGAAGAGCACTAACTTTATTAGGGATTGGCTTTATTTCTAAGATAGCATTCATAACAACTCAGATGTTTATGAAGTCTAGTTAGACAACCACAATGGTGCAATTGAAGTTCTGCCTGTTTAACATAATTCCTACATTCAATGTATCACTTCTAGCCTAGTTAAAAAGCTTTGGCTTAGCTATTGGAGTTTTTATGCAGCCTTATATTTTTTCATAAGCTAGTTTCCTTGTCTTCGCTCATACATCTTTACTCAGAAACTGCACATTTTCCTTTAGAAGACCAAACAGTAGGTACAATGACTTCTATATCTTTATATTTCATCAAAACCAATAAATGGTTAGCAATTGCAAATTGACTGTGCTGCAAATCTTTTGATTTGATTCTTTTTCCTGAAGAAGCGAGGGAACTTTATTTAGCACATGGTGTGCATTTGACAAAGTATGTGAATATCCGGGGAATTAAAGTGAAAAAGAATGCCCATAATAACATAGTAATATTCTCCCTTGAAATCATATTAAAGGATCTAGGATGCTGTGCTTTTCTTTGAGGCTTCAATTTTTTTCCATAAGATTTGCTCTACTGCCTATATCCACAACTGTCAATTATTACACAAAACCCACTAATGGCTTTGGGCCAGAGCTGGTTATATGTCCCGCTGCATTTGTTGTTGTAATTGGCACAAACATGCTCATCAGGAAACAAGCAGCTCAGCCTGAAAAGCTTTTCAGGTCCTATGCAGTTCCAATGACTTCTGTTCTGTCCCGTCTCTCTCCAAGGAGAAAGCTGAGAAGAAAATGGCAGGGTGTCAACCCAACCAGAGCATTGATTAGGCATTTGGGTCCAGGTGGAGAGACTGTCACATCAAATGCAAACAGGATCTCTTGGGAAAACACAAATGATGTGAATCCTAACCCAGAGGCAAGTCATCTGTTATTGTTTCAAGAATGACCTAAAGTTCATTTATTAATCTTAGTCAGCAACTATTTGTTGTTATGGGAGCCATATTTTAAATTGGGCAAGAGCTGAGGGCCCATTAATGTTGGTCTATTGGCTGCTCTCTGACACAGGGATCATGGACAAAACATCTTTTGTTGAAACCCTCAAGTTGAAACTCTTTGTATGATAAAATGATCTTCTCAACATAAAAGGAGTTATCTCAGAACTGTTATGGAAGGGCATAAATTAAAAAGCACTTCCCCAAAGGAACATAATAGAGAAAGAAACATCTAATGGCTATAAAAAGGCAAAGGGGATGCCCTTGAGATAGAAGGCTATGTGGTAGCCTATGTTAGTTCAAAACCTGAATGCAACATTGCACCAGTGATGGGATTCAAATTTTTTTACTATTGGTTCTGTGGGTGTGGCTTGGTGGGCATGGCAGGGAAAGGATACTGTAAATTCTCCAGCCAAAGCGGTTCTCCGAACTACTCAAAATTTCTGCTACCAGTTCTCCAGAACTGGTCAGAACCTGCTGAATACCATCTCTGCATTGCACTTATGCGAACAGGATCCTTCCTTACTAAGTCTCATCACTTTTTAAATTGATAAGTGTGAAAACCTGAAACAATCTCAATCTTCTACTCAAAAAAAATATATCTTCTTGGCTGCTCTGGATAAGACTGCATCTTTTTTACTGAGCCAACAAAGGGCACTAGAGGTCGGATGGGGGCGGGGTTGGATCTTACATTTCTGATTTTTCTGGAAAAAAATAGGAAAAAATTATTTATCTCCTAGAATTAAAACATACACAGACAGCCCTAAGTAACTGAGCCTAAAGAGAGGATTGCAAACATTTAGAATTTAGAATTTATTTGATTTGTCAATCGCTTACAAGATAATAGGTATAAGTATATACATAGTTATGAATACATGAAATGGATACATATAAGAAGAATAAAAGAAACAATAGGGCAGGGATGATAGGCACGTTGATGCGCTTATGCACGCCCCCTACAGACCTCTTAGAAAAGGGGTGAGGTCAATAGTAGATAGTCTAAGGTTAAAATTTTTGGGGTTTGGAGAAGAAACCACAGAGTCAGGTAGAGTATTCCAGACATTGACCACTCCGTTGCTGAAGTCATATTTCCTGCAATCAAGTTTGGTGTGATTAACCTTGAGTTTGTATCTATTGTTTGCTCTTGTGTTGTTATGGTTGAAGCTGAGGTATACGTTGACAGATAGGACATTGCAATGTATGATTTTATATACTATACTTAGATCGGACCGAAGGCGGCGTAGTTCTAGGTTTTCTAGGTCTAGAAATATTTCTGGACTTTCTCAACTGTGCTAATATCAGATACGTAATGTGGGTTCCAGACTGATGAGCTGTATTCGAGTATTGGTCTAGCAAATATTTTGTATGTTCTAGTTAGTAGTGTGATGTTACCTTGTTTCTCACAAAATAAGGCAGGGCCTTATTTTTTTCTGAGCCCCGAAAAAACGGCTAGGCCATCTTTTCAGGGGTGAATTAATTTCTCTCCCCCCCATCAGCGGGTGGGTGGCAGCGGTGTTCCCGTCGGCACAACAACAGCAACAGTGCTGGCGGGAACATGGAAGCATTTCTGCCGCTGCTCAGGTGTGTGCGGAAGCCTCCTCTTCTGCACACACCCAAGTAGCGGCAGAAACGCTTCCATGTTCCCGCCGGCGCTGCTGCTGTTATCGTGCCGGCAGGAGCTGTGGAAGCCATGGAGGCAGCTCCCCTGCCCGAGAAGCAGGGGAACACTGCTACACTTCCTGCTGGTGCGAGAACAGTAGCAGCGCTGCGCAGGGCACTGTTAAAGGCAAGTTCCCCCCCCCTGCCCTCCCCCCCAGCATGTTTTAAACTAGGCCTAAATTTGGGGGGAGGGGCTTAATTTCATTTCATGCCTAGAAAACATGCTGGGTCTTCCTATTGGTGGAGGCCGTATTGTTGGAGAAACACGGTACCAGAGAAAAAGCTACATAGGATTATGTTAACAACTCTTAATGCCTTTTTGGCTATGTAGTTACAGTGGGTCTAGCACTTAGATCATTAGAGATGAGTATTCCAAGGTCCTTTACGGAGCTTAGATCATCAACAAGGTCTTGAATATTCAGCTTGTATTTTATTTTCTGATATATTTTTTTTTGCCAATATGTAAGACAGAGCATTTATTTGTTGAGATTTGAAGTTGCCATTTGTTTGACCATTCTGATACATAGTCAAGATCTTTTTGAAGAGTAGCAGTATTGTCTGCGGTATTGAACAGCTTTACATCATCAGCGAAGAGAACGCAATTGGTCTTAACATGATCACAGAGGTCATTTATGTAGAGTATGAAGAGGGTTGGTCCTAGAACACTGCCTTGGGGGACACCACTATTGACAGGTACAGAATTTGATAGGACACTCCCAATTTTGACCATTTGTTGTCTGTTTGACAGGAATGCTTCTATCCAGTTGTGCAGTTGTCCAGAGATACCATAAAATTTTAGTTGTAGGAGTAGTTTGTCGTGTACCACTGAGTCAAAGGCTTTACAGAAGTCTATGTAGATTGCATTTATTGTTTTGGCCTGATCAAGTTGTATAGTCCATATGTGTTTGTAGTGTAAGAGTTGCAGATTACAGGATAGTTTTTTTCTGAAACCAAATTGTTTATTAGAGAGTAGGTTGTTTGTCTTTAAGTGGAGGATAATGAATTGGTTAATAATTGATTCCATGACTTTACAAGTGACGCAGCATAAGGAGATTGGTCTGTAATTTTCAACTAGGCTGGGCTCTCCCTTTTTGAAGATGGGGATGACCGTGCTTATGACAATAGGTTAGGCAAGGAACTGGTCCTCAAAGATTTTTCAAAGATTATGCTTAGAGGTTTGGCTATGGCAGTGGATAGTTTTTTTAAGAAGTAGGCACATGTTCCATCCGGCCCAATAGATAAAGATGGTTTTAGATTGCGTAGTACTTTTTCAACATTGTCTTCTGTAAAATCGATATGTATTAGATCATTGTAGTTTTCTGTGGTTTGCCTAGGAAATACTGGGCACAATCCATTGCTGTTTTCAAATACTGAGCCAAAGAATGGGTTAAAGATGTTTAATCATTAACATGCTTAATTATTCAATTGATTATAACAATCCGGATACTTAATACTTAATAACATGTCTATGGTAAGTTTTCAGAAGGGGATGGGAATTTTGTCAAATGTATCATTAGCAAGCCCAGGCTAAATGAGAGGAGGTACAAAATTACTCACCCAGGAATATGAAGAGGCCAGGGAGGATCTAGGCTTCAAGTTAAGGGGCCTCCATCAAATCTCTGCTTTGCACCTGATATCACCTGATAACACAGGAGTCATTCAAAAATTGTGATGACTCTGTTTGCAATGTGTTTGCTGAGGTTGAGCTTAGAGACCCTCTTGCTATTGCAATTGTTTTTATAAAAATTAATCTTCAATGACGATGAGCAATGACTAATCATGGTGATAATTTGAAATTGGATTTTTTTTCTTTTTTGAGAAAGATGATTTTTTTCATAAATGATTCCATTTCTATCACCTGCTGATATAATAGCACAAATTGACAGTTATAACAATTGTTTGCTTCCTTAATGCCCATATTAGTGATTCAGCTAAATAGCAGTTGTCACAGCTGTTAATCACAGCAGTAAATGTTGCTTATCACAGTTATATTAATAATCAGGTGAGAGTTTGGCTTCCGTTTTTTTTTCTCTTATTCCATAAGATATAGAAGATTACAATTCATCTAGTGACAAGAAAGGAAGCCCATGTGAAATCTGGAAAATCAGTTGTAAAATTATAAGCTGCACACAAATGTCCTGCTGCATATCAAAAAAACCCACATTTTTTTCTCTTTCTTTCTTTCTTTCTTTCTTTCTTTCTTTCTTTCTTTCTTTCTTTCTTTCTTTCTTTCTTTCTTTCTTTCTTTCTTTCTTTCTTTCTTTCTTTCTTTCTTTCTTTCTTTCTACAATCCTGTAATCCCTTTTATTGGGAGAGTCAGGGTGACTAAATGGAGCTGAGCATTTACTGGCCAAATCCCCTTCCTAATTTATTTATTTATTTATTTATTTATTAATTACATTTATATACCGCCCTTCTCCCAAGGGACTCAGGGCGGTGAACAGCTCGTCTAAAAACCCCACAAATACAAAAGTTAAAAAGTAATTAAATATTTGAATCAGCTGCAGACTAAAATTAGGAAACCCCCCCCCCACCCTTAAAACCCAATTTAAAGTTAAAAATGGAGATCAAATTTAAAATCATTATCTCAGCCCAGGCCGGCCTGCTCAAAGAGCCAAGTCTTTAACGCGCGCCTGAAGGCCCTCAGGTCCGTGCCGGTACGAAGTTCCGGTGGCAGAGTATTCCAGAGGGCGGGGGCACCCACAGAGAAGGCCCTACCCCTTGGCGCCGCCAGACGACACATAGCGGCCGACGGCACCCGGAGCAGACCCTCCCTGTGGGAACGCACCGGCCTGTTGGAGAACGTTGGCAGAATGCGGTCCTGAAGGTAACCTGGTCCCATGCCATGGGTCGCCCTAAAGGTCAAAACTAGAACCTTAAAGCGAACCCGGAGAGCCATCGGCAACCAATGCAGCTCGCGCAGGAGAGGCGTCACATGGGCGCTACGCGACGCCCCCATAATCACCCTCGCGGCTGCATTTTGCACCAACTGGAGTCTCCGGATGCTCCCCGCAGGGAGCCCCATATAGAGGGCATTACAATAGTCCAGGCGAGAGGTGACAAGGGCCTGAGTGACCGTGCGCAAGGCGTCCCGATCCAGGAAGGGCCGCAACCGGTAGATCCGACGGATCTGATGAAACGCCCCCCTGGAGACGGCCGCGATGTGATGTTCAAGCGACAGCCGTACATCCAGGAGGACTCCCAGGTTGCGAGCCCTCTCTGTGGGGGGCAGAACCTCCCCCCCAATAGCCAGCGAAGGTGTCAGCTGGCTATATCGGGGCGCCGGAAACCACAGCCACTCGGTCTTGGATGGGTTGAGCCGAAGCCTGTTCCCGCCCATCCAGTCCCGCACGGCCTCCAGGCACCTAGACATAGTCCCCACAGCATCGTTGGGGTGGTCCGGAGTGGAGATGTACAGCTGGGTGTCATCTGCATACAGATGACACCTCACTCCAAGACCACGGATGATCTCGCCCAGCGGCTTCATGTAAATGTTGAACAGGAGGGGAGAAAGGACCGACCCCTGAGGCACCCCACAAACCAGGGGCCTAGAGGTGGACCTCTCCCCCCCCGCCAACACGAATTGCGAACGGTCAGAGAGGAAGGAGGAGAACCATCGGAGGACGGTTCCACCAATCCCCAACCCCTCCAACCGTCGCAATAAGATACTATGGTCGATAGTATCAAAAGCCGCCGAGAGATCTAATAGGACCAGGACAGAGGAGAACCCTCTGTCACGAGCCCTCCAGAGATCATCAACCAACGCGACCAATGCCGTCTCAGTGCTATGTCCAGGCCTGAAGCCCGATTGGAACGGATCGAGGTAAGTTGCTTCCTCCAGGTACTGGGGGAGCTGACGTGCCACCACACTCTCAACAACCTTCGCCACGAAGGGAAGGTTGGAGACTGGACGATAGTTGTTTAAAATAGCTGGGTCCAGGGAAGGCTTCTTGAGGAGGGGGCGCACCACCGCCGCCTTCAGGGCGGTAGGGAGCAACCCCTCTCTCAAAGAAGCGTTGACAATCCCCTGGAGCCAGCCTCGTGTCGTCTCCCTGGCGGCCGAAACCAACCAGGAAGGACACGGGTCCAATAAACAGGTGGTGGCATTCAGACCCCCCAGCAACCTGTCCACACCCTCAGCGGTCACAGGATCGAACTCCCCCCAGATAACACTCTCAAGACCTGCCCCGGACACCTCCCCCGGGACCACCCAATTGGAGTCGAGCCCTTCCCGAATCTGAGCGATTTTATCATGCAGAAATCGGGAAAACTCCTCCGCTCTACCCTGCAAGAGGTCATCCCGCGCTCTCGGTTCAAGTAGAGAGCGGGTCACTCTAAACAGGGCGGCAGGCCGATTTTCTGCTGATGCAATAAGGGCGGAGAAATACGAAGATTTCGCCGCCCCTATCGCCACAAGGTAAGTCTTAATATGAGATCTCACCTGTGTTCGGTCAGACTCAGAACGGCTCACCCTCCAAATGCCCTCAAGACGTCTTTTTCGGCACTTCATCTCCCGTAGCTCCTCCGTATACCACGGAGCCAAATGGGATCTGTGCCGAGTCAGAGGTCGCATAGGCACAACTCGCTCTAGGGCCCCGGCGGCCGACCCCTCCCAGGTGGCCACCAGGTCTCCAGGCGAGCTGAGAGCCAGAGATTCAGGAAATGGCCCAAGCTCCCTCTGGAACCGATCCGGATCCATTAGGCGCCTGGGGCGGAACCATCTAAGTGGCTCCGCCTCCCTGCGGTGGGGGGTGGCGGAACAGAAATCCAGCCTAAGGAGGGAATGATCTGTCCATGACAAGGGTGTAATAACTAAATCCCCCCAATTACAGTCATTCAACCACTGCCCAGAGACAAAAATCAGGTCCAGCATGTGACCTCCCATGTGAGTGGGGGCAGAAACTAACTGGGTCAGGTCCATGGCCGTCATGGAAGCCAAGAACTCCCGGACCAACCCCGAGGTTTCACCGAGCGATGGCAGGTTGAAATCCCCCATGACTAAGAGCCTTGGGGTCTCAACCGCCAGCCCGGCTATTACCTCTAGGAGTCCGGGTAGGGCCGATGAGACGTGGCAGGGAGCCAGGTACGTCAACAAAAGACCCATCTGAACCCCTTGCCCCCACTTCACAAAAAGAGATTCACAGCCAGCCGTCTGAGGGACAGTGGCCTCCCTAGGACAAAGGACTTCCTTTATAAGCACCGCCACCCCACCGCCCCTTCCCTGAGCCCTAGGCTGGTGAAATGCAAGGAAACCTGGTGGGCACATCTCAACCAGAGGGACACCTCCCTCTGGGCCCAACCAGGTTTCGGTGACACCTACCAGGTCCGCGGCCTCCTCCTGAGCCAACTCCCAGATCAGGGGAGCCTTATTAACCACGGACCTGGCATTGCACAACAGCAGCCGGGTATTCAGGGCCTGAGATTCCGGACAACCAGGACTGCAGGATGGGTAGGGAGGGTCGGAGCGCGCTACCGCTTGTAAACATCGGGAGCGCGATCCCCTAACCGGATATGGCCCTCCACCCCTAGCATACCTACCTCTCCCAGTTACCGTGCCGATAAAACTGGCCCCCGGCTGCCCACCCCCTGTCTGCCACCCCGACACGGGGACCCCCGAGGCCCCACAGGCGCGCTCGCCGGCCCGGCTGCCCCCAATTCCATGCGGGCTGTCTCCCCCGCCCGCCCTGGACTTTTCCCCCTTAAAAAATCCCATTAAAAATTTTTCAAGCCCGAATTTACCACGCCCTCCCCGGTTTCCCCGACCCCACCATCGCTCCGGATCCCAGGATCCCTCATTGCGGAAGGTCTTAGAGAGCTTCGAAGGCCACCTAAGGGAGAGGGGGGCATCCCTCAAGGCCCAAAGCTCTGTCCTCGGGTACTTCCGTGGACCCGGCCGCCCCATCTCGGCAGTCCCAGAGTGTCCGCGACGTCTGCCGTCCTCCGGCCATGGAAAATGGAATCCAGTCCAGCTGGGATATATTCTGCCTCCCCCCGGTCGTCCCACCTCTGCCACCGGTGAGACCCCCGGGGGGGAAAGAGTCACAGGCAGAGCCAGTCCCCCCCCAGGCCCACCACCTCTGCCACCGGTGGGGGCCCCAGGGAAGGAAGGGACACCACAGCTCCACCTAAACGGCCCACGGGGGCATCGGCACCATCGCTCCCCAGCCGAGCCCTTCCGTGGATCTCCCAGCCGCCGCGTCGTCTTCGGGGCTATCGAAAATGCCCCAGGTCCGCTCCAGGGCCGCCCTGACCACCGCCGGCCCATATCAAAGCCGGCCGGGGCCGCCCATGACCGCCGCGGCCCGAAGGAGGCCGCTGAGCCCACACCGGGGCCACCGACGTACAAGACACCAAGAGCGCCGTCACGACGAGTCCGGAGGCCGCGGCTGCCACCACCGCCGCTGCCGAACACCCATCCGCAGCCCCCTCGCTCAGCCGACCGCCGGGAAGGGCCGCCGCCGCCGAGCACCCGTCCATCGCCGCCGGGCGCCCGTCCGCAGCCGCCCCGCTCCGCCGACCGCTGGAGGAGGCCTCCGCAATCGACCCAAGGCCGCCGGGGCCGCCGTGACCACGCCGCCCTCCACATCGGTCCCGCGGCTCCAGCCGACCCCCGACCAGCTTCCAGATGTCCCGGCTGGTCTCCCTCAATCCTCCCCCGCCTCTGCCACCGGCGGGGGGGCCCAGGGGACAGGGGGGGCCGCCGCTGAGGCCGTCCAGGCCGGAGAGGGCCGCGGCGGAGCTCCGCGTCGCACGCACCGGATCCATCGCCACAAATCCACCGGGGCCGCTCCACACCACTCCCAAGGCCTCCGAGGCCGCTCAGAAACCGCTCCGGGGCCGCCGCACCTGGAGCGCGGCCTCCGACGCCACTCCGAGGCCACTCCGAGGCCAACGAGGCCAACGAGGCCACCCCGAGGCCGCTCCGAGGCCGCCAGGACTGCCGCGGCAACGCTATCTCTCCTCTCGGCCCCGCGGCTCCGGCGAGCTGGAAAACCGCTTCCGGGCCGCTGCATCCAGAACGGGGCCTCCGAAGCCCCTCCGAGGCCGCTCCGAGGCCGCCAAGGCCAGCAAGACCGTCCCGAGGCCACTCCGAGGCCGCCAGGGCCGCCGCGCCAACGCCGTCGCTCCCATCGGCTCCCTTAGCTCCGGCGAGCCCCCAACCAGCTCTCGTTGGAAACCGCTGGTCTCCCCGGGCCCTCCCCCACCTCTGCCACCGGCGAGGGGGGCCAGGGGGCATGGGGACCCGCACCGAAGAGCACCCGGGCCGGAGAGAACTCCGGCGAAAGCAGCCGTCCGCCATCTTCCCCGGAAGTAAATTGTAATGCCTATGCAGAGTTCACAGCAGATATTTTCTCTTTGCGCCCTATTAGAAAAATATCTCTACCTACCTAGGATTCAATCTCTACCTAGGATTGAACTCTCAACCCTCTGAGTGGAGGCAAGCGTCTTTATCACTAGGCTACTGCATTGTTCGTATGAAAACAAAAAACAAAAATATGGGGAAAAAACCCACATTCAGCTTCCCAAATTGACCATCTTTCAAAATCCCATTGTGTGACTCTCTTATCTTTTTTAAAAATGGCATATGTTATGTCATTTATACTGTTGATGATACTAAAGCCATAAAAGAACAAATGAACATTGTGAGGGCTCCCCACAGACAATACGGTTTGCCAGAGTCAGCTATTCAGTTTCCCACTTTTCCTGTAGTTGAAGAATAGCATTATTATGTATCAGTTACGGAGATTTAGCTGTAGATAAAATTTAAAACTCTGGGTCGCTTAAGGGCCCAGATTACATGATTTTAACATATTGAGCAATTCAACTATTGTATTTGTATAGACTCTTCACTGCATCTCATCATTCTCATTGAAGAAGGAAGGAGGGTGAGGTCGCTCTCCCACTAAAATGCAGAAGGGAAGCACCACTTTTAGCTCATGGGCAGGACACATTTTGTATTTTTAAGCTGCTCGTAGATTTTTTCCAGTAAGAAAAGTATGTCATCAAAAGGAAGCAAAGAAGGTAAGAACATGTAGAGTTTAGCAAGCAAAGCTATTCTGACTCACATACTGTACACGCCTATAAGTCCCATAGACTATATTCATATAAAATTTCAGACCAATCCTTATATTTCCTTCTCTTGCTACAAACAATAGATTAAAAAATAGACAAAAATATTATTTTGACCTGGGTCTTTTGAATAATTGTTCGGTTCCCAATGCATTTTCAAGCAGATTTGCAACTAAAAGTACAGCATTGCAATTCTTTCTGTTTTGGCCCTCATTCACTACTTAAGTTATGCACTAATTTATCTTTTAAATAAACTGCCAGAGACATTGACAGTATTTTAAAAATAACTCACAGCTGAACAAGCATTTCAAGATATAAATTTCTCATCTACTTTGCCTAGATGACTGGAGATTTTGCCTATCATTTTTACAGTTCATATACCAATATTTATTTTTAACATGATTGTAAAGTCAGACTATTAGCACACTGTTGTGACCTTGGTGCTCTCTGAACTTGGTTATTTGTTGCAGACATTTTGTTACTTGATTAGTAACAGTTTAAGTGCACCAGTCCAAGGATCTCCAACCTTGGCAACTTTAAGACTTGTGGATTTCAACTCCCAGAGTTCCTGGCTGAGGAACTCTGGGAGTTGAAGTCCACAAGTCTTAAAGTTGCCAAGGTTGGAGACCCCTGCACTAGTCAAGTAATAAAACATCTGCAAACAAACAACCAAGAGATCATCAAAAATTCCACATTTCAACCTTTGATCTACCTATATTTTCTTTCACTGGTATTATCACACACTCCTGTTATTATCTATATGCCGGGTACACACTTTCAAGTTCTCCAACATATGCTTTTCCTAACTCATTGTCTAAAATCCTTCTAAAGTCAAAGCTTGATCATCAAGACTTCCTAAATGCAGAGAATGTGTTGTTGGTACAATCTCAAATTCCAAATCCTCAAAGTATGAATGAAGAAGAAATGTTAAGTAAGGCATAAGTCCTTCTATTTGCCATTTCAACGTTTATTTCTCTATTTATGTTCCTCCAGGTAACTTGGATTAAAGTACACCAACAACAAAATACATTGGTAGGACATTTACACCAGAGAGAATCTATTCATCCTGTCTGATCTACCTGTGAGGACATGCTCAGAATTCTCCTTAACAGTTTAAAGAAGGATCCACCCAAAACAAGACTTTTCTGTAGCTCTCCCTACCCTCTGATATTACCCCAAGAAATCCTTAGAACTCCAACAAAATTATCATTTTGTAGTTCAGCTTCAACCTGGCTTGTGAAAAAAACATTTAGAAATTAAGAACAATGCAATCAATTGTTTTCTTAACCCATATTGGTGTGATGTGGCTCTTCTAAATATGATTGGAATCATATTAATTGTGTTAATACCTAATAATTTGCTAAATTTATTTGCTGCCTGACTCCTAACAGCTATGCATGTTTAAATAAATAGGTTCTGTTGGTTGTGACTATATTGACACAATTTTATTTTGCTCAGGTGTCTTTTTTTCTTAAAAGTAGATGTTTCCCCCTAAACATCTTTATTTAACCATATGGTCTTCACTTCACTGTAAATATATTTCTATGTCATTTTCATAATGTACCATGCTTTTTTAAAAAAAGAAAGTTTACAATACCAACTCATGTAAATCCCCAAGGTTTTTTGTAGAAGAAATGATTACCATTACTAGAAGAAGGTGGCACACTGTAAAATAGTATTATTGACAGAGAACATCTGGTTACATAAGCTTATTCTCTGTGGAGACTTCCTGCTCTAAAATTTACATAATCAAAATATATTAAGCTGCAAGATGAGTTCCCCATAATAGTAGCTATATCTGCATTTTGTATATGCCAAAATATGTGCAGGACCTCCACAAAAGAAACATCAAAAATTAATATAGATATATTAAGTAAATATAGCCACTTGCCAAGCATTCTGAATCTATCTAGCCTCATTCAACTAAAGCTTTAAAAGGCAAAGCTGAAAAACACTTTCTATACTAAGAAATGTGACATCCAATTCAGATATATTACTAGTAAACAAGTGCTTTTAAAGGAATGAGAAAAATTGTTTATTTAAAAATAGCAAGCTCAGGTAGATGTCTGCATGTCAAGTTAGGGAGGAGATAAAGACCAGTGTAAATCAAAACTGGACTAAGCCTGCAGCAAGAAATAAAGAATATCTAGGTAGTTTACAGATTTATTGCTCAACTAAAATCAAAACTGACGCAGAATAGATTCTTAAGAGCAAATCTACCATCAATGAGAAGAGGTTCTCACTAGCCATTTCTTTGATACATATTAGGGGGCGTGCATAAGCACACCAACGTGTCTAGCATCCCTGTCCTATTGTTTCTTTTTTATTTTTCTTATATGTATCCATTTCATGTATCCATAATTATGTTTATACTTATACCTGTTATTTTATAATTGTTTGACAAAATAAATAAAATAAAAATAAATAAATAAAATATACTCCCCCCCTCATCTCGCAGTAATTTTCAAAACCACTAAACATAGTATCACATAGCTCCAAGATTTGGGAGAGGTAGAGTTTAACAGTGGTTTTCCTTCCTCTGTGGCAGTTTCCAGTTAGTGTTGTTGGAGGGCAAGAGGTCAAACCCTAGGCCCCTGCAATGTGGAGTACCTGAGGTTTCAGGTATTTTGCCCATCCTCTTTAACATCTACATGAGACCGTTGTGAGAGATCATATGCTGGCCTAGGATGTGGTATCATTGGTATGCTGGTGAAGCTCTCACTCCTAGCCAATCAAGCAATAGGTTATTTGTTCCCCTGGTTCAAATAGATACCACCTTTACTCTTCCCATGATTGCAGTATACAAGACAGAGTTGGTGCACAATTTAAGGGGGTTATCTTAGACTCATAGCGGCTGTAGAGGGCAGCTGTGATGGGAGGGTGTTTATATACATTTATTTAGTGCACTAATTGATCCATTCCTAGATGTAGAAGCCTTGCTCACCATCATTCACATCCTGTTCACTTCCCAGTTGGATTACTGTAATGCAATATATATGGGGCTATCCTTGAAAATCACCCAGGAATTGTAGCTGGTTCAGAATGAAGCTGCATGCGTAGTTTTGGGCACCTCACTCTTCGCCATTTTATGCTGCTGTGGGAGCTATAATAGCCTCCAGTTTCTAGATGCAATCCAAGGTGCTTTTAAAGACCTAAATGTCATAAGGTCAGGATACTTTTGGGAGCAGCTCTACTTAAGTACAGTCTATTTGCCTATTCCACTACATCTGACAGGGTGAATATCAGAAGTGGTATCCAGCAGGTTCTGACCAGATCTGGAGAACCGGTAGAGGAAATTTTGAGTAGTTTGGAGAACCGTCAAATACCATCTCTGACTGGAGATTTTACAGTATCCTTCCCCTGCCCCACCCACCAAGCCATGCCCACAGAACTGGTAATAAAAAAAATTGAATCCCACCACTGGGAATATGTTCCATATCCCATCCCCCAGAGGTTGCCACCTACTGGGACCTGGGCCATATACTTTCTCGGTAGTGACTCCTGCATTAGAATCTCCCCCTTTCTATCTGGATAAAGCCTATGTTTCTTGTAAGCAGAGATCAATATGGCAGCCCATTAGCTCTCCCATAGGAAAGCAACTGTGAGACTGCAGGAAGGGTTACTTTGCATCAAAAACAGGACAGGAAATGAGAAGGATCTTTTTTCTACAACATCTTTTCCTTCTGAATTTTCCCTCCAGTGCTTTTATCACTAGTGGATTTTCAGAGCAGTGAAAGACACTTCCTGCCTATCCTTTCTCTGATGCAAAGCATACTTTCCTTAGAAGAAGGAGCTCTTTGAACTTTGTTAAATGTATGCCATTGTACAACATTCTGTAATGTTTACTGCTAAATTTTTACATTAGTAGTAACAATACCACATAATAATTATGGTCTTGAAGATCTATCTCAACTTTCAAAATGTCTGTCTTTTGAAAGGCTTCCTAGTCATTCGCTCTGGCAAACTCTACTAGACTTACAAATTTTCATTTACTTTTGATATCTGAAAAACACATTTTATGACTCAGTTTTAGAAAGCCCTGACAGCAATCAAAACATTGGTTTGCCAGCCATCTGGCAGAAGCTCAGCAATTCATATAATCACGTGTTTTTTAGAGAAAGGATTTTAGAATTATGGAGAGCATTAAAAGCAGGAAGATTTTTTTTCTTTTCCTCCAGCATTTAAACCCTGGCCTTACAAAGCTCTTTCGTATTAAGAAAAAGACCACCTCTAGTAAAGGGATGGCCTTTGGCAAATGCTCTGCATTTTTAAAGAGTGCAATTTTTAGAAGCAATCTTGACAAGACATTTCAAATTGCTTGTGGGGAGTGGTTAATTTGATGGGACTGTGTTTGCTTTTTAGATGGAATCTGACTTTCCTTTTTATAAAAATAAAAGTGGACACCTGTTCATATTTTTTGTACTGAAAATCATGATTACTAGCTTAGGGCGAAATGCTTTGTGCAAAAAATTATTTAACAATTAGCGGCATTGCTTTAATTAAAGCATCCAAACCATAGTTAGAACAGCCCATTTAAGGGTATAATAAAGAAAATTATTTGCTAGAGGGTGACAAATTACAGCATTGTCCCTGATGGATTTTCAGTAGCCTCACCCATAAATATTAGCTGTTATAAATGAGCTGACAATAAAAGAATTGGATCTGACAAAATGTTTCTCAACCTCAGCAACTTTAAGGTGTGCAAACTTTAACTCCTAGAATTCCCTAGTCAGGACTGCAGTGACACTTAGAAAATATTAAAATAACACAAAAAAGATTACAATTAGGTAAAGCTTAATTGTAAACTGAAAGCAAAGCCCACTCCTTACTAGCAGTGATGATGTTAGCTAGTTTGACTAATGAAACACCTGCAAGAAAACAACTGACAAACCATCACAGAGATTTTTTCTGTAATTTTCAGGTGGCACTACTAAAGGATACTTTATATATATTTGAGACAGGATGGTAGATTATCCTAGTGTTTACTAAAATTTAAAGGCAACAAGTGAATGACCAAAAACAAAGATTTATTTTCATTATTTATTCCAGGGATGGTGTAATAACTGGTTTGGTGAGCGCACGTGTGCAGCATTTGAAAATCATCTGCTCCTGCAAGCCCTGTGTGTAACACAGGGTGCACACAGAAATAACTGCTGTGCAAAGCAGCTGAGGTTGAAAAAGCAGGAAATAAAGGGCAGGTTAAGAGCCCGGGGGCGGGCAGGTGGGCCAAACAGAACAACAGAAAATTGTCGGAGTGAACCAATTCCCTCTTAGCTGATCTTTGGAACTATTGGTTTGATAGAAACAGGCTGAACTGATAGAATCCCACCTCTGATTCCCATAAAGGGCATGCAAAATAGTCATTTCTTATTTTAATCCCAGAACTCAAGTAGCATCAGATTTTTCCAATAAATAGCCATTGTTTTCACTTGTTATGATTTATCAGAAATTTATTTTTAAAATGTACATTTATCCCAACAATTCTGTAGTAACAGAATAAATAAATAAATAAATAAATAAATAAATGCAAACCCAAAATGCCAGGCCACAGAAAATTAATTTTACATATTCCACAAGGTTGTCATTTTATTTCCTATAGTGTAATGGCCATGCCTTGAGTGTGATTCAAGATGCTGGTTGTTACCTAGAAAGACCTACGTGGCATAAGCAGGGGTGTGATTCAACCGGTATAACAACCAGTTCAGTGAGCATAAGCGTCAAACGCATGTGCTCTGCATTTAAAAAACCTAATGCTTACCTTCAACTGCAGCTGAAGAAAACAGCTGGGGCATGGCAAACTGCGCTGCTGCACAAATCAGCTGTGCTCTAACAAAAAGACATAAAGCGTAGGAAAGAGCAGCGGGGGTGAGCCCACATGCTCGTCACAGTGAACCAGTTTGGAGCCAGCTGATCATCAGAACAAGTGGTTCGCCCGAACCAGTCTGAACCAGGAGAATCCCACCCCTGGGCATAAGATCTAGTTACTTGAGGATTCGCCTTTCACCCTGCAGGGTTGGTGAGTTCTGGTTCCTTCAACTAAAGGAGATGTGCCTTTTCTGCAGCAATAATTGTTCTGTGGGATGGGGGTTGCTCCTGATATCTGGAAGAGTCCCTCACTCTTCTGTTATTTATAAAGACTCTGAAGACCTGGGCTTTGGTGAATTAGAATGAGATCCCTTGCTTCATTGTGCTTGCCATCTTTTATCTTGATATATTTTATGTTTCATCAATTTAATTTATCTGATTTTGTGAGCTGCCCAGGGTTGTTGAGAATCAGGCAGTGTACACGTTTAATATATTATGGTTGATGCACAATCAGAGGGATGTTTAGGCTGGATTTGGCATTTTTGTTCACTGACTGAGTCCGCAAGGACCTTAGATAGGCAGATGTTTTTCAATTATATTAAAAGTATAGTAACAGGATATAAACTGTCCCAAGTCAAGCTGCTTTTGCAATTGACTAGCGGTGATTTCGTTAGTGCCAATAGTTTTCAAGTGATACTCCAGTTATTTTCGGATTGGACACAAGGTGCCTATTACTATTGATACTATCTTTGCTTTCTTTAACCATAGTTGTCCTATTTCTACTTCTAGATCTTTGTTTTTTAATTGTTATGTTGGATTCATCATATTAGATACAGCAAACTCTAGCCTAATCCCATTTCCCCAAATAACTATGGAAGGCATTGCATTTGTGTCTGTTTGTGGCTAAACTAATTCCTCCTGGCTATGTGTACTGTTTGAATAGGAATAACAGGTGGGTGGGTTTTTACCTTTGTACATTGCCCGGAGTCACTTCTGTGAGACAAGTAGCCTTATAAATTATCTCAATAAATACAATTAAAGCTGGACATGACAGCACTGAAGATTCCTTTGCTATGGACTACAGGGGATGAGTAGTTAAGTAGGGGAACAATTACCTTGTAGGACATGGCCTTAAAATTGGCAATTTTAAAGCAACAAAAAATGGAGGATCAAAAAGCGATATATTTTCCCACTACTAATTTGTTCTGGAAATTCTTTTCAGAACAGAATGTCTACCCATTGTTTTAAACCTTCAAATCTTAGTACCCTACTCTATAATATATTGTTCCCTTTCTCTTAAGTGACCAAGAATGGTATCACTGGATTTATCTTTCTCTTCAAATCTATTAATCAGGTTCCAAGGCTTTGAAAGAGAAAAGGCTAAACTAAATGGTGGGCCAGTGCTACATTAAGCATTTGTCTGATACCAAAAAAAATAAAAAATCCTTTGGAAAGAACACATTCACTTTGCAGGAATGGGTGCAGACAGAGCTTTTCAAAAAATAAATTTCACAGCTTTTAGAAACTAAGAAATCAGATATGAACTATAATTTAAAACATAACAAACACAAAAATAAATGGACAATAAACAATAACAAAAAAAATAAAACAAACAGCGAAAAAACAATGAACATGTACAAACATGTGCGTCACAAAATACATAAAAATGTAGTTCAGGTTTTAAACAGAAAACTAACATTGACTAGAATAGTAGACAACTTTTTCTTTGGCTGTGTGTGAATTATAGGTGAAGATCTTAAAATAGATGGGTGGAACCTTCTTCCAACATATCTCCCCTCCTGCTTAGACACAGGGTTGATTCTCTTTCCATGAACTAAGAATTAAAAATGCAACTTCCAATTAGAGTTGATACTATCAAAGATCTGACCAGCATAAAGCCATAATTAGTTTTAGAAAATAATATCTAGACTCATTTTCTCATGGTAGAGGCTGCCATGTTTTCATTTTGACTGTCAGAAATGGGTACTTCTTGATCTGTGACTATTTAGAAATCAAGAATATCTTTCCTTGTATCTATTGTAGGTTTATATTGCAGCAGTATTATGCACAATAACATTGCTACAAGTAGATGTTATTTTTCACTGCATATTTTTAAAGAAAAAAACATGCTTCTAGGATACAAGGAGAATAGGAAATATAAATAGAAGCAGTTTGTGTCATCTGAAACACCTGGAAAGTTCGATGTTGCACAGCAGGCCAGCTGTTCTTTTCTAGGATAGCATACAATTTTTCTGGAGAAGGACTGTCAGATTGTTTGCATTAATCTTGAAGCACTGTTTGCTGAGATTTTCAATTTCCAGTACCCCATTGTGCAAAATTGTTTGGAGTAGACACATCAAAGGAGTAGAATATGTTTCACATTTTACTTCCCAGGCAGAATAGGAAGTGATGGGGGGAAGGGGAAGACCAGAAAAGGAAGCCATTTCAGCTACACTGGTTGCCCTCTTAAAGCCAAGGAAGCAAAAATATGCTAGGGAAATGTCTCATTTCATTGCTACTTACAACATACAGTTTGCTTTTGTCCTCCTATGGCTAATAAAACATATCCATCTTTGCACATTGCAAATTGCATTCTGCTGACTAATTGAAGTATTACCGTGTTTCCCCAAAAATATGACCTATCCAAAAAATAAGCCCTAGCCTGATTTTTTGAGTGGGTCTATATAAACCCTACCCCCAAAATAAGCCTTACTAAAGGGGTTGGTCACAGGAAGCAGCCCAACTGTGTGACTCCTCACAAACATGGGCAGCAACCATTGAGGTATGGCAGGCTCCTTCCCTTTCCCAGTCACCTTACAGAGGCCCAGCCCCTTAATCAGTTCCCTTAGATCAGCTGAACCTGCAAGGGATGGGAGCTGCCTCTCATTCTGTCTCCAGTGTCCCAGCAGCAGCAAGGCCAGCAGGCAGGGAGGGTGGAGGCCGCGGCGTGCCGAGTTTGGTCTGTTGTGGCTGCAGACAAGTAATATTGGGATAGAGGGTGGGGCGGTGGTAGCAGTCCTCCCATTCCCAGTGGCTCCCATGCTCATTGCCCCCTGTAGGTAAAAAAAATAAGACATCCCTGAAAATAAGGCCTAGTGCTTATTTTCGAGCCAAAAAGAAAAAAAGATCAGGTGTAAATATATTTTATCATGTCTAAATTTTTTCACTGGTGATCCTTTCATTAGGCAGTTATCTTCTATGGATAGAGATTTGTTTCCTTCATTCAATGGGCCGCTTTTCAATGATAAGGCCCATGTTTTGAAAAAGAAATGTTTGAATTGCTGTATTGCAGATACCTGTCCAAATAGTGCTGCTTGAATTTCACATTCATTTGTAGTTACATTTTTGTTCTTAATTGATTTTGCAATTTTGCAATTATTTGTTGAACCACTTTGAGAGGGCTGTTTAAAACTTGATATGTAGCTACTCAAAAGAACAAAACAAAGTTTAAAAAGATTTGGGGTTGGACTGGGAAGTTCAGATTATGGCCCAGACATGCTCAACATTTGATAACAGATCAATTCTGACAATATTTCAAGATGATAACTCATATTCTGGAATCCAAAACCTTTATTATGCTGAGCATGCTTTAACATTTTTCAAAAATATATTCCAAACAAACAGAATCCAAACATTTTGAAATGAAAATGGATTTTTAAAAAAACCATCCTAGTCTCACAACCACTCTAGGTCTGATTGCTAATCACAGTTAACAATCATATCACTCCACCTACATCCTCTTCATTAGGAATCTCATTTCCATTGTGTAAACACTGTCATGTGTAATAAGGAAAACTGATTTTTAATATGAGCTGTGAGGTAGGAAGATGTCAACTCAGATTTTTTTCCCATCCATGCCCTTGCTATAGAATTTCATGAAAGCCATTATTTTCACATGTCAAACATACATTTACAATCTGAGGAAAATACCACAAGCTTTTTTACAAGAGTGTTACAAGGAGCATATATAAAATTATATATGTATATGAGAGTATATACATTCACATAGACATGAACACCCAAAGCTTTTCCTGATGTTAGTACAGATCCTTGATCCTCATCTGTCATCAAATTTGCAACTGCCTTTAATAAGGAGCACATAAGAATTTTAAGTGGGGCCATTCTTGAAAAAATGCCCCAAATCTCCAAATTGAACTAGTTACAATAGGTAGGCTCGTATCTGGTGCATAAAAAAGAGATAGTGAGGTGCCTGCATTGAAAGATATATATGCACCGGTTATTTCCTAGCTAGTTTTAAAGCTAACACATTTCAAGCACTAAATGGCTCCAGAATCTCTAAGTGGCAATGCCAGACAATCTGAGTGATCAGCTTTTCAGTCACAGAATCTTCCAGATTGCAGATCTGTAAGAGAACTGACTTGCAAAATCCCATTTTGGGGGTTCTATATTGTTTGTTTATTATTATTTTATCCCACCTTTATTACTTTATGTAGTAACTCAACAAAAATATATATAGTACTCCTTCATTTTCCCATCTTAGCCACAACAACTCTGTGAGGGAGAATGATTGGCCCAAAGTCATGCAACTGGTTTTTCACATACTTAAGGTGGGACTAGAATTCAAGTTTCTTGCTTTCTGGCTCAAGACCTTAACCACTACACTAAACTGACTCTAGAAAAGCCACATGCAATTGATTTATTTCTCTACAAGCATGAATGCAAGGAGCACACTGGCAGGTTTTAGAAAAATGGCCAATTTAATGTTGGGCAAGAGTAGCCATTTATGAATCATCCATACAATTTGTTTGACAAAAACACAATAGCTTTTCATTGCATTTATATGGAAGTCTAGCATATAGACTTCCATACAAATATGAACCAAGGTCAGCCATATGTTGTTATCTCAATGAAATGATACCAAAACACTGTGATCTTTCTCAAGTAGCAAATCCCCTTGTGGAGGCCTGGTCTGGCAATATATCTTGGTAGTTTGAAGCAGGATAAACCTGCCTTAGTGAAGACTCTGCTTTGACATCATGGGCTGCATTCTGCACTTAAGTCCCTGTTATTTCACAAAGTGATGTGCTGCTTCTGTCTGATGTTTAGAGGCAGGGTCAGCTTTGCTTTATGATTTGGTACCAATTTTTCAGTGTCTTTAGAAGAAAATTTTATCCCAATCCTCTAAATTTATATTATGCAGATGGGAGGATTGGGAAAAAAATGTGGACAGATAACTGTAAATTGACATTGTCAACAGCATTTAAAGAAAATCAATATAAAACATTCTGTAGATGGCACCTAGCCCCAGCAAAACTGGCCAAAATGTATCCAAACACCAAAGTAGAATGTTGGAAGTGTAAATATAAAGAAGGACCATTCTTCCATATGTGGTTGCAGTGTCCAGAGGTTAAAAAATATTGGATGAGGGTACAAAGATGGTTATTAGAAATTACAGATCACAAATTAGAACTCGAACCAGAAATATTCTTATTAGGAATAATTAAGGGAAAATTGAGTAAGGTCCGATACATCACTATACATATCATAACTGCGGCGAGAATAGCCTTTGCACAGGGATGGAAGAAGGAAAAGATACCATCTGAAGAAGACTTGACACAAAAAATAATGGATTGTACGGAACTGGATAAATTCACAATGGAATTAAAAGGCAAAGATGATTCGGACTATTACATGGTTTGGAATAGGTGGTACAAATGGGTGGAAGATAGAAATAAGATTTAATATTTATGTATAAAAGGAGATGTATGTATTAACAATGACACGAACACTGTTAATGTGAATAGAGATCTGTATTTTTGTTTTTAAAAAATAAAATATTTAAAAAATAATAATAAAAAGAAGAAAATTTTAGTTACATTTCTCTCACCTATAATGTTAAATCTCAATAATTTGCATTGTATTTTGTAGATTGTTTTTAAGATGCATTGTTCCATTTCAAAATTAAGTAACTAAACATTCAAAGTAAATATGATTACATTTAAATTTTCAATACATTTGTAACCAATTTCCCAACCAAGTAATATTATTTTGAGGATCAATTTAGTGTAGAATTTAAGGCATTGTGCTATAAATAAGGAGACTGTAAGCTAGTCCCATCTTGAACACAAAACCATGTAGATAATTTTGGGCCAGACATTCTGTCTCAACCCCAGGAAGGAGGCAATGGCAAACCACTTCTAAAAAACCTTGCCAAGAAAACATCAGGCACTTCCCCACACTGTCTCCTTATTGAACAGAAAGGGGGGGAGGGGAGAAACCTATGTTTCACTAAGGCTGCTGAAGAAAAATTTACTCTCCAGATTTGCCCCAAATCTTTCTATGTGGCAAGGAACTATGAGGCATTTTGATGCATCCCCCAAACATAGTCAAGACTACATCATACAAAGCAGCCAAATTTGCAGGTGATTTCCAGATGCTTAGGAAGATGGTTATTAAATTAATTATTAAAGTTACTCTTTCCTACACAAGGGATTTCCATCAATCCTTCCCTTTAGGAATGATTAATACTAGAGAACTTGTATCTTCCCAATTAGATCCCATCCAGAAGATAACCAAACCTTCATACACTGCTGATCATACATACACATTCTAAAACACTGTATAAAAAGTCAGCACTTGCTCTTCTTCAATTTCTCTCTTCAGCATCAACATTTGTACTTCTTTATATCCAGCAAGCCACGTAGAAAAATGTCATACCTGTCTGTTAATGGAACTTTTGCTTCTGCTTGATCATAATGGGTTAGTGCTGATGTGCCAGTTTCCATGGAAACAAAAGAAAACCAAGGATGTAGATATTCCAAAGTAATCCCTGTTGGCTGTCCACTAGGAGTTTCCCTGTATGGCTTGCTTAAAGCATAGGGCTTGTGAGTACTACTAATGTATCTGGGGATACACAGCACCCAGATTCTCTGTATGAGGGATATGGGCAGTTTTTAAATACAATAAATAATATATGTAATATAATATATACCTCATAGCATCTGACTAGCTAATTATCCCATTTGATTATATTTTAAAATAATTATTTTCTTTCAAATGTGACTGTATTTATCCTTAGGATGAATTTAATTGTAACAATATTTTTTCATGTTTATTGAATAACTGAGGTAATGTTTTTTAAAAGGTAGTAGTAACTTCATTGTTTAAAAGTATTAAATGGTGGAAGGTTTAGTCCTGTTTTGGTTTAATGCCCTTTATAATTAATAAGATTCTTGAGAAAGTATTACAATTAACGTTGTGTTTAAAATGGGGGTGGGGGAGAGGAGTTATAATTTTATCCTTTATCCTTTTCCTTTTTTATATTTATTTCTGGATGGGGTGGGGGGTTTTTTGTTGTTTTTTTTGCATGTTTCTTACTTTCTGTATATTAAAGCAATTTTTTAAAAGAAATTGAGATGTTTGCAGCTTGCAATCATCACTCCCATCAAGTAGTAGCAGCAGCAGCATTTCAAACAAATGTTTCTGGGTCACAGATAATATTATATACAGTATTACTGGATTCTTGGTCTGCAGTTTGGTTCTTTTCCTGCATCTGTTTTGTTACCATGCTAAGTATCATAATCAGCAAACAGAGATTGAAATTTGCTGCTTATTTATTCAGAACTGTATATAGTAACATGTTCCTGCCACTCTTGCTTCGAGTGTGGTTTCTTCCTTAATGGTTCGTTGATTAGGGCAATGGACCCCAACCTTTCTTGGCACTAGCTTCATGAAAGATAATTTTTCCGTGGGCTGGGGGGGGGGGTTGGAGAAGGTGCATGCAACCCTAAATGCCACACGTGTGCAATTTCGCTCATTGGGCATTGACTTCCAGCTATTTGGTTCAGTTCCTAACAGACCACAGAGCGGTACCAGTCTGCAATCCGGAGGTTGGGGACTCCTGGATTAGGATATTGTTTCTTCCATAGTTGTTCATCTGGAATTATTTCCTGCTTACCTGAGTGTTAGCTGGATGGGATGTGTTTGCTTCCTTCCCAGACTTTTGATTGTTATCATTCAAAAGGTATGTAAATGAGATTTATGTCTATGTATTGGTTGATGGCTGATTTGCTTCCAAAAATTCCCTAGTTTTTTTGTTTTTCAAAAGTTTTTCAACATTCGCTAGAATTTTTGGATTGATTCTAAAATGACAGTAGTTTCTCAATTGAAACTGTGGTTGAATCTGTGGTTGAATCTGGCTAGCCATACTATGTAAGCATAGCATTTTGGCATACATCTATGCATGGATGATATTACCTAGCATTTTAACCACACAGCTTCAAGAAAGCTACCAAATTCAGAGAATACCAAAAACCTAACTGTTCAGCCCTGAGCCA
Source organism: Bungarus multicinctus (assembly GCA_023653725.1). NCBI lineage: Eukaryota > Metazoa > Chordata > Lepidosauria > Squamata > Elapidae > Bungarus > Bungarus multicinctus. Next base: position 12,380,201 of record CM042846.1, read on the forward strand.
TTCACTCCATATTCTTCACTATTGGACTGTATATTATTTAATATGCAAGTCTTAGGAGACAGCAGCTCAGTAAAAAAAAAAATCAGGGGAAAAAGACAATAAGCAAAACCATATCATCCTGAGAGACAAAAATGTTGAGTTTTCCGTGAATGGATATTATGTGACAAGCTCTGTCTCTCCTCCTGCCAATTAAACATAGTCATCTTATAGGACCAAAAAATATGTCTTCTCTGTTATATGGCCCCCACCCTCTGAAACAACATCCTGAGAGATAAGGACAGATAAGGACGGTGTCTTCTCTCCTGCACTTAGACCTAGCTGTGGTCTCAGGCCTGTGTTTATGCCTGCCCCCCCCCCCCCCCCCCCCCCCCGGTTTGGTTTGGTTTGTTACTAATTGATTATTTTAATCTGGGCTGTCTGTGAGGCTTTAAAAAAAAACTTTTTAACATTTTATTTATTATATTTGTAAGCCACCCAGAGTCTATGGGAGTAAATGGCTATAATAAATTTAAATTGATCATCATCAATCATCCCTGGTTTAAAGGCACTGCAGCCTCCAATATCTGCATAAAATTGGCCTCAAACTACTATCTGTGTGGCAGCTCCCATTCCATTACTATTTGCTTTTTAGGCTGAGAATTGATGTACTGGTACAGTAGAATATTTGTAGCTGAGGGTTGAAATAAGGAGGACTTTGTTTCATCATATGAAAAGTCTGCAAGAAAACAACCAAACTCAATGTGAACTGATGTTTTGATGTTTCAATGTGAGCTATTTAAACCATTTTTTGAGTAACTCAAAAAATGGTTTAAATAGCTCACACTGTGAAATGCCAACATAAGGGCCATTTTGTATATTTTCTTGGTGTACCACCATTATGGTAAAATCAGGTATTAATGGCAATCTTATTTCTCCAAATGCTAGATATCTGAGATAACAGAATTAATAGAGATGGCAATATTGACTTGATTAGAGAAAGAACAATAACTATCTTTATTAGTAACTCAAAATCTTAAAAAAGAAAAAAATGAAGTTTGATTATTAGAAAAGGCAGGCTATGGGGGAAAAGGAAATTATGTTTATAACCTTACAAAGGAAGTGTGAAATATAAACATATTGTAATGCTATTAGACCAGAAACTACTTATTTATAACTTCTTTCTTATTTTTCTCTTTTCTTTCTCTTTCCTATTTCTCCTTTTGTACCTTTTTTCCTACTTACTTATTACTTTCCTTTCCTTTTTTTTACTTTACTTTTTTTAAATTTTGTATTGTTTTATTTAAAAAAAAAAATCTTTAATAACAGACGAGAGAGAGAGTCAAGTATGTGCAAGAGATGTCAGGAAAAACTTTCAGTAAAACAGGCAGCTGACTGACCCAGTGGGCAGAGAATTACTACTTGATTGCTATTTAACCTTTTCTGAAAAGATGTATTTTGATCACCGCAACTGTACAACTTCAGATTCTAAATTGTGTTTGCATGGCCAGAAAGAGTGGGCATGTACATTAATGAGCAAAAGTAGATGTCCTTTTTTCTCTATAAAAAGATTTGGTCTTCTCCAAATATCACAACCTTCATTATTTACTTTTACTGTTTAAAATCCCATTAAATGTCCCTTTAATTTTGAAACACAAATAAATCAACCTGAATTATATGAACTATGGTTATATAAATTAGTCACATAATCCAATAAAGAGTTTTGTGGCACCTGAAAGTCTAATTTATCACAGCAGACATCCATGCAAATAAAGTGGACAGTAGTCCATGAAAGTTTATGCAATAATAAACCTGTCTTCAAAATAGCAATAAAACTTTTAATTCAGTTATGTGCATTTAACTAGTATACTTTCTACTCTGCTACATGCGTGTAGCATTATATTTCAAAATTCTCCATGGAAGCCATAAACTTAAAGACAACTTAATTACATGATTATCAAAGTTATAGTAATAAGACAAAGATGTCTCTAAATCAAGGTTGACATATGATGACTACATAAATATAAGCACACAGTTTTCTCAGCAACAATCCATTGTTACCATTTGGGGGTGGGATTTTCCAAGTTCCTGGTCTAGTCTAGACTAGAAGCCTGGAATTGTCTGTAGTGTTTCCATCCAAATACTAACTAGACTTAATCTTATTTCATTTAGGTTTAATACCATTTAATAATGCCTTGGTAAGGCCACACTTGGAATACTGCATCCAGTTTTGGTCGCTGCGATGTAAAAAAGATGTGGAGACTCTAGAAGGAGTGCAGACAAAAGCAACAAAGATGACTTAGGAGACTGGAAGCTAAAAAATATAAAGAACAGTTGCTGGAATTGGGTATATCTAGTTTAATGGGGGGAAAAAGAATTAAAGGTGAAATAATAGCAGTGTTCCAATATCTCAAGGGTTGCCACAAAGAAGAGGGAGTCAAACTATTCTCCAAAGCACCTGAGGGCAGGACAAGAAGCAATGGGTAGAAACAAATCAAGGAGAGAAGCAACTTAGAACTAAGGAGAAATTTCCTGATAGCTAGAACAATTAATCAGTGGAATAAATTGCCTCCAGAAGTTGTAAATACTCCAACACTGGAAGTTTTTAAAGAAGAGATTGGAAAACCATTTGTCTGAAGTGGTGTAGGGTTTCCTGCCTAAGCAGGGGGATGGACTAGAAGACCTCCAAGGTCCCTTCCAACTCTGTTATTCTATTCTATTTCCAAATCCAGGCATGAGCAGCCAGAAGCTGAATGAATGAATGAATGAATGAATGAATGAATGAATGAATGAATGAATGAATGAATGAATGGAATGATGACTACAACCAGTCTTCAGAGTCCTCTCATGCACCCTCCCCAATCTGCACCATGCTTCTCATGTACTCTTGTCATCCTATCTTACTCCATGCCATGTCTCTTATGCATCCTCTCACACAGGGGTGGGATACAACAGGGTTAACTACCAGTTCAGTGATTTATGAGGTTCGGTGATTTATAATGTGCTTCCCTGCACGCTGCATGCGGGCGCCTGTAAATCATCATCAGCACACTGCATGCAGAGAAGTAGCCTTTGAAACAGCCCTCTTTTCCTGCTTTTTTAACTGCAGGTGTGCCTCGCATGGCAGCTGAAGTTGAAAAAGTAGGAAATAAAGGTCAGGTAAGAGCCCAGGGATGGGCAGGTGGGTAAAAACATCAAGCAGATATAGAACCAGTTCTATGTCTGCTGCTCTTCAGAGCTACCAGTTCTACAGAGGTGGACAGAATCGGTAGAAACCCACCCCTGCTCTCACATCCCTTGCCACACCATGGCTTCCGCACACCCTCACACACCATTCAGAACATGCTGTGCCTCTCAGATACCACCTCACATCCTTGTAGAACCATCACAATCTATGCCATGTCTCTCACACACTCCTGTGCATCTATATGCACCCTCCCCAACCCATGACATGGCTCTTACTCACCCCTTTACACTTCCCATGCACCCTCTCCAGTCCCAAACCATGCCACTTGTGCACACTCATGCATCCTCTCTCTGACTTAACTCATTCAGCTCTTCTTGTGTGCTCCCTTGCAACTTTGCACATACTCCCAAACCTGTATCATGCTTCTTACGCACCCTGGCACGCTTGCTCCAACCCACATCTCTCACACACCACTTTGTACCCTCATACTTCCTCCCAGACATATTCTGCCCCTCTCACACATCTTTGCATCCTCAAGGTCCCTGAGGTACACCACACTTCTTGGATTCCCTTTTGCACCCTCATCATCATTTCTGATACTTCCCTACACCCCTCATTCTCTTTCACTCCCTCCCTCACCAGGCAGCACCCACTTACCTGTCTGCTAGCCTGCAGACATGCAACTTCCTGCCAACTTTAGTTGTGGAAGCCAGCAGGAAGTTGCCTTGCCTAATGATTGTGAGATTTGATTAACAGTGGCAACTGGGTCCCAATTAGGTCCCAATTGCTGTCATAAGTCGAAGACTACCTGTAGCCCTTGCTTGGTGACAGTCTTATTTAATGACCATTCGCAGTTATTATGGTGGAGAAAAAGTGACTTTACAACTAATTCTCACATTTGTCATTTTCACAGATCTGTCAAGCAAAGGAAAATTATAGTAAGACCATAAGCATAGTTGTGGTTTCATTTAATGAAACCACAATGGCTTCACTTAATGACTGAGTTGTTGATCCCTACTGTGGTTCCTAAATGAGTACTACCTGGAATATTAAATCAAATATGGACTTTTGATCTCTATTCGCTCTTGGTCTAGAAAAATAAAATGCCTCTTGCTTCAACTGCCCTGATCTGATTTTTAAGCTATATAGTAGTATTCCATAAAGGTTTGGATTATTACATTCCATTAAATCTCTACCAAGTCTTTGACATAGTTTGGATGTATGAGGTCAGGTCCTCTCTTGTCTACTAAATTTGGTGAATCTCCTGTGATATTTGAATTGTGTACATAAGCAAACAAGATGGTCTTTGTAGATATCTCTCTGGGAAATCTTTGTGCATGAAGATAAAGTATGGCATTCAGGAAAACATGCTCTGACAAACTATTGCTGTAATAATGCCCCAGTGGCCTATGTCAAATTTTTCTCTTTTCAAGAAATGACTTTTTGAGGAGACTAATGCAGATGTCTGTAAAATTGTTTATGTCTAAAATAAATGAAAAACTAAACTTACCTCTCAGGCTGACCAAAACAGAATAAGATATGTTCTGATTGATAACATATATTGTAAAGATAATAATAAAATAAGCACTACACAGATTTGCCCAAGGATAATATTATTTCAGAGATGGGGAGGAGACAGAGTTGCCGTAAATAGCTGCTCTCCAACCCAAAACATCTGAGGAGACTTTGAGACTTTGAACCTGTTTCTCCTGGTGATTTTAGGCTTTGATTACATAGGAAGAGTACTTAGACAGACTCCCTATGGCCTTAGCATTTATGGAAGCTGGGAGGAAAACAACAGCCATTTTGATCTGGGTCCAAAGAGAATTGGTGCCTATAAAAATGCTCTGCTACTAGACTAATTTGCCCAGATCATTCAGATCTGCCATGTATCATGCTAATTGAAGTTTCTAGATAGTCATCAAACATGACAATGAAGAGAACATGATGGAATAATCTGAGTCTGCTCTAAAGTTGCAAGCAGTGAAGCAGTGCATTTCTTTCCAAAATCAAATTTCACAAGAGCAACAAAAATTAAATTCTTTTTATACTAACCAGCTAAATTTACTGTTGGGTTTTGCAATTAGAATGGAAACAAGGTATGAAATAGTCACATTTGATATAGATGATGATCACCAGGTGCACTTAGTCAAGTGCTTCTTTGCAGTTTCTTTATATCAGTCATCCATTGTAATGGTTTTCTTAAGCATCCTTATAGTACTTAATTTATGATCCACTCTTATATATTCCACAGTAACCCTTTGTCAGCAAGGTAAATCTGTTATTATCTTTGAAATTACTGGTGGGTATGGGAATGGCTGAGTTTAAAAGGAATAATTTGCAAGATATTCTGAAGAACAGAGGAAGTCATCCTGTTACTTCAAATATCTAGATAGAGATTTTTGTCAGGAAAGAATCCATAAAATGATGCCTTATCAATGAAATAACCAATTGGTATCACTAATTATTTATATTTCCGCAAGCTATGCAGATTTTGTAACAAAATAACCCAAGCTCAAAAAATTCGAACAAGGCAACATGCCCAATTTGAGTGTCTATGGAGATTCTTAGTCATCCAGATCATGGTTGTTCCAGAGGTGCTTTTTCAAGATGCAACTGGACTTTCTTGTTTTTCTTTGAAGTAGTTTCGCTTCTCATCCAAGAAACTTCTTCAGAGTTGAAGAAGCTTCTTGGACAAGAAGCAAAATATCTTCAGAGAAGAACAAGAAAGTCCTGTTTTTAAAAACCACCTTTGGGATGCCCATCTTGAGCTACACATATTTGCTACCATAACAAATATGTTTATTTAGCATAGATAAGATCAAAACAATCATATTCCATCTCTCACCATTTTGATCTGATTGTTACCTAAACATTCTTGATGGGATTGGATATGAAGCAGATTATTACATTTTCTCTCTTGTGGATCACATTCTTGCAGTCATAATTTTTACCAGTGCTATTCACCAGCTGTGAATCAAGGCTATCATACAGCTCATTGTCTTATAATTTGAGAAACTGTCATGCTGAGGCTGCTCATATGGATTTTAATTCTGTATCAAAGGTTATATGTACGTTATCAAAGCATGTGCCTACTATAATTTAGATTTTGTAAGCAATACAATTAGCTCTGATAAAAAGGCAATTCAGCTCATACACAACAGAGAGCAAAAAGATAGTTCTTTTTGGTTCAGAATGGAAATCATTGTTCTAGTTATTGTTATTAGCCATTCTTGATCTTTAACCTGGTACCCTGAAGATCTGTTGGGAATACAATGAACAGAATTCAAAGGGATCTAAAAGTTGTAATCTGGATGGCACCAAATTAGGAAGATTCACAGTATAATCCCCACAAATAAATCTTATTTCAGAACAACACAAATTACTACTAAATTCTCAAGACCAAATTTTTAAACTGCCTGTCTTTAATTTTTTAAAAAATTATTGTATAATTTTGTAGTCACCAAAAATAATCCCCTATATTCTCCAAGGCAAGATTACTTTATGACCTCTTTCACAATGCTCCTTGGTTCTTTCTGTTCATTTCACTCAGACTTTAGGTGAATTTCATTCCATATTTTAACTGAAACTAAGCAAGTCAGGTTTTAGAATATACATTCCAACTACATCCTGCTCTCCTCATCCTTTCAGAGAAATCCTCCATTCATTTCGTGAATATCTCACTTATTGCTTCAAATCCATTTCATCTTGTGGCAAAACTACTCATTACATACAAGTGCTTGTAAAATCCCAATACAGTAGACACTTTATACAGGATAAACCAGTTCTGGAAGATATTGAAAGTAATAGTTTGGAGCAAGAAAGCAGCAAGAATATGAGTACAAATAGTTTTTGTAATATTGATAATAGGATTAATAACATCAAGCAATTAAAACTGATTTTGTTCTTGAGAAAATCCAAAGTCTGATCATGTTACTTTGAAACTAAATTAGTTAAGAAAGCTTACCTTACTTTTTAAATCTGGGTTTCTTGAGTGCACTTACATTCTCTTGTTAAACCTTCCTTGATCTGTTCTTTGGCTCTATTATTTTATTTCTAAAGATATAACCATCTGATAGAATTCTTAATTTAATTGATTCCATTTACTAGGTCAGAAATACTTTGTAACAATGTTCTGCAGCAATCCTGTAGGCTGAATCATGAAAGAAAAGCAGATTATTTATTTATTTATTTATTTAAATTTATATACTGCCCCCCTCTCCCAAAGGGACTCGGGGCAGTGAACAGCCAAGATAAGATACATATACAATATTTAAAAGTTAAAAGAATTAAATACATTGGCCATATCAAAAGATTAAAAATAAGGGAATTAAGTAAGTTAAAACCAGATTAAAAGCTCTAAAAACCCCTAGGCCAGACCGGCTTGCTGAAATAAATGAGTTTTCAATGCACGGCAGAAGGTCAGGAGATCAGGGATCGTCCTCATCTCCGGGGACAATTCATTCCAGAGGGAGGGTGCCCCCAATGAGAAGGCCCGCATCCTCGGGGTCGCCAGCCATCCAGCCAGCGGCACCCTGAGGAGGCCGACTCTATGGGAGCGTATCGGTCGGCGGGAGGTCGATAATGGCAGGAGGCGGTCTCGCAAATATCCTGGTCCCAAGCCATGGAGCGCTTTAAAGATGATAACTAAAACCTTGAAGTGCACCCGGAGGGCCACCGGGAGCCAATGCAGCTCGCGCAGAAGTGGCGTAACATGGGAGCCCCAAGGAGCCCACAACACCACCCGCGCGGCCGCATTCTGCACCAGCTGGAGCCTCCAGATGCTCTTCAAAGGCAGCCCCATGTAGAGAGCATTGGCACAGGCAGGAGGCTACAAGGATGGAAGTGACTGTGCGAAGCGCATCCCAATCCAAAAAGGGCCGCAACTGGTAGATCCTATGGACCTGGCCAAAAGCCCCCCTGGTGACAGCCGCCACATGGTCTTCCAATGACAGCCACACATCCAGGAAGATACCCAGATTGCTCTGGGTATCTGTGGGGGCAAGAATTTCCCCCCCCCCCCACAGCCAGCCCCACAAGAATTTTCCCCCCCCACAGCCAGCGATGGAACCAGCTGGCTGTACCGGGGTGCTGGGAAGCACAGCCACTCAATCTTAGATGGGTTGAGCTGAAGCCTGTTCCGCCCCATCCAACACCGCACGGCCTCCAGGCACCGGGTCATCACTTCGACGGCTTCATCGGGATGGCCCAGGGTAGAGATGTACAGCTGAGTATAATCAGCGTACTGATGGAACTCTACCCCAAAGCCATGGATGATCTCACCCAGCGGCTTCATATAAATGTTGAACAGAAGGGGCAAGAGCACCGACCCTTGAGGCACCCCGCAAACCAGAGGCCTCAGGGCCAACCTCTGCTCCCCTGCCAACACGAATTGCAAACGGCCAGAGAGGAAGAAGGAGAACCACCGCATAACTGTGCCTCCCACTCCCAACCCCTCCAGCCACTGCAATAAGATACTGTGGTTGACAGTATCAAAAGCTGCCAAGAGATCTAATAGGACCAGGACAGAGGAATAACCTCTGTCATGGGCCCTCCAGAGATCATCCACCAATGCGACCAATGCCGTCTTCGTGCTGTGCCCGGGTCTGAAGCCTGATTGGCGTGGATCCAAATAGACAGCTTCATCCAGGTGCTGGAAAAGCTGTCGTGCCACCACACTCTCAACAACCTTCACCACAAAACAAAGGTTGGAGACGGGACGATAATTAGATAACAAAGTTGGGTCCAGGGACGGTTTCTTGAGGGGTCTCACCACCACCTCTTTCAAGGCAGCAGGCAGATATCCCTCACTCAAGGAAGCGTTAATAATACCCTGAAACCAACCTCGTGTCACCTCCCGAGTGGCCAACACCAGCCAGGAGGGACACGGGTCCAATAAACATGTGGTAGCATTCAGCCCCTCAGTAACCTGTCCACGTCTTTGGGGGTCACAAGATCAAACTCCTCCTAAATGACTTCCCCAAATTCTGCCCCCGACCCCCCCCCCCCAGAGTTGCCCATTCAGAGTCCAACCCGTCCCGGATCCGAGTGATTTTATCCAGCAGGAAATTCGAAAAGTCCTCAGCTCGTCCCTGCAAGGAGTCCTCCCGCGCTCCCCCTTCCAGGAAGGAGTGGGTCACTCTAAACAGGGCAGTCGGGCGGTTTCCTGCGGACGCAATAAGTGTGGAAAAGTGAGAACGCTTTGCCACCCTTATCGCCACTAAATAGGTCTTAATATAAGACCGTAATAGTGTTCGGTCGGGTCCGGAGCGAGTAGTCCTCCAAATACTCTCCAGGCATCTTTTCTGGCGCTTCATCTCCCTCAGCTCCTCGGAGAACCAAGGGGCTGAGCAAGAGCGGCGCCAGGTCAGAGGCCGCAAGGGCATGACCTGGTCCAAGGCCCCAGCCACCACCCTATCCCAGGTGGCAATCAGGCCCTCAACAGAGTCGTGTGCTTGAACATCGGGACATGGCCCAAGCTCCAACAGGAACCTATCTGGATCCATCAGGTGCCTGGGGCGGTACCAACGTATTTGGTCCACGTCCCTGTGATGGGGGGGAGCAGCCTGGAAGTCCAGCCTAAGGAGCAAATGATCTGACCATGACAAGGGCTCAACAAAAACGTCCCCAAAACCAAGATCATCCTGCCACTGTCCAGAGACAAAAACCAGATCCAGGATGTGACCCCCAATGTGAGTGGGCTCCCTAATTAATTGGGTCAGGCCCAAGGCTGTCATGAAAGCCAAGAACTCCTGAGCAATCCCCAAGTCCCCGCCAGCCGAAGGCAGGTTGAAATTCCCCATGACCATCAGCCTGGGGGTCTCAACTGCCAGGCCGGCTATGACCTCGAGGAGCTCAGGCAGAGCCAATGTCACATAGCAGGGAGCCAGATATGTGATCAATAGGCCCATCTGAATCCCCAGAACCACACTTTACAAAAAGGGACTCACATCTGGTCGTCTGAGGAACAGTGGATTCCCTAGGACCCAGATCCTTCCAAATAATCACCGCAACCGCCCCCCCACCCCTCCCCTGGGCCCTCGGCCGATGAAAGACCCAAAACCCAGCTGGGCACATCTCCACCAGAGGGACATCCCCCTCTTGTCCCAGCCAGGTCTCAGTAATGCCAGCCAGGTCCACACACCCCTCCGTAACAAGATCGTAAACAACGGGGGCTTTATTCACTATGGACCTGGCATTGCATAACATCAGCCGGAGGCCCGGGGCCCGATCATTCAAACAACTCAGGGAGCAAGACCTGACCTGGGGGCCGGAGCACACCACCACTTGTAAACAGCGGGGGCGAGCTCCCATAACTTGATAAGGCCCCCTGTCAATGCCATACCTGCCTCTCCCACTGATCATAGAAATGGCCCTTTCCTCCCCCCCCCCAGAAAAAATCCCCATCCTCGATCCGACCATCCCTGGTCCCAAAACCCCCCAACCGCGCGTGAACTCCGGTTTGGCCTTTTTTCCAGAAGGGTTGTCCCCCAAACCCTGTCTGACCACCCTCCCTAACCCCTTTAAGAATTTGGAAATAAATAAACGTAATTGGGCGCATTTCCTTTGAATGTGCCACCTCTCCGGATTCCAAAGTCCGTCATCGTGGTATGCTACAGAAAGGTCGGGGGGCTGCCTCAAGGAAAGGGAGATATTCCTGAATGCCCTCAGGTCTGCCGCTGAGTAAACAATTGGGCTGGCCACACGGCGTCCAGCAGATGCAGTTGTTAATGACTGAAGTCGAGGTTGGAGAGGAGAGGGGCCAGTTTGAGGACTGAACCCTCCAGATATCCCGGTTAACAAATCATAACCCTGTCCTCGACATCGTCGCCAGCATTGATAAAAACAAGATCGGGAAGGCAACAAGTTCATTCCAATTGATGATGTCAGCCAACACCGGAGTTCTGATCTTAGTCACCAGGGCCGGCATTGTCCTCACATTAGGCACCCCCACCACTGGGCCAGACAGAACTAGGCCAGGCCACCGCCGCCGACATCGTCACCGCCGGCGAGGTCTTCGGGCCACCGTCACCGTCTCCACCCCCGGCAGGGCCACACCAACCAAGGACGCCACCGCCACTTGGGATCCCGCCGCTGGAGCAGTCGTTCTCTCAGAACCCGGACCCACCAGACAACGCCAAGGCCATTGAGAACTCGCTCTTGGCCCTCTCCACGTTGTTGGAACTCCTGGCAGGGCTGGCTAGGCCCGGGGCAATAGCCCCAAAGCCTGCCGCTCCAAAAGGTCGGGCAAACCCATCGGTGTTGGCTCCGACCCTCCATGCCATTGCCATTGCCACGGCAATCCCAGCCCACAAAACAAGGGCCCAGGCTGCAGGGCCGGTCGAGGTCAGATCAAGGCCTCCAAATAGCCATCGAATCGCTCCCAATCTCCAGAGCCTTTTTTGCAAGAATAATTTGTCCTTGATTACTTTCTTCCAATTCTTTCAAGTCATTATTTCTTTTTAACTAACCATATATTATCACTTGTCTTTCATGATAACTTTTAATATGTTAAATGTATTGATAAAATTTTACATTCATGGGACCTATACAATTCAGATTCCATGCATGGAGGGCAATCACTGCCTGCTACATGATATGGGGGCCCATTTCTATAACTACATCGATCCTTTCACATCAAAACTAGACATTGTAATTTGCCACATTAGGGGCAAGAACTGGAGGAAAAAAACTCTGAAATATGTATATAGTCACCGATCAAGATGAAAAGAGCTGGTGATTTTTGATGTTATTTCCATTGGGCACTTTGTTTCATTCAGTTTTCACTATTTTTCCCTGTTGATGGTAAAGAAGGTACATTTGTCTAATCCAAACTCCATTGCAATAACTTGGCTATATATACAGTCAGTGCTGATCAGCTATTCTACTTCAGATTATGGTTTTCCATACAGCTTCAGATCATTCATGTAAATGGATAGCCTGGCAAATGTTTTTAACATTTGATAGCAATGGCTTGACTACTATTACTGGAAGAGGAATCAATACAATGATAAACAGTAGTGGTGACAATGATTCCTCTTTTGATATTAATTCCTCCCAGTCTATTATCATTGAATAATAACTGTGTCTTCCATTGTGCCATAGATCTTTGCATAAAGTTTGGATGTTTCTACTAATTCCTCTTATTTCTAAGCACTTGATTACTCAATCCTGGCAGGGGATAAAATGGCATCTTATAATCAATCCACGTTTGAGTTGATCTTCCTTCTCGCAGTTTTCCAGAATTGTTGGTCAGTTAGGAGTTAATCTTTTGTTTCTCTGCTCTTTGGGCAGTTTTCTTTTTGCTCAGGTAGAAAGAATTTGTTTTCAGCTGGATGCTATTGGACTGCATCAATTACCACATCAGTGGTAATTTGCAAGTTGCTGGTAAATATGGTGGTAGTACCCCTTTCGTTGGAACTTTGCTGACATCAATTGCCAGTTTGCCTCTAAAGTCTAAGTTACTTCTGCCAAGACTTGAATTTCTTTATCCTGGATAGGCCTTTTTAGTTCTTCCAATTCTACTTTTATGAAGACTTTATTTCCTATTATAAATTGACATTGATCTGCTCTTCACGGTTGTGTTATTTCTGGATGTTGTTCTTTCCAGAACTGATACATTCTTTTCAGATAGTCTCTTCTAGTTGGAACTGATTTGTAGTAACAGTGCAGTAAATTATTTGTTTGTTTTTAATCTTTGTACATTTATGATAGGTAAACAACTTTTTTTTCCAGAAGTCTTGCATCACTGGCTTTGGTTGGTCAGACAGCAGTCCTAAGGCCCATAGTTCATTTGTCACCAGATGTTCAGGAACTCCAACACCTAGCATGGTCTTTGTTGACCTAGGCAATGACCGATCTGATATGGATTTTTGTAAATTATATTTCATCATATTCTTTACACAAGGGACACTCTTCAGCTGGCTCCTCTGATGAGACTGGATGGTTGAACCTCTGGCCTAGTTATCATCTTCCTCAGAGTAAGCTATCCCCACAACCACATCAAGGTAGGGCATCATTGAGCATTTTTATTATTATTTCCTGCCTTATTTTACACAACTCAAAGCAACTTACATAAATGTTTTCCGCAGATACAGGCTTGTGAAGTGGATTGGGCTATGAGAGAGTGACTGGCTCAAAATCACCCAGCTGGCTTTCATACTTAAGAGAAGAACGCATAGTTTCCTGGTTTTAATCTAGCATTTTAAACATCTTTATCACTAGACCAGGTTGGCCTTTCAGAGATGTTTGAATGCAAAAGTGCCTTGCATTCAAGAAGCTTTTCCAGAAGGAATTTTGGAAGAGAGGGGGAAAGAGCCAGAACTATATTTCTAGCCAATTAGCAATCTAAAAACCAGGATGTCACAATTAATGAAAGATGCTCCAAATATTTCTTTTGTCCTCCATCAAGGACACTTTTAACCCATATTTTAAATTATTAAATGGTTTCTCACTATACATAGACCCAAGATGGTTCATGAAGCAAACCTACAAAGAAATCAATCAAGAGCTACAAAATTGTTCCAAATAAAATATACCCATTTATCAATTGCACGAAAATCATGAATATTTATGCCATTAGTAAAAAATAGGATAGCACTTGTGTCACAATGGACTATCAGATGCCAGTTGGTAACCATGGAAACCAATGGGCAGCAATAGTTAGTCACCTTTGTGTGCAACCTGAAACATTCTCAGGTGGAATCTAATGTGAAAATCTGTTTTCTACTGTTCCAACAGGCTGTAAGCAAAGATGGTTTCTTAATTAGGATGTATGTTGAAAGCGGGGGGAAGGAATCATACGTTATCAGTTTCTATTTCTGGGCATTGGGTCAAAAAGACAGATTGCAAGAAGAATGGCCACCACAAAGGTAGATAGCTTTGACATGACTCAAATTCATCACCAAGTAATATATAAACTATTTAGTTAGGTTCCAATGGACAGTCTACAAATGATTTGTATCAGTCATGTATCTTTTATTTCATATATAACTTTTATTCAAGAAGTTTTTCCAAAGAGTAAAAACAATGCACATTGTAAGTTAAAGATCAGAGAAATAGAGAAAAGTAATAGCACAAGTGAAAAAGAAAGAAAAGGAGATAGAAAAGGGAGAGAAAGACAGAATAAGAACAAATAATAAAGAAATGACTTCCAATCTTAACAGCAGTTTATATTTTATCGTCTTTGACTAAAGTTACATTGAAGATTCCTTCTTTGCATAATCCCTATATAATCATCAATAGACAATAAATTATATTTACACACCATTCAAAAAAGACAATGAAAGGTTAAGAAGGAAACAAAAAGATCAGAACACATCCTCTACAGCAACCAACTCCCAAATAAACAGGGATTAACACTTGTCAAAAAATTGAGCAAAAAATGATACCCTAATCAAGAAACTACCAACGGGAAAACCACACCCCTATTAACACTGGCTGGGCAAGCTTTACATAATTTGAAATAATATTGATGGAAAAATGCATCTTTAAATTGTCATTATGATGCTTCCATCTTTTATTTCATATATGTGTTTTCTTTTTCTTTCTTCAATTTATATACCAATGTTATATCCTTTTTTTAAACCTATCTAACCATAAAATCTCTTTCTCATATTCATCTTCATAATTGTCCCAAATGTGCTTTCTCAGGAGGCAACTGGACTTTCTTGTTTTTTTCTTTGAAGACATTTTGCTTCTCAACCAAAAAGCTTCTTCAGCTCTGACAGAATAGTGGGGGATGGAGGATTTATATTTCTTCCACTATCCTCTCAGAGCTGAAGAATTTTCTTGGTTGAGAAGTGAAACATCTTCCAAGAAAAAATAAGAAAATTCAGTTGCCTCCTGAAAAAACACCTTTGAGACAACCATGTCCTGAATGACTGAGAATCTTTACAGACATCTTCATGATTAAATTTCAATAATAGTTTATACACTTTTGCAATAAAGTGATCATTATTGGTATATAAGTTTTTTCAAAGTCAGTCTGTTGATCTGTAAAATCAAAATTCTTTTTATCTCATTTAAATCTTTTAAACAATTGTACATAAAGAAATTATAACTCTCGTTTTCCAATTCCTCTCTTGTTTTAAGTCTAAAATCCTGTTTCACCAAAAATCAATAAAACAACATAAGTCAGCCAAGCTTGTTTGGTTGTCATTTCCCTTCTTTAAAAAAAGGATTCTGGAAATGACACCCATAAAATCAATTTAGGAAATATGTTTGATTTGTATTTCTTTCATATTTTCAGAATGTCTAACAAAATGATTCTTAAACACTATATTAATTTTCATAGTCTCATGCCTATAAATAACAATTGCAACGATCTTTTATTTTGTAGATGTTTCATTACCCAAACTAGGTAACATCATCAGTTCCAGATTACAGAACTAGCATTGATAATCTTACCTACTTTGAATAATGAAACCTCTGCAAGAAAACAACCAAGCTCAGAGAGCACCAAGGACCCCTTATTTCAACCCTCAACTACAACTATTCTCCTTTATTTTTTAGAATCACCCAAGGTTGCATCCACAAACAACATGATTTAAAGTATAATTTCAAATCAAATAAGGTTAACCCAATCCTTTATTTAGCATCCTGAAGCAATGCATATTTAATTCTTAGTTTTTTCCTTTGGCACACAAATTTAGAAATACATTTTTGCAATTGTTTAAAAACATTATTAGTATTGTTTAAAATAAATACATTCTTGATAAAAGAGTCAATTTTATAACTGAAATTCTATCTTAATATGTACATTTTGATTTATTACATCGTTTCACATATTTTTTTTCTGAAAAAACATATAATTTTGATTGTTCAATGCTACTCCTAAATATTTAACCTTCTTTTCAATTTTGAAATCAGTTTTTGCCATTAATTTCTCGTAATTTTGTGTGTTCATATCTTAACCAAATTCTTTGGCTTCTGTTTATTAACCTTGAATCCAGCTAATTTATCAAAAACCTTCAAAAGTCTTCATCAAGCATTCTATATCATTTAGGGGCTCTTGCAAAACCATAACTAAGTAATCAGTAAGAGCTGTCACTTTATACATCTCAAGATTTTAGCACTATCTCCATTTTGTAAACATGACTAACCACATTCTTAGCTATCCAAAATATATCGATTCTTGAGAAAAATCTATGTATTTCAGAAAAGTAAGCGTATACTTTTGAAACTTAATTTTTATATCTCCATTCACTTAGGCATTAAATTATCATATTAAAATAAATCTTTTTGTAATTCACCTTGCATCATTTTGTTGTCTTTCTCGGAAGTTCTATCCCTTTGAGAACAAATTATTCCATTCCGGTCTTCCGTGAAATACTAACTTTCATGTGGTAAGTTAGTAATGTATCTTTCATTTCTGAACAGTGTGTCATGTTAACACACTGGATACCAAAGAGAAACCCAATTAAACACAAAATGAAACATTTATCTCTCCCACTTTTTTTATGGTGACACTTTAAATCCCCCTTGTCCAAGACTAGTACCTCTAATGCCTTCTTAAAGAACTTACAATTGAGCAGATCTTGCTGAATGGCAACTAGAGCATAAAATGCTTCAAGCTGAAAAAACTTTGCAGCCATTGCTATAATATAAAAATAGAGGCGAAGTTTCAAAGAAATTAAACCTATTAGTGATGACCAGTCATGAAGGTTACCTCTGATATAAGTAATAATAAGTCTCTGAATACAAACTGCTGAAGAAGAATAAGTGTGCCAGGGAACTATTATAATCATAACCTGCTGGTGGACATCTCAGAGGTTAAAAAGAATTGATTGGATAAGATCTAGATCTTATAAAAAAAATCTAGTACTTGGCTTTTCCTAGAGTACAGCACTTCTATGTTTCAATGCACCTCTACAAAGATGTTGTTACTGCATATCGAAATGTTTTATGTCAAAGGACCTTTAGATTATATTTTTTTTCTAAAATGTTTTTGTTGGTAATAATGATGATGAGCAGTGGTGGGATTCAATTTTTTTTACTACTGGTTCTATGGACATGGCTTGGTAGGTGTGGCAGGGCAAGGATACTGTAAAACTTCCAGTCAGAGATGGTATTTGCCGGTTCTCCGAACTACTCAAAATTTCCGCTACTGGTTGTCCAGAACTAGTCAGAAACTGCTGAATACCATCTATGATGATGATATGCTTTGGTTGTTATTGAACACATAAATATACCTGTTAGAGTCCAGGAAAGACACAGTACCTTCATTTTTTTTTGCCAGTCTTACTCTCAATAGAATGGATACTTGGCAGCCTTGTCCACTGTCAATAAGAATGTTGGTTTTTCTAGTCCTTACAAAGTAAGCACTCTGGTAATTTGAACATCAGTGTAGTTCTACACTGATAAAAAGATTAGCCATAAGTAGATCAATTTCAAAGTTATGAACTGATATGAACTGTTCAAAAAACAATTTTTAGTTTAGTTTTATATATACCACAAGTTTTTGCCTTTACAATGGCAGAACCTAAGAAACACTAATGAAGCTCTTGTACCGCAAGTAGAAACTCAGTTATGTGATCCCTATGTAACTCCAATGGAAAAACATCTTAATTCTGGCTTTCTGCCTCAGTTTGATTCTCTCTCTCTCTCTCTTTCTCTCTTTCTCTCTCTCTCTCTCTCTCTCTCTCCCTCCCTCCCTCTCCCTCTCCCTCTCTCTCTCTCTCTCTCACACACACACACACTATTGAGAATCAGAGTAGGATACAGTTGTCAGTGGTTTTCCCATCTAGGGTTATCTAAAAGATTTAAAATGGATAAAAATACTTACAATATGGAACAAAGATAGAATTTGAAATACAGTCGTGTACTGATGATGAACATATAATTGCTAAAATGTACAAACTTCTGTTGAAATTTGAAACAGAGGAAGTACAAGCTAAAAAATGTCTGATAAAGTGGGCTAAAAATTTTGGTTATAATATAAAGATGGATCAAAATGTAGTTTAAAGTGTTGAAGGCTATGTTAATTATGATCTCAAAAAGTATTTTTATAAAATGGTTGCTCCATAACTGGAGGTTTTTGGTTGGCCAAATGTCCAGAATAGTACAGGGTAAACTACTTGAGAAAGAGAAAAGAAAGAAAAAGAAAGAGAAAACTCTATTGGCTTCCTTTTGTAAAACCAGCTGCAGGATCCTAAGGACAAGTCTTCTCAGTTGTGGTCCCCTTCATTGGAACAACATCTGTTCAGTAAAACTTCCTGATTTTGAAAACACACCAACTTGATAATAGCTTTTCCAAAACACTTATGGAGTGGAGGAAGGGGGAAGAAGGAGGCCTTCTGCTCTGTGACATATGATGTTTATTTCATGCTCCTATAAAAGCCTTTGGGATTTTGTTTTTGTTTTATTTCATTCATCCAGGACCATAGGAATCAGGTGTTTGCATTTTTCCAATTCAGTTTTGGACTATACTGCTATATAGCTGAAAATTCATAAAGTGCTTCATTAAATTATTTGGGCAGATGGAACTTCAACTGTGACTAATGCAGAACTAACTGAACATTATATTGCTACAATCTTTGCCAAATATAATATCAACATAACTTTTATAGTCTCCAGTGTTTAAATTCTGTTACTAGTGGACTTCTGTCAACATTTAATTTTAGATAAGTTTCATTTTGTAAAATTTTGTATGTAAAATTTATCTCATCTTACTGTTTATGGCTACTAATTGGATTCTTCTTGTGAGCACCAGTATTTCATTTAGACATAAGATGTTCATTTTTTCCCCTTTAAATTAATTTAATTTATATTCAGTTTCTCTATATTTTTCTTCAAGATTAAAAAAAATTAAGACATTGCCACTCGCAAACATCCAAGCAGAACACAGGGAAGGGAGAGAAGAAGTTCCTAACCTAATAAATTCTTGACTTGCTCGTTTGTAACCTCAAAAACTTTACAGTCGCTTTAAATTCCCCATGTGGTAATAGACAAGAAAGCCCTTTCACCTTCCACATATTACTTGACCAGTACAGTCAGTAGCTGACATCCCTTTACTTTTGTATTCTGGATACTATAGCAAAGAAGGATATGAAGACAAAATGAATAGATGAGCCCTAGTTGTCTTGACTTACACTGTATTAAAATAATGTTGAAGTAGAGAATAATTCCCAAGTCGCAACCTGGCAATTTGCTAACTTGTTACAGAATTATTTAAAACATAATTGAAACAACATCATCCTAACTAATTTGCACAAAGGCCTTGCAATGCCAATATGAGCAGATGGAACCTGATAAATATAAAGGTAAAACTGTCAAAAAGCTTTAACTAATAATTCCTTATTAATGGGGAATAACTACCTTGGTTCTCTTTTCCTGTCTTATTTAAACAGCTCTGCGGGCATTAAATAACTCAAGGCCTAAAAACGACAGAATTAGATGCGGCTATAAGCCTGAAATAATTAGCAGACATATACAGTGGAACTGTTCCCGCTTTGAAAATGATTCAAGAGTGCTTTGAAATTTCCACAAACATATCACTTCTCAGCTGGTTCTTTAATGAACATGCTTTTTGTTCATATTTAGCATAAGCCTGAAAAAATAAAAAAGATGCAGTTCCTTCAAGAGTTGCTTTAATGGGTCAGCATCCATTCTTAATATTTTTATTTTGAGGCAGTTCCCTCTAATGTACCCAAGGCTGCCGAATAACTGTTAATTAAATCCAATGAATTAAATCCAATAGAGCTGACTTCTCAGGATGGTATCTAGATAATGGATCTTCTTTCTTTCTCTCTTTTTTTTTGCCACAGCTTATTAAAATGGCAGTTAGGATGCTGTGGAAGTCCAATAGAACTGGCTACTTAGAAGAGCAGAGAGTTTTCTCTCAATTATACCATTGCATTCTCTGCACATTAATCATGATGACACCTATAAACAAATAAAGTCATGAAGCGACCTAGCCATTTGTCTGGATTCCCTGGACCTAAGCACTAAGGAGAAATTTCCTAACAGTGAGAATCATCAACCAGTGGAATAGTTTGCCTTCAGAAATTGTGGGTGTTCCATCACTGGAAGCATTTAAGAAAAGACTGGACAGCCACTGGTCTAGAATGGTATAGAATCTCCTGCTTGAACAGGGGATTGGATTAGAAGACCTCCAAGGTGCCTTCCAACTCTGTTATTCTGTAAATGAGGCCAAAATTGTATAAATCCAACAAAAAATAAACCCTAATCTGACATAACAATGTCTTCTGGATGAGATTGACCAATAGCTAGGTTTGTAAACTTAAGTAATAAAATTTGGTCTAATAAAGTGATAGTCAGAAGCAACCCTTAACACTATTAAGTATTGTTGATGCCCAAATTCATGAAGTGCACATATTGATCTCTTCTTTAGCCATCAATAGTTTCTTAACACAGTTGTAAAATGTGGATTATGGATTATATATGAATATAACAATAAATAAAAGAGCTATAAATATGTGAACTATGATTAAATAAATTCCCTATAGTCTTTTGGGTCAGAAAAAAAATGAAGAAAATATCAGGAAAAGGTTATCAGACACTTGTTTGTCTTCCTGGTAGAAAATCAATGTCTCTTATTCATCCCCTGAATTTGAGCCTTAAAAATTATATGTCACGTAGCTATAGAAAAGCACCCACTAGGTATTGTAAATTTTAAAATGTTCTTAACAGTTACCATGTGGCAATTCATGTCACCGGAGCACAGTGGAAAAAAGCCTTGATTAAACTTTCACTAAACTTTCATATGTATTATTAATATTTTCCCACCATAGCTCATTGTTTTCAAAGAACAAAGCAACATCTAATTTGGTGGCAGATCCTCTTTGTGAAATTAAGCAATTCTGTCTAAAGACTCATTCACATTTTAGTGTTTTGTTTTTCCAAAATGTGTCCCTTCTAGTGGAACATATGGTTAGCTTTTCCCTAACCTTAATGGGCTGTTTATTGTGCTCTGTCTGAAAAGCTTCTTTTACTTTCTCTTCAAGCAATGTCATGCTCTGAGAGTTTTGTTTGCTGTGTCTGCTTTTTATCCTTCTGCAGTAGGACTTTAAAAACAAAAGTTGTTGGCCAACAAACTATGTTTAAACCATCTTGGTTCATTTTCATTGTGTGATACTCTACAATCAAAAGATACATGATGCATAATGATAAACTATTAAAAACCTAATGCAACATATACTTTGGAATGTTTATTTGGCTACTAATTGAAGTACCTAGTATTTGTGTTTTATTCCTTTCTTTCTTCAAGTCTGAAAAAAAGTATCACTGATGGTGGAAGGACTATAAAACAGTGGCTTTTTTTAATCCATTCCCTGCCTTATTCTGTTTTGTGCATGCATAAATATGTAAGAATCATATTAAAGATTTCGTGTTCATGGTTTGTCCAGAAGTTTAAGTAGGTATAAAAGAAAAATTTTCAAATAAGTTCAATAAGCCATTTTGATTTTGCATATGTTTCCATCATTTATAAAAAATGAACAAGAATGGATTCTCCTGATGCTGCCTAAAGACATTAATAGTACTGAGTAAAACCTGTGAAAAGCTTATTATTGGGGAGTAATAGGTCAAAGCAGGGTTTTTGATGAAGTCATATAAATTCTGAGTTCATCTTTGTCCATGGCTGAGCAGTGTGATTCTGTCTGATCCTTCTCAGCCTTGTTACGCTTCAGCTTTTTTTTTCAAACAAACTTGTGATAAAGTAAAATTTAGGAATGCACATTAAAAAGGGGTATATAGCTATATAATACAATATGACTAATTGAATATATATTTTTGGGAAGGATTCAGAATCTTTTGGGATGTAGCCTCATTAACCCTGAAGAAATTCATTTTAGATTATTGAAAAGAAAAACGGATGCCAACATTTGAAAAATGAAGTTAAAAGGTGTGAGAGAATGAATTGAAAGTCATGGCCTCTTAAAGAGATTTATTTTGAAAGTAAGGTTGTATTTGTCAAAACAGTTATAGTTAATGTTATTGTCATAATAACCTAGGTGTCCAGGGACTCTGGTGATTCTTCTTAGCAGTGGCAGAGGTGGTATTCAGCAGGTTCTGACCAGTTTTGGAGAACCAGTGGTGGAAATTTTGAATAGTTCAGAGAACCAACAAATCCCATCTCTGACTGGAGATTTTAGAGTATCCTTCCCCTGCCACGCCCACCAAGCCACAGCCACAGAACCGGTAGTAAAAACATTTGAATCTCACCACTGAGCAGTGATAATGCTAATTGAGAATGAGAAATATATTTATCTAGAAAAACAGTTTATTTGAAATAAAACTACAACAAACAACCATCAGTTCCCCTTTCCTGCCTGTGAAGTGATTCACTAAGAAACCAAATTTATCATTTCAATGTTCCTGGTTTTGTTTCTATTTCTTAAGAGATGATGAAAAAACATAATAGTTTCTTGATTAGAATAACCTTTTTGACCTATATCTAATGAAAAGTGAGTTTTTAAATTTAGGATTGGAAGAAACCTGATGAAATTTAGAATTTTTTAAAATATCATTTAGAATTTCTTTATCATTTAAATACCTTTTAAATACCACATCTTTTTAAAAAGGAGTTGAATGATAGCAATAAAATGTTAATAACTTAATGACACAGGAAAAATGCAAGTAGAAGACTCTTCTGCTCTACATTGTTGTGACAAATCCATTTAATTATACAATAGATCAACGTCTTCTGTCTATTTTGTCCATTACTTAGCATTTTGCATTGCTTGTACTATAAGAACCAGACGTAGATCTTAAATAAAGAGCAGTTGTTCCAATGGATGTGCTAACAGACATGTAAAGAAATGAATAGAGTACAGCTTTCTCCATGCCATCATCATAGTCTGAACATCAGAAAAGTTCACTGTTACATTTAGGATCCTATAAAGGCCTCTGGGAATAATTCAGCTATCAGAGATTTGAATTACCTGGTCTGCTACATTCCTTTTTAATACAACCTACCATTGTACACTTAAGACTGAGAAAAAGTGGTCCAGGGCTCCTTGGTGCTTTCTGAGATTGCTTGTTTTCTTGCAGACATTTCATTACCCAAACTGATGAGGTAATATCATCAGTGCTAGTAAGGAGTGTGGTTTGTAGTCAGTTTATATTCTAGTGCAGGTGGGGATGATCAGAGATTCTTTAATTGGGCTGTTTACTTTTGGCTTCTTTGGCAGTTTTTTGCTTGAGATAGTTTACTTGTTGATCTGATGTTAATCTTGGAATTAATCTATGCTGATCTGGGTACTTATTGTTGGTGAAGAGGTGCTTGGGTCTTTTTATTCCTTTTTTGACTGGTTGGATTGTCTCTCTTGCATAGTCTATAGATGTTGTTAATGTCTATGTGTCTATTGATGGCTAATTTGTCAGTGTCAGGCTCCTAGAAATTCCCTGACATTTTTGGACATGGCTTGGTCTAGGATGGTCACGTTTTCCCAATTGAAACTATGGTTAAATCTGTCTGTAAGTGCACCATCGTGCCTCCCGTCCCTGTCCTATTGTCCCCATTTATTTGTGCCTATTTCCTGTATTCTTACTCATGTTTATACTTACATCTATTATCTTGTAAGCGATTGACAAATCAAATCATATGAATAAAAAATAAATATGTTTTGAAATTAAAGTGTTTTCATCATGTCTTCTGACTGACTTTATGGATGCATTCTACCAGCCACCTTTCTAAACAGGGGTGAATTAAAGGCATGTTTTTACAACTCAACTTATAAAGTAATTGGTCACATCCTGTCAGCTGTTGCAGTTAAGTTTAATATATATGACATATAATGCTACTCAATGTTCTCAGGTTTTGTCCTGAAGTTACAATTTTCATGTTCTTCATGTGTAAACTTAAGTATCAATAGTTGCTCATAATGATAATTTTGTTTTGCATAATGGTCAGAAAGCATGAGCCTTTGAATAATAGTGTCCCTCTCATATATCTTTCTGTGTTTCTTTGGTGCATTGGCTGAATTCCCACCTAATATTCCAAAGAGCTCTTGACCTAAGGTCTCCCCTTCAGAGAAATTGTTAGAGCATGACTTGATTTCACGTTTAATTTTCTTTTATTTTTCTTTTTTTGAGCTGTACTTCTCTTAAAATTGCAAATAAGACGACTACAATATTACAATGACCCAGCGGCCTTTCCTTTATCTTCATTGACTTGTCAGGGTCAACACTAGCTTTTGCAGCTTAAGGTAATTTACTAGAGTTTAAAAACATAGCCGGTGCTACTTTCCACTTTAAAGGCCAGCAAGTTCACATCAGATGGGAAACAACAAGTTTTTCCTCTGTTATTAAAGGCCCATGGAAGTTGGGAACCTTGATCAAGAAATTCTGTTTTACTCTAAGTACGGACACATCCGCAATTCTTGATCACAGGGTGTCAAACTCGATTGTGCCATTTGCCTTTGCAGAGCTGGGCTGGGTGTGGCCTCTGCGTGACACATCTGGCCCACAGGCCACCAGTTTGACAGGTCCGTGCTAGATTTACATCATTTTCTCATTTCATCTTCTGTCTGCAGTTTCTTTCTAAAGTCAACTTGAATAGCTATACTCATTTCCTTTGATTTAAGTCTAGTTTTCTAATGATGCATTTTTGAATGATGCTTCTAATATGATTCATTGGAGTACTTTTTTCATATTTATAGATAAACATATCCAACAAAAAGTAATGCAGCATTCTGGAACATTTGAATATGGAAGAATTTGTGTTTAAGTTTATATATTGATTCAGTTCTTCTTCTGCTGTCAGTTACTGCATATGACATTCTGTCACATAGAAATGGGAACGCACATATGTTATGCTTTACATATGCCTTTTTCCAAGCCAGCACTATCCACAGTATTTCTAAACACTAGACAACTCATGATCCATTGGGACATTGTTTCAGAGATATTTCCTTAATGAAGCAGAGAAAAGCACATGGTTAGAAAACCAGTGGGAACAGAAGCAACTTGAATTGAATTTCCTTGTGGGAAGCTGTCAAAGAGCATTAGGAGATTTCCTTCCCCTCTCCCTTTCCTTCCATCCATCCCTCTTTTCTTTCTTCCCTGTCTCCCTTTCTTCCTTACTTTCCTTGGTATTCCTTCCTTTCTCCCTAAATTTCTGCTGTTTTCCCCATTTACGTTTACTTGTGGGAAGCTTGCAGGGAGAAAGTCACTGGGAAAGTCAGTGCAGGAAGTTGCAAGGTCAGTAGGCAGATGAGTGGCTGTTGATGGGACAGAGAGAGCAGATTGCACCAAGATGTAGATTGAGTGTAGGTGCATGAGAGATGCAATAGGAATTGGGGAGGGTGTATGGGGTGTAACATCAGTTGAAAGATACACAGTGGTATGGAGAAGTATGAGGGTTGCAAAGGGTGTGCAGGTGAGGTTCATAGTTTGGGAAGGTTCACATGGTGTAAAAAAAA
Source organism: Bungarus multicinctus (assembly GCA_023653725.1). Lineage (NCBI taxonomy): Eukaryota > Metazoa > Chordata > Lepidosauria > Squamata > Elapidae > Bungarus > Bungarus multicinctus. The sequence goes on from CM042846.1 coordinate 12,405,749, forward strand.
TGCCTTATAGGTCAGATAAGGCATGCAGGGGTGTGCAAGTCGTGCTGCCTGCGTCAGGGGCAGCGTGTGCATGCTGCAAGAGCCATGAAGGATGCATAAGTGTCACATGGGCCTGGGAGGGCCCATATGGAGGAACATAGCTCAGGAAGGGTGTGCAAGATGTGCATGAGCTGCCCTGAAGGTCGGGGAAGATGCATGGAAATGTGATGCATACTGAGGGGAGCCAGTTGGGTAGGGTGCACAGGGATGTGCAAGGGGTTCTGCAAAGATCTGAGAGGTCAGGAAGGTACATGGGGATTCACGGGGGTGCGTGAGATGTACTGTGCAGGTCAGAAAAGTGCATGGGGGGGGAGCAGTGCAGGTCAAGTGACACCAACAGTATGAGGATGCCATATCAGTTGGGAAGGATGCATGGGATGTATGAGAGGTGCCACATGAATTAGGTAGGGAACCTGGGGTTCTATAGGGATGCGCAAGAAATATTGCATAAGTTGGGGAGGATGCAGGGAAGACAGTACGGCTCGGGAAGGGTTCATGAATGTTTCTACCTCCCTTCCCCTTCCAGCAGGTAGGTAAGTGGCTCCTGCTGGCTGGAGAGAAGAGTGAGGGATTGCTTGAGGGGCCAGGAAACTGTCAGGGAATATTTAAAATGACCATGTGACCATAGCTGCCTACAAGAGCACCAAAGCAATGGGACCCAGCAACATTGAAGGAAACAGAACTTCTCCAAATTTCATTCCCCTGGGAATGAGTCCAGTTATTCTGTAAATTAGCCCAATTGAGTTCAATAATTATTGCCCTATACTTCCAGTTTTGCTCGCTTTCAGATTACAAATAATTTTAATAGTATATAGATGTTTTCATAGTGTCCAAAAAGGTCCCTTTTACACCTAAAAGCTAAACAAATTATTATTTTATCTATATTTTAAAATCCAAGCTTGGTTTTTAAAATGATAATCACTTCTGTTTGTCAGTAGAAAATTCAGCTTTGAAAGCAATAAAAGGGAGAAGGTAACTTTTCTATACCAAAATTGCTTGCCATTGCTGTCATAGTTAAATTTATGTTCTTTTTATTGCTGTTGAAATGTAGGAATCTGGAATGAAATACAAACATTTGCAAGTTAATCATTATAGGACATGATTAAATTATACTGAAGAAGCCTCAAAGCAGGTGCAAAGGCAAAAGGCCATTAGAAAGCCAAATCTTCCTCCAGTTAGCCAAACTAAGAAGATACCAATACCACTGAAAAGTTTCTACAATCTGAAACTGAAAAGGACTTAACTTTACTCTTAGTCATGCAACAGTGGCAGGCTTGATATTGCTGCCACCAAGTGGTGAATTTACTGATTTGTATATACACAGTGTGAAAGCTGCCAGTTCTTTAGCTTTTCGTACACATAGAGTTCTTTCCAAAGAACCTAGGATGTCATAATGTACTGATGTCGTATATGTGCAGATCCAAGCAGTGTAGCTCCTTACAATTGTCAAGTGGAAATGTTGTTAATGTGCAGATTTTCTAAGTGCTGTCCAATATTTTTTTGGTAACACACACACACACACACCATGGCTGCTTTGAGCCATAATCATTCAAGTTCAGTTTTCAGATCTTGATACTTGGTGCTGTTCTATTCTTTTGTCTTCTATTCTATGATACCTTGATAGTACAATTATCAACATTTTCTCCTTTTGAACTGTTGTGTGTTATGAACAAAGATTTTATTTGTATTAGAAATCTCACAATATTTTAACCTTTTCTATTCCTTTTTTATTTTATATCCCACCAATGTTCAAATATTGGTATATATTTTTTTTTGCAGATATCACAGTGAATCATTTTGGCAGCTCTGTTATTTCATTTATAATCAGTTTATACAATTGCCTTGCAGGGGTTTTTCCTGCTTTTTTGCATAAGCTATTGTACATACTGAATCACTTGATGATTTTTCAATTCTGGCTTTGACTACATTAGTCTGAATAGTTCAAATAACTTGCTCTTCAGTAGCGAAATCAAGCCTTCAGTTTCTTTTTTTAATATTCCAGTTGTAACCCATTATCAGATATTGTCTTTATCTACTTTTCCCTTAATCTTTTAACTTCCCACTTTTAACTTGCATCAATGTTTGTTCTTGGCTGTCTTTTATATAAAATCAGTCAATGCACACTTTTCTACTTTGACAGTTCATTTGACCTGGAGTAAACCTCTGCCCCCTTTTCTGCAGAGCAGGTATAATCTATCAATATTACTACAGGGATGCAATGCATAATGAATAGTTATCAGTTTTCTTGAGGTTTTTTTTTTTGGTTCAAACTGCTTAGTACAGCTTGTGTCCAGGTAAATCCAGCAGTGTATCATATTGTATAAGGGTATGGTCCAGTTCAAATGAGCAATTGAAACTATGAGCAAATTATTGCTTCTTATTATTGAACATTTCTTTTCTTCTTACCACCATACACTTCTGTTTTGAGTTTCTACTTTCCATTCAATTAATTTAGGGAAGCAATTAATGGGAAGATATATTTCCAGGAAAATACCCAGAAAGGATGGGTGACAAACAACACACTGGATTTTATAAGAACAATTTTAAAACCAATAATGTTTATAAATAGTGGACGTATTATATATAGGCCCTTGAATCATTTGGTTTCAACATGAGGATCACAATTATCAATATGTTGAATTGAAATGTAGTTCTAATATGAAGCTGCAGTCTTACATGTATCATGATTGGAAAAATGCTTTAGACTTCAGCAAATATAACACCCCTCTTCTATTGATGGGTTAGAAGCTTGGGGATGATGTGGAACATATAAAAAAAAGCATACTATCAATGGAGATCTGCACTCAAACCTTCAAGTCTGATCAAGCCACCTGATCAAATGAGATTAAGTTGTTTAAGACTTAACTTTTAAGTTATTTCTAAAGGTGAATAAATGTGAGGATTATAATCTCTATACAAAATTTCATTTTAATATATTACAAAATATGGCAGAATAAATGCTAGCACAAATCCTATTTTAAAACCAATTCTCTTGATTTAGAATGCTGATTTTTTTTTTCTGCTAATACTTATGATTGGCAAACTAGGATCATCTACATGAGGCAGGTGTCAGAAAATTCAATGGACTCTTGAAGTTTGCAGGATGCAAATTAAATTGTTGGGGGGGAAATATCCAGCGACATCTACATATCCATACCAGTCATAGATGAGAAAGCTAACTTTGGGATGAAGATTGAAAGCTGAGTGGATAAGAATAGAGAATTCTAGAGATGGCTTGATTATCAGGAATACTGAACAGAATAATTCCAATTTTGCAGCATCTTGTCCCAGGTCCTGCTTATATAGTATGTTATTATTTTAAATCATCATCATCACCATTCTCTGAAAATCTACTGATGCTGAAGCTTCTTTAATATCATAAGAAAAATACATTCTTTCTAAATTAGGTAACGACTGCCCAGTCTCTAGAAATTTAAGGCAGAACAAGGCACTTTTAAAGAGGGAATTGTACAACTAGGTCTAAATGTATATTATATCAATTGGCGAAGCACTCAACTAATGATCAGCAGGACCTAAAAGTTGTAAGTGAACTTCTCTTTACTTACAGGAACAGAACCCAACACAATGTTATTCCCAAATAATACCCATGTTAGTTTGGACGGAGGGTGAAAGGGTGATAGGTAGAGATGGCAGGAAAAACTACTCCCAATAAATAATCAAGAAGAATTCCAATTTGGACTTAGCTTCCTAGTTAGTTAGTTAGTTAGTTAGTTAGTTACAAATAACTTAAGAGGGTGAACATATCGAACACACCTTCCTCCTCATAATTTCCCCACAACAACAACCCTGTTTGGTAAGTGGGCTAAAAGAGAATGACTTTAATCAAAATTACCTGAGCCCAAAGTCACCAAGCTGGCTTTCATGGTTATGATGGAACTTGAATTCATGGTCTCCTGCTTTCTAGCCTGATACCTTAACCATTAGACCAAACTGAATCAGAATATCCAATGTATACCAGTTCAATGAAAATTGACCTTAATCTAAATTACCTGAGCCCAAAAGTTCATTTTTCTGTTCTGTCTTTGGATTATAGTACCACAATGGAGATGGAGGTAGTAGTGAAAGAAACTACAGAATGCACAATAACTGCAAATGAAAAGCAAATCGGGGAGCATGGCTACTACAGTATGGTTTTATTTAGCATGGAAACATGGAATGTACATCATATGGAGCAATACACACCCATAAGCGAAAGGAACCTTTAAAGGACATCTCTCTAGGCAACCTTTTTGCAATAGACAAACCTTTTCATTCCAGTTAGACAGAAACAATGGACATGCCCCTATTTTTTTTTTTTAAAAAAAAAAGTTGTGAAACAATTGAAAGGAGTAAATATAAAACACCCAAAGTTTTAAAATATGCACTCCTCAACCCAAAGTACATTCTTAAGATCCCTCTCTGAAGTGATATTTTCTCTCCCGGCCCACAGATAGTTCTCAGTTTGATGATGTTTTGTATAGTACAGAATTTATAGTACAGGCACAAATAAAGTTATTCAATGCATTTATTTTAATTATATCCAAAGTTCTGTCGATCAAGCTTTAGTCTCATCTTTTTTTTCTGCCCCAAAGAGAACCACATTGCATTCTTCCCTCTTTTTCCTAAAGTTCTGACATTGTTTTCTTCCCCGTTTCATTGACATTTTTTGCCAGACAAAGATATAGATGGTGGCATTGGAAATCTATGAGAGTTTTCAGGGGAAAGAACACCATAGTTGACAAATCAAGAAATGAGTGTCTGTTTCAATTACTTGCATTAAATGGACACCATGTCTATTCTGCTTATTAGAAGCATGTTGAAGAAAATAGTGGGAACACTGGGACTGAGACACAAATTTATACCAGTTTGTATGGATAAGAAAAAGGAATCAGAGGAAAGGTTTCACTGTTTAACCTAATAAGAAAGGGAAAGGCAAGATGAAGTGATGGATTATCTAGTGCTAGCTGATGGGCCCCTCAAGTTGGTGGCACTCAACATGCTATGAAGTTTATGTTTCTGCCTTTGTGACATCTCATTGTTGATGTTGTCATGTAAGAAAAGACAATCCAAAGCTGCAAAGACAGAATTAAAGGGAAAGATAGAACATAAGAAGCATGAACGGAGGAAAATACAGTAAAAGATGAAATTAATTAACTGAACATTGACAATCTTGGGCATCAACAAGTTGAAATGGATTGGAATTTGATAATTTCAGTTAGAGGATCATACTGTTTACTACTCGAGATACAAGAAACACTATTGTTTTCATAGTTATAAAGGATATAGCAAGAATTGTACAAAGGTACATTGCAGTCCATGACTGAATATATCAATTAAATTTTACAAGTGACCATTTAATATGGTAATGAGCCAAGTTTATGATCCAACCACTGACAGAAGAGGAGGCTGACAAATTTCATGGTCAATCTGAAATCAACAGACCATTGAAACAAGATATATTCTTTGTACAGGTAGTCCTTGACGTACAACAGTTCTTTTACTGACTGTTTGAAGTTACAATAGCATTGAAAAAATTATTAAAATATTAAGGAGAAAAGGTTGGAATGTTTGACCTAGGAAACAGAAATGAAGCAGAATGTCTTATAAATTTGTGCCAATCCAACGATTTCTTCATTCCTAATAAAGTTTTCAAGCAATTGTAAATTGACATAACCAGGGAGACTATGCGGAAATGAAACTGATTGTAATTGTTGCTACAAGGGAAGTGAAAATTTTCAATTATAACAGCAAAGAGTTGGCCAGGGGCTGATAGTAGAACAGACTATGAACTGCTCACGTGCAAGTTCCAAGTTAAGCTAGAATGGAAGAACAAAGCTAACTAGCTTCCATGTTGCGATCTTGAGCATATAGCCTCCATTTTTAAGGAAAACTACAAGAATCCCTTTGAAGACTTGAACCTGGGAGGGCAAAAGATTGAGACAAGACTTAGTAAGCTCTTCTTATTTATTGTGTCTATAAGCTATATATATATTGAGGGAGACTGGTTTATAAAAATAGGAATGCAGTTTTAAAAATGAGAAAGAAAATCCAATAGCTTATGCAATATTGACACAATTCTGATAGCTGAAAATGCAAATGATCTACAACCTGTAGTCATAAAACTCAAAAAAGCATAGTGGAAAAAATATGATTAAAGGAGACCAAGCTAATGACAACTAGTGAAGCAATCAATCTTAGAATTGACAATCACAATATTGAAAAGGTAGGTAATTTCTGCCTTTTAGAACTGAAAGTTCAACTTTGAAAGAAGTAGGATAAAAAGAGTATTGATGTTTTTGAACGCTGAATTGGAAAGGGTGCCTAAAAATACCAAGATAGTTAAAGAAACAAAAAGAACATCAAACAAATCAGTCCATAGTTCTCTAGGCTCAAATTATCACATTTTGTATACCTTATGCAAATACAATCTATAACACTGCAAAAGAAGGAAGGAAGGAAGGAAGGAAGGAAGGAAGGAAGGAAGGAAGGAAGGAAGGAAGGAAGGAAGACCAGAAGCAAAATGAATGGCTACAGCAGCAATGGAGGTAGCACTTGAAGACCTGCAGGGGCAGGTTCGAGATATATCTTCCTGGAAAGATCTAAGCAGTTACTAAGCAGCAAAACTGATGTAATGAAATATAATTCATTTTATTTGAAACAAAGATGAGTTCATACAAAGTGACAGTCATCATTTTGAAATGTATTTTTTTTTCATATTCTGCAATGCTTTTCCACCTTTGTAGCAAAATTGTTATTAAAATGCATATTATACAAATATATATGAGATGATTTTTTCCTTTTTTTAAAAGAACACACTCCAGATTAATATAATAATAGGAAAGAAGATATTTGGGAAGGAACAATGCAAAATGTATAAGAACCGGAGCTATGTAATAAGGCTTATCCTTAAAATGCTCCAGTAAAATGCATCCCTTTTATGTGATTATGGAATCTGTTTCAGAAATTCAGGCCCACAAAACTGGATATAATGTCATTAGAAAAATAAAGGATGTCTATCAGGCTCTATATTAAGTCAAAATATATGAGTTTAGATGCTGATAAAAGCCTAAAAGGAAAATGATTATTTTCAAAGCTATCCATGTACTATGGATACTGTTGGCAATACAATTATATAGATTGAAATAATCTGACCCTCCCTCTAGCATATGCTAAAACCTTAATCTCCCCCCCCCATTTGTTTCCTGACAATTCATTACATAAACACTTTATACATTATACACACACACACACATATACACACACCAGTTTTCCAGAGGCAAAAAAGGAGAGGCACTATTTTATCTCTCTGCAGGCTATTGAGGAGTTGTTCTTGATGACTTCCTTGGTTAGGAAGATACAATAGGTTGAACCTGGTTAGTACTTTTATTGGAGACTGTTATAACTACTGATTAGTCTACAACTTGGAAAACATTGTCTAGAAGAAAGCAATGACAAATAACTTTCGAGGTTTACCTGAAAAGCTGTATGAATGTATCTATAGATAGTCCTCAACTTACAATGATAATGGAGCTACTCATCATGGCTGTAGGTCAAGATGGTCTTAAAGTGGGTCATCACGGGAGTGGCCTGATTTTGCAGTGTTTTTTTGTGGTAGTTGTTAAACAAATTACAATGGCCATTAAGTGAATTTGTAATGATTAAGCAAACATCACGGTTGTTATCCATTGTTTGTTATTGGCATTTTTGCCAAATGCCAGAAGCAAAATGCAATCATGTGACTGCAGGACATTGAAAACAGCCATGTCCTGGCTCCTGAGTGCCTAAAGGCAGTCACCTGATTGGGAGGAGCTGTCAGAACTTCAGACTGGTCATAAGTAACTTGTCAGGTATCCATTGTAATTTATAACTGATCATAAGTCAAGGACCATTTGCATTTAATCATACATTGTCTTGAGACATCTTTACTGCTGAGAAACAAATTGTTCTGGATACAGAAGGATGTCCTCCTAACTGAAATTATTTGTCTCTTTCAACATATGACAAGACTTGGATTATGAAACTCTGGTGCAGGGGTTCCCAACTTTTCCGGCTCCATGGACCGGCAGCAGTGGTGGTAGCTGCAGGGTGGGAGATGGGATGATTTTGCACACACACCCACTGCTTGTGCAAATAGAGTTTCACATGCTTGCCTGCTGCTTATGAAGCCCAGTTCCCAACAAGCCACGAGTCAGTACAGGGCTGCAGACTGGCGGTTGGGGACCCCTACTCTAGAGCAATCCTAGAGCAAATATATATATTTTAAAAATTGCTGTCATCTACTGGTCATTCATTTTTTGTAATCCAAATCTCGCAGGTCTATTTATTATAAATTATAATGAAACAACTGTATTTCTTCCTTTTCTCTCCATTTTTTTTGCTTATGTTCAGCTGTCAAACGCATGTATCTCTAAACTGCTCTTGAACTTATTTAAGTCCTAATCAGTCAACTTTGTTTCTGTGTAGATCTCAACATAAGGAGTGATCACTTGTCCTTTCCCTCTCAGCGTCCCACTGATGTCCCTGAAGAATCATCCACCATGGAAGCACTGTGAGTGTTTCCAAGAGCAAGACCTTGTATTACAGAAATACTTCCATTTAAATTTTTGGAAGGTTCACTGTCGATGGTCATACTGTATCCATCTGAGTATCTTGCAGACGTGTGGATCAATTTCTCAGAATCACCCAAAAAGAACAGCGATTGCTGAGAATCCTTAGAGTTGAAGTCCATACATCTGGAAATTTGTTTCTCCAGCCTGGGAAATACCGAGTGGAGAATGGCTCTTCAGTGACATCATTGGCACAAGCTTGAAAGGGGAGGGGCTTCTTGTCATTCTTGAGATTGACATGCAAACGTATCTCTGAAATGGCTTCTTCTCTTCTTAACTTCTGGGTTCCTTAGACACTTCTCCCAGTTACCTCTGACAGTGGGAAACCTTGTAGATGGAGACTTTTATTTCACAAACACATTTATCTATCTTGGAACTACTCCAAGTTATTTAAAGGAGTCTATTTCCTTCTTTTGCCATTCCTTTTCTTCCGTAGGATTATCATTGGAAGAAATGAAGGAAAAACAAGAATAAGAAAATATTTACTGATCTGGACTATGCTTTCTTTACTATGACTGCATGATGACTGATTAAAACATTTTATTAACCGCCATACAGAACAGAAATACCATCCCAGGTGGAAGAAGGCAAGGACATGGCAATAAGTCATACAGAAGTGTAAATGTTACCCTTTTCAAGATATCTTTGAGTTACAGGAGCATTGATTTCTTTATTTCTTCTGGCCTTTAGAATCTCCTTTCATGTATATGCTATGCAGTGCTGTAAAATTACCTTGACAAACACAGATATTTTTCATAACTTGGAAATGAATTTATAGCCCGTTTCATCAATTCCTACAGAGTTAAGAGACAATTCATGTGCAGTTAGCAGGCCTTGAAACAAGTGGTTTACTTTTTCCAGGTATTTACAATCAAAACTAGCTGGCTATTATATGCATGACGCATGCAAGTGCTTGCGATCACATTAACAAAGCCTCACAAGACATATTTATGTAACAATCATTGAAAATATTGAAGCTGTGCAGGGAAGGGAGTCTGAAGTTTCTATTTACTACTCAATTAAGTGTTTGATGAAATAACACTCTGAAGAGAAAATTTAAGTAGGCAGAAAATTAAGCTTTTCTTGGCCCGTCTGATATGGATTTGGGAGGGGAGCGAAATGTTTTATCCTCAAATGGTTGTTCAAGCAGTGATTTCTTCCATTACCATTTCCTGATTGTCTGAGTATTTGCACATTCTTCCCTCTTGAGATGTATTTTCCAGTATTATGCTAACCAGTCAAAATTTGCAGTCTGACCTAAGGAAAAAGAGAGCTTGCACTGAATCTATTTAAGATGGGAAATGAAGCCAAAAGAGCTAAAAGAGAACAGAAAAAATAGACCTGACAGCTGAAATAATTATGTTTGTAGATCTAAGACTGTACAACTGACCATAAACTGTACTTCGTTCCCATCGCTTACACTAACTTTGTAAATGGTGCTCCAAGGACGTTCATATTGAACTTATTCGTGGGTTCTCTCACCCTCTAAGGTTATTCTAATGTATATCCCCACATTCCCCTCTTCCCCCCAAAAGGCATATAAGGTAGGATTGTGGCATCAGAAAAAGCAATGAAGATATATCCAGCTTTCAACAGATCCCCTCATCTTCAACAGGACAAAATGAAATCATAGTATTGTGTCTGTCTATATGGGACTGAGATATTACTTATTCTTTTTTTCCAAAACTGCCAGGGTTTTTTCACCCGCAGATCAGATCTGAAAAAAAGATTAATATTGAAATGCAACAATGTGGCACTAATATCATCATAAATGTGAGAAAAGCAATTCCAGACAGGAAAGAAAAAGCTGTTGTGGAAGGAATTAGTGGCTTCACCCTCCAGAGTTTTGTTTGCAGACAGCATGCACACACAGAAGGATATACGCATTCTTTCTCTTTTATCAGCAAAAGAAAAACACCATCTGGGTTCTGTTTTCTCACATTACTCGCTGCTTACCATGATTCTGTGACTAGTCATGAATCTCATGAATAAAGAGTTAAAAACCGGAAGAAATATCAAGCAGCCTCTCGTCCCTTTCCCTCCTCTGCCCCTTCATTTGCCGACTTTGGAAGAAGTGATGGATACTCATTAAACTCATCTCCCTGTTTATGGACATATGAATAAATTATTTGTTAGTGGAAGTGTTACATTACCTGATCTCTTATATAGACCCTTCGCTAATAAAAACATTGTCTTCGTTTTTGCTTCTTCTTTTTTTGCGTAGTATTATTTGTTTTAAGAAACTATGTTAGAGAAACTAATAAAGAACTTTGCTTTTCTGTGGAGTTGTTTTGTTTTTAGTGGATAAATAATTAGATTCAGAAAATCAGTTTCATTCAATTATTTAAGTAACCTGATTTACTTTGGATGCCTAAATCAAATTGATGAATCAATTTGAAGTCTTTTCATTTCCAATTGTGTTCAGAAAGTCAATCAGACTGTCTGTGAACTGACTCTGAGTGGAAGCTTTGTACAGACCTAGTTAAAATACATCCTGTAATTACTGTTCTGTATCTGAACAACAGCCAATGATAGTAGTTTGGCAATTTCTACTGTGTAAATGCTGTTTATACTACGAATGCTGTAGTGATGGACAATGTTTCTCACAAACATATTTTCAGTTTCTTAAGATTCATACACTTTAGGACCATAACTGCCAAAAGGCATTTAAAACATTATTCACTCACCTGAACCTTAATCTGAGCCATTTGATAATCCAAATACTCTAGTCTACTGCAAGAAATAGGTTGATTGTATTGTTACATTTTAACCTGTTCCCCACTGGCTGATATAAAAGTTCTATGAAAATGACAGAATCTAAACCCCAATAAAAATGAAGGCGGAAAAGTATGGGAGAGCATGCACAAAGAAAAAAGAGTTTCTTCTCAAAATGAAATGTATATTTTAACACAAAGGTCATATTAAGCTAATCAGAGTTAAGATAAAGTGGAGATTTTGAATTGTGGGGAAATGTGTTTTCAGAAGGAATGAACATTCAACCTCCACAGGAAGAAACTCTTATTTAAACAAACTGAATATTAATGCATTAGATTGCAGTCATTGTCAAATATTTTATGAATGTTACTAAATTATTTAGTATCAACTACTGAATTATTACCTAATTGCAAAATGTTTGATCCGAATGTCTGCTGAAGTAAGTGCTTTTAATAAATGTGGAAGTTCAAATGGCTATGGTATCTCACTTCATGTGCTTTTTAAAGGCTGCTCTTTAATTCTGGAGGTTAAGTGGTCACCAAGATTTTACTTACTTGAACTGATATGCAAAATATTCCAAGCTTGAAACAATTCAGGCTAAGAGTGGCTGGTTGAGCTTGGAAACTGAAAACAGAACTTGGCTATTTTGAGTCGTATCATTTTGAGTGTTTTAACTGGTCCAAATGCTGTAGTTAATTAGTTTTCTAGCTTGTGATTAGATTGAATAAATTTGGGTGTATCGCTTCATTGGCAAATGGACTCAAAGCTTTGTAAGGCTTTGGAAATAGAACTGTCTCTAGATTCTGAGCACAGATAAAGAGGCCATTTTGATTTCCGCCAGTAAGAATGGAGAATCTCTTATCAGGAAAGCCTCCCTCCCTGGATTCTCAAGATAGAAAAGAAGTTATTTTTCTTTGTCCTGTAATTTGTTGGATAATCTCTCTCAAAATTCTATTAACAAATGAAAAAATATCTTTGGTTTTGGTTCAGAAGTGAGAAAGGTCTCTTCTAATAGATTCTAAACTATCGGTGATTTTTTTGTTACTACAGATTGTTGGTCAGCAAGGATTGCCTTTCTTGCAGTTTGAACTTCTAATATTTTAAGTTTGTTACAACAGGGCATAGAACACTTAAGCCATTTTGAATTTTCTCTCATGAGATCTCAGGCAACACAAAATGTTTTGCTTGAAGCAGGACTCTTTGTTCCAGGCTCAAATTAAAACACATGTTCTATTTTACTCCTTATTCCTCGGGGAATTAAATTAGTGGTGTTATCATCTGGTCATTCTTAAATTCTTGAAATTTATTTGAAGGGAAGAATTTCCATGGAATAAAACTAACCACAAATCATAGGAAACATAGCAAACTAAATTAAATGAAAATATGGTTTATTTTACACAAATGAAGAGTCAAGGCGATAAAACTGAGGAGGGAAAAATGCAGAAAGGAAAGAAAGACACTAATAAAGCAAATGAAGGGAAATGGATTCATTCTCAAAATCATAAGAGCTCATTGCATTCATAAAACATGTCACCCTCCAGCGAAAAATGCACTATCCAAATTATCTTCCTGTTTCAATGCAAGGCTATATTTATATAATGCATAAGAATGCACAAGAAAAGGAATAGTTTTTATAAATAGCTTTAAAAGGTTATTTTCCTCTTGATAGTTCAAAACTATAAAGGAAGCAAAATAAAAATATAGAAATTATGAATTTAATTTGTATAGTTCTGTTTTCATTTTTGTATTCTGATCTTTACATTTAAAGTTGAATGATTTTTAATAAGGTTACAATTGATTCTCAGAGTATTAAAAAAATTGAGGCCAACAAATGCATATATTCATAGCAGACCTGCTCAGCATGTTACCATCAAACCTAGTTGGCTTGTCAATTGCTAGATAATTGTTCCTGTCTCTTACCCAGAACTTTATAAAAAGACAGGTACCCTAGCATACATGACTAACTGGAAATTTAGCTTAATAGATCACCATCTCTTCAAGCCTTATATAGATCAATATATTTTTACCTTCACAAAAACAGTGGAAACTGGATATGTTTTTTGTATTTGCAGTACATGATAAATGACTATAAAACAAAAATTCTTTCATATATTTCATCCGCAAATCAGATTTGCCAATATACTCTGCAGCATTGCAAATTATTGGAATGATTATTTTTTAAAAAATTAAATGTGCTTTATTTGTAATCAAAGAAGTTTGTAAGAATGTATTTTAATGCATCATACCAATGCTTTGTTTATCGAATTATAGTAAGCCCTGGCTTGCATTCTGTGAGTTGAAAATGTTCCATAGAGGCAAGCAAATCCTGTGTTAATTCATAGAATACTCCAAGCAGCTCTGGCAATCCTTTTTAAATTTTGTGGAAAGTGCCAGTTATTTGGAGGGAAGGGAAACCTTTAGAAATTATCGAATATTGGTATACTTTGAAGTCATATAGATAAAATACCAATTATAATTCAATTAAATGGTCATTAAAATCATATTAAAATCATGTAAAAACCACAATTCAGGTTTTTTTAAAAAAGAACTATTGATCAAGAATATACAGGAGTTAGTGAATTTTTTTAGTAACTGAATATTAAAATTTGTCATCTCATTTGAGAGAAACTCAAGTTAGTGCAAAAGAGCATATATATAAAAACAAATTAACCTGTGACCCAGCTAGGTTCTTATTATGCCCATATAAAGGATATAACAAAACGCTATTCTAAAAAAAACTAGTAGGAAATTAGACCGGCATGCAGGTATTCTCTAAGCATTACTTGACATCACATAATAAGGCAACGCCACGTAATATCCAATGTTCAGGTGGTTGGGTAGTCCGTAGGTCCACTGCAGCAATGTAATTCAAATCTGTCCGAAGTGGTTTTTTGTAGATTGGACATGAATACAGGCGTGGATCTTTTGAGGCTAAGAAGAGGCAAACAAGAAAAGTTCATTTTTATAAGGTTATGAAGTAACTCAAATAAAATTTCAATCAATATAGCTTAGGTCAAAATGTTAAACAAGAGTTTAAACATAATAAGGAGCCATGATGGTGCAGTGGTTGTAGTATTGCAGACTTAATTCTGCTGACTGCCAACTGCCAGCAGTTCAGCAAGCAGTTTGATTCTCACAAGTTCAAAGTTAACTCAGCCTTCCATCCTTCCAAGGTTGATGAAATGAGGATCCAGATTGTTGGGGGCAATATGCTGACTCTGTAAACTGTTTAGAGAGACCTGTAAAGCACTTGAAGCAGTATATAAGTCTAAGTGCTATTGCTAAGTTATCAAATCTTAGCTCAGCCAAGGATAAGTTGTGAAAACCACTTATAAAAAGACATTTAGCAAGATAAAAGGAACTAAGAGAATTTCTTATAAAATTGGCAATACAGAATAAGGGGGGGAAAGAACTGAAAGACCTGAAATGGAACATTATATATGAGGAATTTATGACATGCAGCATCTTTGCATGTTACAAGGAAGTGAAAGGGCATGACAGAAATGCTTTCCAATATGCTGATTTCCTTAGTGAATAAGCAATAAAATATACATAAAAATATTTTTTTAAAGTATTGCCTAACTAGATTTTAATCAAAAGGTTTTTACGTTTGAGTGAATAAAAACCATTTAAACCTCCATGTCACTTCTTCCACCACTACAACAGTTTCACTTCACAGGGAAGAAAGCATCAGACAATAACCTTAACACTCCAGGGAGACAGACAGAAAAGCAGATGTTCCTCCAGGAAATTGTACATCAAAGCAGATGGGAGTTTAAAAATTAAAAGCAGCATGTTGAATTGGGTCCAGCATGTAATGCACAGGCATAATATGTTCTTCAAGTAGCTCAACTCTAGTCAGCCTTTCAGGATAATTAAAATTTCTAGCCATTTTAAAAAAGAAACATTTATACTATAATACAGTAATTCAGTTGGGAAAGAACCAGAATGTGGATAATTATTGCCAAGATATCTTTGGAAAGTTAATTATCAGTATATCAGACCAAGGGCCCATCCTGTTGTAATCCACCAGGGGCCAGTGGAGCTGGTGGCAGACACGGACAGTAAGGTGGTTGGGGAGGAACATGGGTCAGTCCTGGAGTCTGGGAATGCTCTGCGTCAGAGGGAGAGGTGGGGCCAGGGCCATCTGACAGTTATCAACTGTCTTTGAAGTCGGAGTTCAGTCAGGCAGAAGAACAGCTGGAACCTCTTCCCAATGTGCGCATGCGCAGAGCTGCCAGGACAAGGGAACAGGGAACAAGGGACAACTTGGGAGTAAAGGCTAGGTGACTGGTGAATGGCCCCTCCCATAGGGAATAAAGAGGAGTGAAGATATCGGCCTGGCAACTCTGCCAGCCTGATAAAGGTCTGTAGTTGTGAAATCTCATGAAAGACTGTTTGCCGGGACATTGCTGGAAACGAATTCCTTTTAACCTAAATAAAAGGGGTTTTATCAGGATGAGGAGCTGCTTCATGATCTTGGGACACCTAAATCAGAACACACCCATACTGCAATGGTAATATGCTTTCAGTGATGGGAGAAAAGGCTTCCAACAGGAGAAAAAATGCTATTTTCCAACCTATCTTTTATCACACCAATAGAGAGGCCAATAGTGTGGCTGCCCTCAAAGAAAGTAATATGGATTACTTTCAGGACAGGAATTAGTTTTATTCTTCCAAGCCAGGTAATTGACCTCCAGTGATTCCTCCTCAACACATTGGATTGTCTAGGTATGTGGTCTTCTGTCACAACAGCTGGGGAAACACTACTTTCTGACAGAACTCAATGAACTGATCTATGAGACAGAAGCCACCTTGTTCATCATTAAGTAATTGACATGTTGGGTCTATGGAGAATCTCCATTGTTCAGGTCACAGTTGTTCCAAAGGTGCTTTTGCAAAAGGCAACGGGACTTCCTTGGTATTTTCCATGAAAATGTTTCACTTCTCATCCAATAAACATTTGGAAGTTTCCTTTTGGAAAAGCATCTCTGGGACAATTGACATACTGTGTCTTTTCAGCTGGGTGAGTGAGTTCTAAATTGATAACAGATGTTGGAATCAGTAAGCTCACTTGGGCCTGTAGTGGCGATGAAGGGATACAAACTATCCAATGTTATTTGGAACAAACCCGGTTCCCTGAAACACAAGTGGGCCCCACTACTCCTATCAATGTTGCCAATCACCAAGTCTTACCAGTATAGTCAATGGTAATGAATAATGAAAGTTATAATCAGTATCGTGAGAGTCATGCATTATCCAACACCACACCCAATTTAGAGGGAGTTTGGTTCTGTTAGACTAGAATATCATTGAACATGGATCACTTTGGAAGCACTGACCTATCTTATAATAGTCATTTTTCTTACTTTCTACAATTACTCTTCAAATGTCAGTCCAATTACCTCATTTCTAGATGAGGTCCTTATCTGGATATTATTGATACTTCAACCAATATTCCTGGACAACTGTTCCTGCAGTTTTATGTAGATTTTATCACAGGCCCCCTTTAGGAGACTGTACACCATGGAGATCATTAATATCACCCCAAAAGCATTTCTCATAATTGTCTTAATTAGGAGCAAGACTATGGCAAGTTTTCCTAAAAGTCTCTGACATGAAAAGTCTTGTGAGAAGCAACACCTGTACTCATCTGATTTCTTTCCTAGCACTGATCATCCATTGGATGGCAATTTTAAATGCTATCCTTAGAATCCAAATAGAATAAGACCCCTTCATATTTTGGGTCATGCAGGATATTCTCAACTGAGAAGGGCATTTATACAGGCCTACAATATAGAAACCCCTTCCTATACCTGCAAATCAGCTTCATAGGCACTGCGTACAGGCAGTCCTCGACTAACAACTACAGTTGAGCCCAACATTTCTGATGCTAAATGAAACACTTGTTAAGGGAACTCTGCCCCACTTTACAGCCTTTCTTGCCATTGTTGTTAAGTGAATCACTGCAGTTGTTAAGTTAGTGAATGAATCTGGTTTCCTCACTGACTTTGCTGTAAGAAGGTTGCAAAAGGTGATCACAGGACCTGGGAATACTGCAACTAACATAAATATGAATCCGTTGCCAAGCATCTGAATTTTGACCATGAGGATGCTACAATGGTCGTAAGTGTGAAAATCTGCCAGAAGGCACTTTTTTCAGTGTCATTGTAACTTTGAATGATCATTAAATGAACTGTTACAAGTAGAGGACTCCCTGTATAGTTGTCCAGAAGACGTTTCGCTTCTCATCCAGAAAGTTTGAAGAAGAAGCTCTGAAGAGCTTAAGAAGCTTCTTGGATGAGAAGTGAAATGTCTTCAAGGAAAAAAAAAAACCCAGAAAGTCCAGTTGCCTCTTGAAAAAGCACCTTTGGGATAACCATGACTGAGAATCTCCACAGATATTTCCCTATACAGTTATCTCTTACCAAAGGTAAACAAACAGATTTAATCAAATAACTGTTTGTGTCACAAATAACTGAAAGAAAATGGGAGGACTACCAAGCTTGAGGTTTTATTGCAATTGCATTTTTTCTTGTGGAACTTTATTTCTTGGGGCGGGGGGGGAGCTCTCTGTTTTCAGGCCAACATTCTGAACCAAATTTCAGAAAGCAGAGCGACAGTCTGTCTCTCCAACCCACCTGTTGATTCTGACAGCTGTTTCCCCCCCTTCGCCGATCCCAGAGCTTCTTCCCTTCCCTTCTGAAGTTGCACTTTCAGTCTTTTGACTTGTTTGCTCAAGCAGATCCAAACTCTATACATTCAGCTGTCAACAAGAGCACCTACATATCAAGTAACAACTTGTAGCCTTGTTTAAAAAAATCCTCACAAGTGTAAAAAGCTGGGTTTTAGCTGATTGACATTAAAAAAAAAAATCAATAATTTAAGTGGAAAGAAATCCTTTGCCACTGTGTTGATTTTTCCCAAATGAACAAGTATGTTTTTTTATTCTCTTCACTCATAGGTTTCATTTGGTTTTACACCACAGGTCTGATCTAGCATAAGATGAAGTAGAAATGCATATTTTATTATCGTCTCCTCTTTATTGGCTAACACACTTCAAGCCGACTCTGAGCATATAGTAGGTGGGGGGAAAGCAGCATACTTATATACTTATTATTTAGCCACTTTCATTCTTCCTAGAATATATCAATTGCAAATCAATCCTAAAGCTGGCAAAAGGAAATGGTAAAGTAGTTTCTATTGATCTGTTTAAATATGGGTATTGTTCCTATCGAGAAAAGAAATAAAAATGTGGGATTCAATAAACTGAGTTCTGCGTCTCTCCGCATCTCTTTTTTTTCCCTCTATTGAACAAGTGTATTCTAAACCTAATCAATGACAATTCAAGGCTAAAAGGGCAAATGGATATAGAAGAACCAGCTTAACTTTGAAGCTGGACCTAGGTGAAGGGTTTTTTAACATGCTTTTCTTCATAGAATAACTTAGGATCACTTGCAGAATCCAAGAACTGTGCAATAAACCTTGCTTCCTGTGCTTCCAAATGGGGATCATGCAGGGGTGGGATAAGACAGGATTAACTATCGGGATTTACAAGCTTCCCTGCACGCTGTGAGACGCATGCCTGTAACTCGTCATCAACATGCTGTGTGCAGAGACAGCAGCCTTTGAAACAGCCCCTCTTTTCCTGCTTTTTTAATTACAGCTGTGCCTCGTTGAAAAATCAGGAATAAAGATCAGGTAAGAGCCCAGGTGGGTAGGTGGACAAAAACATCAGCAGACACAGAACCGGTTCTATGTCTGCTGCTCTTCAGAGCTACCAGTTCTACAGAAGTGGACAGAACCGGTAGAAGCCCACCCCTGTGATCATGGCTTAGCAGAGATTGTTTCAAATCAAACTCACACCCTCTTTTGAACACAATTCACCATTTTCTAACACAATGTTATATTTTCTTAATATCCATAAAGCATATACTGTAGGTTATCATTGCTGTTGCTAGGAATACAAAAATGAATATACTTTGCATACTATTGAGTAATACATATTCAATAAGGAGTATTTTAATATCTCCGCTCCGAAAAGAGCAACTAGAAATAAAGCTTTTCAGGACCCTATATAAAAATGGCAGTATTTATTCTTCAGGGACTGATAAGCAAACATTTTCATTTAAAATCCAAACATTTTTTTTCATGCCACAAAAACTGTAGAATCCATAGGCTTTTTAAAACTCTGAAATACTCTCACTTAAACTGTGAAATACTGTATCATCAAAATCACATTCAATTTAATACTCACTGTTGTTTTCTGCATATATTCTTATTACAGGCATTGGTTCAAAGAGCACTTTAGGTTTAGATTCAATGAGTTTCATGTTCCTTTTGTCCCATCCAGCTCCTTCTAGGTAGAGGCCATATACATAGACTCCTTCAGAAGGAGGAGTTGAGATGTCATCATTCATCCACTTTGTGACCTCACTGCACAGAACTACACTGTCAAGTGCCCAACCCTTGTTTGCTCTTGTTATTTCCTGTTTCAAAGCAATGGAACAGTTAGAAGTTAGATTAAAATTTCTACCACCAAAGAATAAATAAGCCAAAAATTGGAAAATATAATGGAGTCACATATTTTATTTTTCTCCTGAGCTTTTCTAATTAAACACCAATTTCTATAGCACGTATACAAGTGAGACCCAAAGGTGTTTTTTCAAAGAGGCACCTGGACTTTCTGGTTTTTCTTTGAAGACGTTTCGCTTCTCATCTTCTTGGATGAGAAGTAAAACATCTTCAAAGAAAAACCAGAAAGTCTAGTTGCCTCTTGAAAAAACATCTTGGGGACAACCATGACCTGGATGACTGAGAATCTCCATAGACATCTACAAGTGAGAACTAAGCAGTTTTTCTGTTTTTTAGTTTTGGCCCCTTCAGGTCAGTCATGATTCCTAGCAACTGCCTGGCAAAGGCTCTGCAGTTTTCTTGGCAATATTTTGGAAGTGGTTGGTCTTTGCTTGCTTGCTTCTTAAGGCTCAGAGCAATTGCCTGGCCCAAAGTCACCTAGGTGGTTTCATGCCCACAGTTTCCCATTTTCTAGATTGTTGCCTCAACCAACACACTAAACTGACTCTCTAACATAACTTCCATAGGTAGGTATACAAGTGAGTGCTTCCCTAAATGATACTTCTTTCATATTTCTTATTTCTCTTTCTTTATAGAGCCTCACTCAACTCATTACATTCTGTCAAACCGTCTGGTCAATGCTTTTATTGCTCAGGAAACCAGCTGTAAGGTAGATTAAAGCCCAGTTCAGAAAGCCAATTTATACTAGTTATCAAAAGTATCAGAAAAGTGAGACTAATTTAGAAAAATATTTTATAAAAGAGTCAAAAGTTAATTCAAATTCAGAAGTCATAACTTTCTCTAAAAAAATTACCAGTTAGAAGAGGTTTTAAAGTTTTGATTTCTAGAACACTTCCTTGTAACTTCGTTAACTTTCACTCTCCTAGTAAGGGGAGGTCACCTGTCAGCCAGTTAAAATCTGTTGTTAGCAAATTCCCGCTTCCCTTCCTAGAAATCAAAAGGCAGCAGATTCTTCTTTTTTTTAATTTTAATCCACCACAGAAGCAGCAAAGATACCATGTAAAGGAGACATCTAAACAAAAAAAAGGTTTAAAACTTGGACAATATTTTAGCAGTGGAGTCCTCCTGCAGAATAGGAGTCAGGCCGGAGCCATGCATACAAAAACACACAGTTGTACAATACAACTGGCTGGCTGCTGGGAAGCACAGAATACCAAATTAAGGAATCCCTCTTTCCCTAGCATAAGAGTCACTGGCAGCTGCCAGAAATCAGCCGGTTGCTGTGTTCCATTGTGAGCTACATAGACAGCTGGCGAGACCCATGACAACCAATTGCCCAAGTACAACAGGCAATTTTATATATTTGACTTAGAAAAATCTGCTTGTCAAAATCATGGGTAAGAATAAAGTCTGAAATTTAAGATTCAGAATATTTCTCTGACAATAGATTTTTGTTCTTGGGATTTCTAAAGACTACGTTTCCCTGCCATAATTTATTATTAAGCTCTCTCAACCTAGTACAACATTTGTAAGGTAGAAGAAGAAGACTGGAACACCCTATGCCTCATCACAGTCATGAAAATGGGAAAAAAATAGTTAAAGAAAAGTGAGGTCTAATTATACCACCCCTAGTTTCTTCAGGAAGGCAAAAGCAACTCCATTCACTTTCCTGAAAATAGATTATATCTTCACACGTACGGTATTCATTTCAGATAAAAATCAAAACAAGTGGACAGAATTGTAGAGCAATCAGATATTTGACCTGTCTCATTGCAGTTAAAAAGCCCTGGGGGTTGAAGAATCCTGTCATCCAAAAGCAATTTGGTCGTTTTTCAAAAATCCAAGAATGAAATTGCCGGTTTCTTTCAAGAAGTTCAGTAAACCAAAAACCAAGTGTGCTGGAAGCCCAAGATGCCTAGAAACAGAGAAAAAAAATATAGTACAAGAAACTACGCTGTACAATGCTTCGAAACTTGGGGGTTGAAGACGTAAAAAGTATCTGGGTTGTATACTGCATTTTTTCAGAAGACTCATATGATGGACTACTCCTCCATGCTAAAGACAAGATGTCAGAGAAAAGATTAACCAGAATTATCCTCCTTGTATGAAGGAACTTTCAATCAAATTAGCTTCTAGTCCTTTCCCACCCAAATCTGCAGTAGTACACAGTAAGTGGATCAAGCTACTCTTATAAAACATTGGATGCAGATGATTATACTGCTCATGAAGTAAATGCATTTTTTTTAAAAGAGAAGCCCCACTAGACACTGCAGTACAATTAGTCCTCGACTTACAACACTTCATTTAGTGATTGTTCAAAGTTGCTACATCATAGCAGCCCCATGGTCATGTGATCAAAATTCAAACCCTTGGCAACTGATTCATGTTTATAATGGTTGCAGGGTCCCAGGACCTGGTGATCTCCTTTTGCTACCTTCTCACAAGCAAAGTCAATGGGGAAGGCAGATTCATTGAGCAACTGTGTTACTAACTTAACAGCTGCCGTGATTCATTTAACAACTGTGGCAAGACAGGCTGTAAAATGGGGCAAAATTCACTTAATCAATGTCTCACTTAGCAACATAAATCTTTGGGCTCTATTGTGGTCGTAAATCGAGGGCTACCTGTACTAAAGTGATAAGACAGAAATGGCATGGTGAAATTACTACATGAGACATCTTTCCTATAAGTATGGCCTAGAAATTTCCTATTGGAATGGCATGTAATGCCAAGTAAATATATGAAAACATGCCTTCAATTACAAGAAATCAATTAATTAACAGTAACTATGTAGGTGTGTTTAGGAGCTTTGACCATATCATAATTGGATTAGGGGAGTTAATTCAGAAGAATGATGGCCTAACATTATTTTCCTTCTAATGAAACAATAATACCAACCTTTCTCCAGCGCTCTGGGATTCGTGCATCATACATACAATCTAGAGCATCCCTGAGATTCTCATTCATGATTATAGTTCCATCAATGGCCAGTTTAAGATCTGTCAAAGTGTTTCGCACCAGAGCGATAATCCTTTGCATTCTGTCAATTTCCTGTCGCAGAAAGATGTTCATTGGCTGAAATGGTCCCATTTGCTGAAGTCTTTCCTTTACCTAACATGAGATAGAGAATATTTAAATACAATATTTAAATACAATACAATGGTTAGCCTGCTGACCGCCATGTCCACTAGGCATTAGCTACTGATGAGTTTGTAGGCTTTACGGTTCTGGAGATTTTGTGATGATGCGTGAGCGGTATTTCGCTTTTATATAGATGTCTACAATTAAATTACATATAGATGTCTGCCAATTAAAACAAAGAAATATAACCGGCTGTTTCTCTCCATTTTGAAACTGGCCTGCTTTGTCGTAAAGCACCATATGCCTTTTTGTGATTTGGCTTCACCAGTTCATTCCTTAATATCTAGGTTCAAATCAAATCAAATCGACTTTTATTGTCAGAGTACAAGAAGAATACAATGAGATTGGCTGAGTTTCCCTTCGTTAACAAGCATAGTGAAAATATCATTTTAGAAAAAGCGGGATTAAGAAAAAGGTTTTTTTTAACCCCAGTTAGACAACATGAGAAACAATTCCAATGCAGCCAATGCTTCCTATCTCAAGAATGTATGAACTTACTTCAAAAGGCACATAATCTGGAGGTAGTTTCTCCAACATGTCATCAGCAAGCCTGGCCACTACAGCTTCTCGGGTTTCACCACTTCCGCTAGAGCTATCTTTGGGCTGAATGCTGAGGATGGTGTCTAGCACATCTTTTGCCAGTTTGCTCTGGTAAGTAATATCAGCATTGGGATGCAGCCCAAACACTTCTGGAGTATCATAAGCAGGCAAGCCCTGATCAAGGCAACATAAAGCACATATAACAAGAGTCACCTTGTGGTCAGAGGGCCGGTCAGTACATTTTATTAATAAAGACTAATATAGAGACTCTTCTAAAGTCCTGGTGGAAATGAGTATTAAAAAAGCAGAGTGGCAATAGCAAACATATTTAAAAAAAAAAAAGCATCAGACAGCACAGCAAAAAATGATAGGAATAAAAATCCCTATTTTAATGCATTATTGATTGAGAGTTTAACATTAAAACACTGAAAATATAACAGTCTAAATCTAAAATCTAAAAGAATATTTGTAATATGTGTGTGTGCATATAGTGTGTGTGAGTATGTTTATATAGACACACATACATGTGTCTGTGTGTGTATAGTGTATGTATATATACAGTATAGTGATACATATACATATATAATGTTTATAAATGTGACCATATATATGTATCTTTAAAAATATAATATCAACAAATAGTAAGATTTCAGATAATTTTTCATTTATACGTTTCAGGAAATTATTACATAAGGTGAAAGAATAATTATCTAACGTAACACTTGTACAGTGCTTTGAAGTAGTTTAATTGTACTAACTGAACTTTGAAGTTCAGTTTAATTGTAACCCTGATACCATAACCTTTATGTATTTATATAAATTTTTAAACTGCTTATCAGTAATATTCTTCTTTGTCATGGTAACACCATCATTCTCCCACCCCTTTTACATTGTTCTGATTTTCGTATCAAAAAGAGATGCATTGTCACTGACATCAAGACAAAGGCAATTTTCAAATCAAGAATTTCCAGATGTTCACAAAAGTCTTAAATATTACTATCTCTGAGGCTGTGAGGCAGTAGTTCAATCTACCTACTTAGCACATTATTAATTTCTCAGTTCCTTCCATATTTTAATATTAATTTATTTACTTTAAAATGGTTCGTATATATCTTCAAAGTTCTTGTCTGTAATTTCTATACAGGATTTTTGATTAAGGAGAAAGTATACTAGAGCACTGACTTTGTGAATGAAGAAAGCTTTTGATTTATTAACTTCAGCTTAGCTGTCATGCCCCTGGTGGAGACTGACTCTGAGGAAGAGGAGGAACAGCCAACAGGGAGTGGAAGTGTGGCTCCGGAGGTTGTGGAGGAGGCTGGGGAAGGGCAGAGGCCGTCTGAGCAATCAGGAGGATCCAGGCCCATCCCCTATACATCCTAGGGCACGCAGGAAGGAGAGGATCAGGGAAAAGTATGGTCTACTCAAGAGGAGAGGGCCATGATCCTCCTCATGGGTTGCAGCTCTGAGCTCTGTATAAGAGTTTGGAACTACGTGTTCACAGACGCTGAAGTCAAATTAGTGCTTTCCTTGGATGAGGTTTATCTTTGTTGGCGTTCTTCCCATGGACTCTCCCCGGTTATCTTCCTGGAATGTGTGATTAATTATCTTGGTTTGCCTTGGAACTCTCGTCAATGCAGTTTGTTTTTGTTTTCCTTTTGCTTCCTTATCTACTTTTTAAATTTAAACTGCGACTAATAAAACAGCGAAGCTAAGTGGAAAGTATTACAAGATCTTGATTCATGTTTTAGTTTTTGTATTATTTTGGAGACACTATGGGTCATCACATTAGCCTTCAATTTTCCTTTTATTTTCTAATGATAACAAACCTGTATGTAGTGCAGGTACTGATCCACTGCAGTACACTTGGGTATATTGTATCCTTTGTAAAATGAAAAGTCTTGGCTGAACATGCTTTCACTGAACCACACTTTAGCAAATGTGTTAAGGAGCCTTTTGTCATAGTCATCTGTCACCCTTCCACCATACTGAATTTCCCCAATCATATAACGAACAGTATTCCAGGACACACCCTGAAAAAGATTTTTAAAAATATGGTATGTTCATGCAACCGTATACTAAAATAAATGTATATGTATATAATCAATCAGAATAGAGCTGGAAGGGATCTTCTAGTCCATGTACATATGAAAGATCTGAAAATTCCTATGCATATATTATCTTATTCTGAACTAGACTGAATCAAAAACAGTTCCATTATTAAATTGGAATCCTCCCCCAATTTACTTTGCTATCTCTCTCTTGTTGTTAGCTATCTTTTTTCTCTTCCAACAGCATATTATAGCCATCCAATACGTATTACATCTGATATCAGGACATCCATCCTTACCTCTAAATCTAAGCTAGTGAATTTAATGTTTAACATTAAAGGTTAATTGACTATATTACATTGAGTGAAGATTGGTGGACAACATCATAAATTATTTCAAGTTTCATATATGCTGCTAGAAATTTATTTCCAGCCAATTAGTGCCAATTAACCTTTTTGATGTCCATGTCATCCAAATGGTTCTGAACAAACTGTACTGTGGCATTGAAATCAGCTTGGTTGAATTCATAAGGAATATTCCATCCTAGAGGTCCAAATTTCCTTCTCTCTTGGACAGTGGAGTGGAGGAAAGCCACAGCATACAACATTGGCTTCCATTGCACCATATTGCTGATGTCCAAGAGATCTTGATTCACACCTGTAACAAAGTCATTGACCATTATAAACAAACTTTCCTATAAATCCCTTAATGAAAAGCTTTCTTATTTTGTTTTGACTTTCTGGAACTGCATTTTTCCTTGGCAATTCCCATTTAATCACAACTTCTACATAATAGTTGCTTACACAAAAATAATAGCATATTTCCCACTTATATGCTACACTTGAAAAGAATAACCATACATAAGTATCAAACCAAAATTCTCTAAACCAGTCAGAAATCTTGAAGTAATAGAGCCATGGTGGCATAGTGGTTAGAATGCAGTATTGCAGGCTAATTCTGCTGAGGAGTTTGATCCTGACTGGCTCAAGGTTGATTCAGCCATCTTTCTTAGGTCAGTAAAATGAAGACCCAGATTGTTACGGACAATATGCTGACTCTGTAAAACTGTTTAGAGAGGGCTGTAAAGCATTGTGAAGCGGTATGTAAGCCTAAGTGCTATTGCTAATATACCTGAATGAAAACACTCAGTGAAAAAAATTAACTTTTTGCTAGTATTCATTTTCAATAATTAGTCAGACATGCCTGAATTGATAATTTACTGATTAGCAAATGATTATAACATCCAGCTATTTATAGGCATGCCTGTAGCCATTTATCGTATATTTTATATATGTTTAAAATAGAAAATCCAGAACACATTGACTGATCAAAATACTCCAAGCACCCTTAAGATCATTCAAGGTACATGATTTTGTCTCGCTAAAAACTGAATAAAATATTCAATTTTTTGGGGGAAATTTATCAAATATCTGGTTGACAGCTGAAGCTAAGTCACTCACCTCCGTACGTTCTCTTTAGGCCAGCTTTTAGTCCCTGGGGAGGTTCATTAGTAAATTTTATAGACATCTGTAGAAGGGTAATAGGAAAGTGTCTGTGGACCTCTGTAGTCATCCACAAGCGAAAGGCCTCATGAACTATCTCTGTTTCCACAATAGTGTCCATCAGCTCATCCATAAAGTCAAGACCCAAGTGGCAGTTCTGCAAAAGGGCCCATCCACCCTAAGATAATAAGATGTTAAGAGACATGCTCATTTTGGAAATTAACACCATGCATTCAGATTATTGTTACCTTCCAATGATATTCAATTCACAATTCCTCAGTGCTGACATATATTTTGCAAATAGATCATAATTTGTTTCTAGCTCCAAAAGTAACTGAAGTAGAGCCAATAAACTAAGAAAACAAAAGAATTCTACGGATGCTACTTAGAATAGATTTGATTTTTAGTGGTAGGATGAATGCCATCTTGAACATATCCAACTAGCATAATCTTTCACTCAACATCACCAACAATGATCAATTTTATTTTGAAAATGAAATTCAACAAAGTTAACAACTTAATTTACCTGCAATATAAATATGTGTTACCCAAGCAATATATCTGCTCCCAAATATAAACATGTATTGGATTGTGCCTAGAATTTAGCAACATGTTTGAATCAAAATATATGGAGTAATTGATTTTAAAACATAATATATTTTCATTTTCAGAATGCTACTGGCTAGAAATAATCCTATTTTTGCTCTTTAGAAATAAAGAGAGAAAGTCTATTCCATAAACAATATTAGTTATGCTATATTCATGCTTAGCTAAACCTCACTAGTAATTTGTAAGGTTTTTTTTTTTTCTAAAAAATGTGGCCTACACCAAATTAGCATGGAAAAGTTGCCTTACATGAGCCATAGTTTGTTGCAGGAGTTTACGTGCATGGACTTCTTGTCCCTGACCCATGGAAACGCAGCGTGTCTCAATTTTCAACCTTTTCCCCAAAGCAATGATTGAATCAGTAGGATCAGAGCCCATTGACAGGAAGCAGATGAGAGGCGTGCGTGGATCAGATTCTTCCCAAGTCTTCTCCAAATCTAAAATGACCCCTTCCGCATATTTTTCTCCCATGGTATCCATAATGTACTTCCTAGCCTATTTTTTTTTTAAAAAAAGATATATATTAATGTTTCACTTGTACTTAATAGTAAAAATGCAGGGTCTCTGGAGACAAAGCATTTAGGGAAGAATTTGCAGGATATTTGATAAGGTTGAACATGAATGTACAATCAACTCATTAGAACATTTCAGAGGTGTGGTGTAAATCTTACTATACCATGTGAGTGGTGGTATTTTGTATATCTAATTACTAAATGTTCCTATTGTTTAAAATAATGTCTGTGGGATTCTCACTAAACTTTAATAGGTACAAGGTGCCTACAGCAGTACTTGCATTTCAGCATTCTCATTGAAAACAACAGGACAAATATCCAACTTGTAAAGCTGGGGTTGAAGCCAAATGGTATTCACTTGCTGATATAAGAACAATTTCAATCCCTTCATCACAAATAACACTGAGGTTTACTGGAAAGCAATGTGCAATTACTGCTTTCCCCAAAGCTAGTGTTTTGCAATGCCCCTTTAAGGCATTGCTTCATTCATTTCTTGGAGATTTTCCACAATACAGTGATATCCCTGGCTATGTTTACGCTACTATAGGTTTAAGGGAAAGCCTAGACCTCAGAGAAAAAAAAAATCTCTCCATCCATAAGATCAAGAGCTGGTTTTGAAAATGCAGCCCTTGGGAAATATTAGATATCTCAGCAGTATTCAATGACATTGATTATAGAATTTTTCTGGATTCCTGAATTGGTTGGGAGTTCAAAGAACCATTTTACAATGGTTCAGTTCCTATCAGAGTAAAAAGATATAACTGATGTTAAAGGGTGCTGAGCAACTGAACCCTTGATCATCCTTTATGGGATGCCAGGAGTCTTGATACTTCCCTTCCCTTCATTTAATGTCTATGTGAAATTGATAGGTGAAACCAAGCATGAGACTTGGGCGAAATATTTATTTTATTTTTTATTTTATTTATTTTGTCAATTGCTTACAAGATAATAGGTATAAGTAAAAACATAGTTATGAATACATGGATACATATAAGAAAAATAAAATATAAAAGAAACAATAGGACAGGGACTGTAGGCACGTTGGTGCGCTTATGCACGCCCCCTACAGACCTCTTAGGAAAGGGGTGAGGTCAATAGTAGACAATCTAAGGTTAAAGTTTTTGGGGTTTGGGGAAGAAACCACAGAGTCAGGTAGAATATTCCAGACATTGACCACTCTGTTGCTGAAGTCGTATTTCCTGAAATCAAGTTTGGCGCGATTAACTTTGAGTTTGTATCTATTGTTTGCTCTTGTGTTGTTATGGTTGAAACTGAAGTATTCATTTGCAGGTAGGACATTGCAATGTATGATTTTATATACTATACTTAGATCAGACCGAAGGTGGCATAGTTCTAGGTTTTCTAGGTCTAGAATTTCAAGTCTGGGGGCGTAAGGTATTCTGCAACAAATAGAGAAGTGGAGAACTCTTCTTGTGAAATATTTCTGGACTTTCTCAACTGTGCTAATATCAGATACGTAATGTGGGTTCCAGACTGATGAGCTGTATTCGAGTATTGGTCTAGCAAATGTTTTGTATGCTTTAGTTATTAGTGTAATATTACCAGAGAAAAAGCTATGTAGGATTAGATTAACAACTCTTAACGCCTTTTTGGCTATGTAGTTACAGTGGGCTCTAGCACTTAGATCATTAGAGATGAGTATTCCAAGATCCTTGACAGAGTTTGAATCATCAACAAGGTCTTGACTATTCAGCCTGTATTTTATTTTCTGATTTTTTTTTGCCAATATGTAGGATAGAGCATTTATTTGTTGAGATTTGAAGTTGCCGTTTGTTTGACCATTCTGATACATAGTCAAGGTCTTTTTGAAGGGTAGCGTTATTGTCTGTGGTGTTGAATCAACAATATCCTAACAATATCTAATTGTATGTCTCCATCATGGGGCAGGACAAGACTGCAAATTCTTACTCCTGACTGAGGGTAAAATTGAATCTTAGGTGAATTGAAATTGAATTCTAGGCAAGAGTAACTTATTATTTATTCCAGAAGCTATTACATTTGGCAGAGACTCACCCGCCCCCACAAGCTGACTCTTGACAAGATTACAAAATTCTCCCTGAAGAAACAGAACTATTACTTGAGAATTATCCTGGATTCATGGCTTCTACTTGATTAGCAAGTGGAGATTGTGGCCTGGGAAAACTTTGCCTGCCCTTGGCTGCTGTACCGATTGTGGCTCTTTTTTAAAGTGGCAGGTACTCATGTCTTCATTATCTTGAGACTGATTTATTGCCATACACTTTATTTGAAGCTACTTTTGAACCAGGAGAGTTTATTTTGTACACGTTTCTACAATCTATATGCTGGTAGATGAAAACTATCTCAACAATACAACATCAATACTGTAGATACTGCATTGCTATCAGTATGCTTCTGAATACAATCTGAAATGCTTTGAACTCTAAAGTTTTGTATATTTTAGATCCATGTTATTTTATCCTCTCCAGAGTCTGGAGGAACTAAAATATATTTAATACAGTGCTGCTTCTGTGGCAATAGAAGAAGAATGAAATAAAATGATAGCCTTATGAATGTACTTGCGGGAAAGTCAAGCCGTTCTCCCTTCAAATGACTCAGCTAGAGATATTCCTGGGATTGTGTTTGTGTATGTGTAGAACTGTATACGTGATGCACAACAACCACAAAAATAGTCTTCGCCATATTTTATTATTAAAACTTTCATACATTACCTGAGCAATAGTTCTGTCAGGACACCAAGACCTAATAAGAAGAAGACGTCTGAAGCAGTCCAGAGCTTGATCATAGCCACTGGGAACAAGTTCTTCTTCCGGTTTTTCCTTATCAAACCAAATTTTCCACTGTTTTTCTGTCCGTGAGATCTGATAATACAATGAGAGTATCATATTCCAGAGGACTCATCAACACGGTCCCCTTTTCCTGATTCAAAAACATTTGTTGAGGACATCTCTCATATTAGAGTGACCATCTTGGGGCCAGTCTGCTATTGAGTTGGATCAAGATGATCTGGCAGAACAATGTTTTCCACAGGAAACTGTTCTGTATCACACAGAAATATCTTTGAATGGACAGTGACCTGTTAAGGTTTAACTAGCCACTGGAGGACTACCAACTCTCATCAGTCAGGGGAGTTCTGTGCTTCTTGGCAATATTAACAGTAGTTGCAAAACAAGCCAAAACCTGGCTTGTGTAGAAAGTTTTCCCTTCATGGACTGAGGTGTTGGACTGTCAAATATTAACTTAATGGCAGGCCAATAGACACCTTCAAGATTGCTATTTCTATCATTAAACTGACAGTTTAAACAGCACTGTGCAGGCCCTTATCAGAGGACAAACCCATCCCCTCTGCTGCACTTGCTTTATTTCTGTGCTTGCTAGAGAGCACCATCACCAGTACACCAGCAGCTACAATAGCAGCCTCCTTCCTGTGAGGGCAGCAGCTCTTGTGGCGTCCCAAGGCAAAGTAAGAGGAACACTGAGGGGGCAGTGATTTTGAGAATAGATTTTTCTCTGACCTTGAAGACTGGAGAATAGCATATTCCATATGGCTATATGGCTGAACTTTCAAAGACTATGATATCTCAGGTAGCTTAATGAGTTTTTCTGAAAGGACCACCATCAGGGGTGGGCTGCTGGGGGTTTGCAGGGGTTTAGGAGACCCCCTAGCTAAGATTCTGTGCAGTTTGGAGAACCTCAAATCTCACTCCTGGCTGGCCCCGTCCACCCCTCCCCTCCCCTCCCACGAGTCCCCACACAGCCCATTTTGGATGCAAGTAAGTACAGGGCGCGCAAGGAAGCTTGGGGAGGGCAAAAAACGGGCCTCCCAGAAGTTCGGGAGGGCCAAAAATGGCCCATTTCCAGCTTCCAAAGAACCTTTGGAGCCCAGGGAGGCTGCCCTCGAGGAAAACCTCCGGAATCCGGGGAGGGCAAAAATGCGCCCCCTTTGCTGTGGTGCAGGAGGCTGATTAGGCCACTCCGACCATGGCCACGCTCACCCAGAAGAGAACCCCTTGCTAAAAATTTTGAAGCTCACCCCTGACCACCATCTTTCCTAGTGGTATGGGTCTTTATTCATAGTTCTAGTTGTAATAAACTATAAGCATTAATATACAGTGCAGCTTTATTTGCTCCAAAATGTAAAGATGAAACTGTTATCCTAGGTATATGTCAACAAGCATTTTGCCAGCAAGTTCTTACGCTGGATTTAAAGAACTGGTTTAATTTTAAAGCATTAGCTCCATGCAACTAGGTTATTTAAAGAAATAGAATACTTTATTGGCCAAGTGTGATTGGACACACAAGGAATTTGTCTTGGTGTAAATGCTCTCAGTATACATAAAAGAAAAGATACATTCATTAAGAATCAAGAATCATAAGTACAACACTTAATGATAGTCATAGGGTACAATCAGCAATCAAATAATACCAGGAAACAGTCAATATCAATCATAAGGATGTAAGTGACAAAGTTACAGTCATAAAGTCACAAGTGGGAGGGGATGAGTGATAAGGAGTGATGAGAAGATTAACAGTAATAGTAGTGAAGACTTTGTAATAGTTGAATAGTGTTGAAGAAATTATTTGTTTAGCAGAGTGATGGCTTTCGGGCAAAAACTGTTCTTGTATCTAGTTGGTCTGGTGTGCAATGCTCTATAGCATCGTTTTGAGGGAAGGAGTTAAAACAATTTATGTCCGGGATGTGAAATACGCTTTATATGCCCATATGCCTTTGGATCTGAACCAAGGCTGGCTGACTGGCTTGTTTATGGTTTACCATCACCACTAGAGATTGAAAGTGAAATTGAATATGTAGCAAAGTGTGTTCTGTAATGATCTCAGAACATTTGTTTCTGAAACATCAGTGTTTCCAGTTCTACACTTGCCAGATAATATATATCCGAGGCAGATTAACACATTGAAATTGAAATCCATTAAACTGTCAATTGAAATAAACTGCAAAAACAAAATATACCAACTCCTACTGGTACCTACTTGGTCAAGAACATCTGAAAATTGTCTCAATTTACTGAGCTCCACCAAATTCAACCAAGTCATATCCAGAATCCATCTAGCTGGTTTAGGAGGGCAAGCTTTTAGATCCAAAGAAGCACCACCTGAAAATATATATTTAAAAGTTTTTAAAAAAAATTTAAAAGAAGAAAACATTAATAATACACACACACACACATTCTTCCTTACTTAAAGGGAGTTTACACACCTATGCTGGAATTTAAGATTATGTTGCCTACTCTGCATGAAGTTGAATATCACATGTTAAATTTTACTTAGAACCCTAAACCAGAAAGTCACAAATTTGCAGGTTGCAATGTACAAGGCTTATCATTTCAACAAATTGAACATTCAATCAAGGGATGGAGAGGACCCACCCTGTGAAGAATCAGGTTAGTATCTCTAATTACTGTTTTGTACAGGCAAGGAGAAAACAGCACAGGACCATAATCTAAGAATGTAATGCAGTTGCTATGACCTTTAATCAGAGTTAGGAACTCCTCATGTTTGACTTTGCCCCACTGCAAATCAATCTTCAAGGTAAGCAGCAACGTGAACAGAAACTTGTGCTCCTCATAAAGCCCTCGTGCGGCATATTTATACACTTCATAGGTCATATGCTCAATGATATTTGCTATTCTTTTGCTTGTAATTGGGCTCTTGACAGACCTATTCAAAAGAAAGGGAGAGGATAAAAGAGTAATATAATGCCTGTAGGGCAAAGATTTTAGAAAGGGTAAAAGTATACACGAATAAAGCATTTTCAAAGCTGTACTTAATAATACTGAGTTCGTGCAAAAGCAAACAGAGTTGCTGAAGCAAATTCAACATGACATTAAATACTGTTCGATCAATATGATCCAACTGGCTAGGACTGTTTGGACTGCTGAGAGTTCACTCTTCTTTTGGATAGATTGAAAGGTGTTTTAAGTTCATACAATTGATTCCCTTGATCTTTATCCCTACTAGTCCTCCCTCCCTCCCTTTTTTTTTCAGAATGCAGTGACCACTAAAGGGAGGGCCCAGCCCAGACTGCCATCACTTCATATTGGGGTGTGGGATCTTCAGCAGACACTTACTAAATCAATAGACAGGATTGGCAGAATTGTTATAGATAAGGCATCCCTAAGATATTACTCTAAGCCAGAGGTCATCAAACTTGGCAACTTTTAAGACTTGTGGACTTCAAGTCCCAGAATTAGAATTCTGTGAGTTGAAGTCCACAAGTCTTAAAATTGCCACGTTTGGGGACCCCTGCCCTAAGCAATTTGAAAAGCTAGTGATTCATAGCCTCTGCTGGGGACAGCAGATGACAGCTGTGCCTAAGAGGCCTTTGCACAATGTCTTGTGCTCCAGTTGCATCCCTTCTATGATCTGGAGGCTCAACTTCCTGCTATTCACATCTCAGTCACTTTCCAATTGGATTAGTGCAATGTGCTCTCTACAGGACTGCCCTTGAAAACCATCCAGGAGCTACAATTGATCCAGAAAGCAGTAGTATAAGTAATTGGGAGGGGTGTTCATGAGCATAATTATTTCATGAGCTACTCTGGCTCCAAAAAATTTCTGAAAGCAGGTGGCATAAAATGGGGTTCTTTGCAGGATTGCCTATCTGCCATCTCATATGCTGTAGTACAATGGGCACATTTAGAGTCCCTTACCTGAAGCAATGTCACCTGGTGGACTTGTATCATTAGGTTGATTTGATCACAAAATAACAGAGTTGGAAGGGACCTTGGAGGTCTTCTAGTCCAACCCCCTGTTCAAGCAGGAAACCCTATATCCAGGGCTGGGATTCAACATTTTTAATGTGGCTTAGGTGCTGGGTGTGGCTTGGTGGTCATGTGACCGGGAGGACGTGGCTTGGTGGTCATGTTATTGGCTGTGTGTGGCCAACTCAATATCACTCACATCAAGGCACGCATCTCCTCGCCTGGCCTCTCATGACTGTGGGGATGCTGCAACAGTCATAAGTGTGAAAAATGGTCATAAGTCACTTTTTTCAGTGCCATTGTAACTTTAACTGGTCACTCCACACAAGCAAAGTACCAGCAAAGGAGGGGGAAAAAAACTCCTGAGAAGTTCCTGAGACAGGAAATCTAGTCCTGCCAAGAATGTAATAAGGGTTAATGGAGAGGCAGTTTCTGTAAGCAACACCAGAATGTTTCCTTCCTGCCTTCCTTACAGGATTAGGCCAGTAATTTCTTCTAACAACTGGTTCTCCAAACTGCTTAGAATTTTAACAACCAGTTCTAGTGAATAGATGCGAACTGGTAGAATCCCACCCCTGCCTATATCAGTTCAGAGATATGGTTGTCCAATTTCTTCTTCAAAACCTCCAGTGTTGTAGCACCCACAACTTCTGGAGGCAATTTATTCCACTGATTAAATTGTTCTCACTGTCAAGAAATTTGATTTTACTCTTGGAGCCCCAATTGCATTGAGAAAACTCTTAAGGTGAATTGCAAAGGCGTTCTGTTTGTAAGCATTAGCACAACTAGGAAGGTTTCAAAAAGCATTACATGTTCAGCTTAATGTTATGTAAATTCAATCTCTATCTCCACAGGCTAAAGCCTAGGATAGGAAGATAATTCATTGATAATTCAATAATTGAAACTTAAGAGTCTCAGTTGCTTAAGTTGCGCAGCCACATAAATTTTCACAAATAAATAAAATCAAGCTAACACTAAAAGAGGTATTTGCAATCTTAGAGATCAGCTTGTTAGTAATTCCTGCTCTCTCCTCTTCTCACTTATTTGCTTGTAAGTTACTGGAAATGTTATGTGAAGCATAGTTCTCTAATATACCACAGACAGACAAAGTGTCTATGTTCCAAGCCCACGCTGGATGGGAATTTATGAGAATTGTAGTCCAAAGTATGGGGCAAAGCTATACAGCCGATACATTAGACTATAAGCTGTGCATTAGACTGACACAACCCCTTCAGCTTTACTGAAGATATACACCTCAAAGTGAAGGAAGCAATATGCTCAACATCTAGACATCTCATTGCAAAGGCAAAAGCAGTTACTTCTGCCCACTTTTGCATACAGGAAGAACTTGCTCTTTCTCCTGGGAAATTATTTCTGACTTGATGCTTTCCAAACTCTTTTAAAGTCCAATCCCTCTAGAGTACTTATTATATATTCCACTTCCTCTGAATTATTCTCTTTTTCTCAGGCCCTTTTAGAGAATGCAAGCTGAAGTTTTTGAACGCAGATCAGTGCTTGCTATGTCAACACATAACAAAAGAGAATATTTCAATTCTGCGTAGGATTTTTATTTATTAACCCTCCTTGTCTCTGAGAATAAAGTCCTTGGAGAGGCTTAAGAATGATAATCAGAAATATACTTAAAATGAGATCTCATTAGAAATCACTAAAGGAAAGACTACACTGTTTGCTACTTTTTTCTCCCCATATTCCCCGGGGCAGAATATTCTTTCTTTCTCCATCAGCCAGATGATTTAAGGATATTGGAAGGCTATGTTCCATGGCTCTAAGAAAGAAAGTCTGAAATGGTGCTATGTGCGACAGAAAAGAAGAGCTTTAAGGCATCCGAAACAAAGTTAGACCTGAGACATGTCTGAGCCCACCCAGTGGGCAGAAAAGGAATTGCTGCTTCAATGTCTATTTTCTTCTCTAATATCCTTCCTTTCAGTTTCATTCTCAGCATGATTATTACACTGAGAAGCTGCAAGGGACTCTACAATGTTTAGAAAAATTAATGCATTTATGAATATTAAATCATAAAGAAATAAACCCATGGCAAAAATTAAAATGGAGAAAGATATTGTACGTATTTAAGGAAAGTTGCTGTGTAGACCAATTTTGTAGAGCCAAGAAATGGAGGTATTCTGGATCACATTCTGTCATTTATGATCAAACATTTATTTATGCCTTAAGTATTGCAGAACCTGTTCTCAAACTATGAGATTAATGACATAGGTTTGCAGATTCTAAACAAGGATGGCTATATCACATCGTTTCAGCTGTATGAAAGCTGTGCCAGTTTTTGTTAATCCAGAATGTGAAAAATGTGAGATAATCAAAGTTACCTTGCAAGCGAAAGATCAAACAGGCCCAAAAACTGCCGAAGTGAAGTTTGATACATGACATTTACCATACTCATCTCTGTTATCAGAAAATAGAGAATGCTGCCTCTGGTAGCAACTGAACAAAACAAGATTGGATTGGATCAGCAGAGATGTAAAACCACAGCAACTATTACATCTGTAATTATAAAACTTCATAATGACAATTAATGTCTGATAATAAATAGCTAACCAGATTTTGGGCACTGGTACAATTTTCTATTTAAATAAGAAAAACAGATACCCCCCCTCTTGTGTTTTTCTTTTTACTACATCACTGTACTGTATTCATTTGCATATTCAAAAAACTGCAATATCAGTTCCAAATGACATTTCTTTCATTGTTAATATTTACTACTCAATAAAAGTCATTCTTCACTTACAAAAGGACTTTTTTTTTTTTGCAAAATTTTAGATGTTAAGAGATTTACTCCCCTGCACAGATAGTTCTCGACCACAATTCTACCCAGAATTTATGTTTCTAAGCAAGGTAGTTGTTAAGTGAGTTTTGCCTCATTTTACAACCTTTCTTGCCACAGTTGTTAAATTAATCACTGCAGTTGGTAAGTGAATCTGCCTTCCATCATTAACTTTGCTTGTCAGAAGCTGACTGAGAAGATTACAAATGATAATTTGACCCTGGGACAGTGAACTGTCATAAACACATGTCAGTTGCCAAGCACCTGAATCTTGATCATGTGATCATGGGTATGCTGCAATGGTCATAAGTCACTTTTTTCAGTGCCTTCGTAACTTCAAACAGTCACTAAATGAAAGGTTAGAAGTCGAAGACTACTTATCTTTAGTCTACTAGTGGCAACGGATGAATATTGCAGTTCTAAGAGCCTCAATTCTCGTCAATTAATTTATGTGGATAAGGAAAATTGCAAGGAAATTGTCATGAACCATTAAAGCTATCAAATCCTCCTCAAGATAGGCTTGGGGCCTGGCTAATTTTGATTTTAATATTCTACAGTCCAAGAAATAACTACAATTTTGATTTTTAGTTCGGGAGGAGGAGAATCCTCTCACCTGGCCTGTATTCCTCCCGAGCTGAGTTAATCTGTACTTCAGTCTCAACTGATGTTTGCAGTTTCTGGGTCACCTCTTCTGCTGTTCTTTTTGTGTTACTAAGTACAACGATGAGACTCTCATCTTCCACCAGAGAGCCTTGTGTGCTTGTCAGTCGATACAGCAAGTTATCTTCCAGTTCTTTCATCTTCCTTTTGTTAGCTGTCACATCTTCTATAAGATCAGTTCGCTCTTTCTCCAACTCCTGTTAAAGCATTTGATAAAGA
The DNA here is from genome assembly GCA_023653725.1 of Bungarus multicinctus. Taxonomy (NCBI): domain Eukaryota; kingdom Metazoa; phylum Chordata; class Lepidosauria; order Squamata; family Elapidae; genus Bungarus; species Bungarus multicinctus. The sequence goes on from CM042846.1 coordinate 12,444,394, forward strand.
CATACTTCAGTGTAATTATCATTGAAAGCAGACCAATTAATACATGCATCTAGAGTATAGGACCAATGCATTGCCAAATTGGTAACCAAAGTATTATTACCAAGAGATAGTCATTCATTATCGTATGTCAATTTCCTGTGATGTTCGCTGCCCTTGATTGCATACCCTGATCTAGAGGACTACTCAGAGCAGGGGAGGGAGGAAATCGTCTCCTGAACTACAACCAACTCCATTAAGATTATCCAAGTAAACACAATCAAATTCTTCCTATTCAGACTGCAGCACCCAGGCAGTCACCACCATAACTTTGATGAAAGAGCTAGGAGCCAAAAACAGGGTGGGTAAAAAAATGTTTGGAATTATGTGATGAAGTGGATTGGAAGTTATACTCAGCATGGGGCCTGTAAGTATCCCATGGAACCCACTACCACATGAATTTTTCATTCAGCATATAGATCACAGGATATAGCATTGATTACTACATGAAGCAGATTTAAAGATGAATAATTCAATGCTATTTGTGTTTAATGTTTCATACATAGGGTCTCCCCAGATGGCATACACAACACTGGTGCTATCATTAGGAAGAATGAGGTAAGAGCTTCAGGCAGAGATTGTGAATGTTTTAAAGGGTAGCAAATATTGTCAAGGTTGGGGTTCAATAACTTATGTTATGTTGTATTTAGATCTATAAATACCGTGTGTATACTGTAGTATAGCCTGGATGAAAATAATTAATTTAACCCAGGTTTTGCTATAAAAAGTAACATTAGTTTATATCTAATTCTAAATCTCTTTTATTGTGCAGAATATAATTTGAATATGAGCTGAAATGCCTTCCCTGTTAAAAAAAATAGTGATCTATGGCAATCTGTAAAAATAAATGTAATTGGAGATGATGAAAGTAATTTAGGAGAATTATGAGATTTTCTTTGGACAAGCAGTCATAGAAAATTTGAGCATTAGCTTTGAAGCAAAAGAATAAAAAATATGGAAAGCAATCAGAGAACATTCTATTTGTTTTAATTGGTTTCTATTTCAAACTGGAATGAAAATAGTTGAGAAGAAGACATTTCCCAGATATAAATACACATAATTACAAAGATCTACTATGTGATCTTATGTCTAAAAGTTTTTCCTCACTGGACAATAGAAGCTAATTTCACCTACAGCCATGAACAATGATTTTACTATTATATTCTGAATATCACTGTACTCATCTCCCTATGTAATATTCGTTACCAAATGAGATACTAAAGAAAGAATTAAAATTAGAAAAATGGATTTAGCCTTTTGCTGGCAGGAATGACATCCTGATAATTAACTAAACACATTATCACCTAGAATGTATTATCATATGTAGTCATTTTCTTTTAACTCACTGCAAAGTTCTTTCACAATTTGAAGCTATTTAAATTTCTGTGAAAAAAGAATCTGTCAACTTTGCAGCCAATCTAAGCAAGACAATAAATAGATTGCACATTTTTTTTTTCAAATAAAAACATCACTTGCTTCAGAAATTGTGATAATTTTGAGCTTTCAGCAGGCACCGAGGGCGAATTTAACTTCATTCTCATTGGCTAATAAAAATCACATTTTAAAGCAAACCTTGAAGGTTGCTATTTATATTAGGAAGAAATAAGCCATTGGCAGAAACTGTTTTTCACTTTACAAAATAGGAGTTCAAAGGAAAGCTTTTTTTTTAAAGGAATTAACTAAAAATTAGGAACTAAAATAATTTAGAGAAATAAATTATCTCCAGCTAGCTTTCCTCAAATTCTCATATATTATCCTAGTTTTTCCTATGATTTCTAAGTGCCAAATTCAAATATCAGTTTGAAACCATGATAAATTTGATCCCTAACAGGTACAGAAATGCAATTAAGACCAGACATAATAGTCTGATTTGAGCTAATAATATCCTGTTATCTACTAGATTCAAAGCTCAGGGCAACATACTATCCTCTTTTCTTTGACTTTCTGATTATGGAATTCAACACAAATCACAAATACAAATGAGAAAAGTATGATCTGTTTTTTTCCTCAAATCAGAATAATAGATTTTTTATGAATTAGATGGTGTAATTTAGATGGTGAGAATGATGCAAACAACCTCGGCTTATCATGGATTTTTTTTAAATATAATTTTTATTAAACAACTTTTCAACAAGTTAAAAACAACACAAATATTAGAAATAAAGAAAATAAGGAAGAATAGTGATTAAGTATGGCTTTTCTTGCAAGTCCATTAAGCATGAAAAGATGACCCTCCATGTAATCCACAGCTGAGGCAATTTTATACATTCTGGACAATTTTTTGGTAGTCATATACCAATGGTACATCATTTTATAAAATATATCTTTTAAGTTATAGCAGTGCTTTTTAACCAAAACTTTTCCCATTGATCTATCAGTATGATGTGTCAAAAGTTTTATCACATAATATTCACTTGCTCTTCTTAGATTTCAAATTTCAATAAAAGTTGACTTTTTTTAGCAATTACATGTTCATCATTTGTACTTAGTTCAAATACCGTCTTCTGCATTTCAATTTCAAATGTCCTATTATCTTTCTTAAATCTTTCTTTTAACTGTGCATATAAAAAGCATAAACTAAATTCCTCTGCAGTCAATTGCTCTTTTGATTTCATCTTATATTCTCAGTGTTCCTGTTCTAACAATTCCGGATAGGTTAACTATATTGTTTTATCTATCTTTTCTTTCCTATAAAATGCTTCTGTGCTGAGAAATATAAAGGCATTTTTGGGCAGTCTGGTTTTATATCTGTTTTATATTCTCAATATGGCACTTGTAATATAATAATTCCTAAAATTTACATTAGCCTTCACATTATCTACCATGAAAACCATGTCATCTGAATCTCAGTTTATGCCTTTCTAAGATATTTTTCTTCCTCAGCAAAACCTAGCTTTTCCTCCAACCTCCAGCAGGCTGCAGAGGATAACTTCAAGTTAGGCAGATCAAATTCTTCTCATTCCTTTACATCTTAAAGTATTTTATATTTAATCCTTTTTTTCCCCTTGCCGTACAAACTTAGACATATTTTTTGGCTAATGTTTATATGGTACATCAATATTTAATTCCATTCTTTACATAATTATTTTCATATAATATACAATTCATAATAATCATAGTGATACACAAGTATTTCTCTTTTTTCTCAGTGTTCTTTCCATCAATTCATATTATTTCTGATGTTAATCATTATTGACATCTTTTGTTCGTTGATGTTAAAGCTAGCTAATGCTCCCAAATATTTTGGGCTTTCATTAATATTTCTATTCCTTCCAGAGGATCTTCCAAAACTATTACCAGGTCATCTGCAAATGCCAGTAATTTATAAGTTTCTTTTAAAATCTTCACTCCAGCAATTTTCTCATCTCATTTTATGTTTCTATTCAATACTTCCAAAGCTAAAATAAATAGCAATGGTGACAAGGCATCCTTATCTAGTCCCTTTCTCTGACTCTCCAGATTTTTTTAAATTCTCCATTCACAATTATCTGTACCTTTTGTGAAGTATACAGTGAATCAATTTACACATTAGATAAAATTATTTTAAAATACTACACATGTTCTCTTCAATCCAAACTTCATTGTATTCTCCATTTTTAAAAAATCTTTAAAAACTCATCATCCATCCTAACAGGAAAAGTCTATTACCACAAAACAACCTAGGTATTATAAACTTGATCTAATAAACCTACTAAAATGCCTTCCTTTTACATGCATAACTCATTTTCTGTCATTAAACAATCCCCCCCCAACCTTATCATTCAAATTTTGACATTAAAAAAACCTAATGAAAGATAATAACATAACTGTTTTAACTTTGATTGGATAAATTTAAAATACGGCATATAAAGTTGCAGGATCCAATCTGGGCCAGCCACGGGAGCAAAGGTTTTGTCTTCCAAACACTTGGATTCATACTAGAGCCCAACTTCAGGGAACTTCTCTCTAGCAAACACATTCTGATAGACAGAAATTCCCTAAAGTTGGGCTCCAGGAATGCATCTGAAAGCTTGGAAGACAAAATCTCTGGTCCCAGTGACCAACCCAGATTAGATCCTGCAACAACAAATAAAGTCTTTCTCATGTAACACTTGTATAAGCAAAATTTTAAAATATCATCATCCAGTCCTGATCAGAAAAAGACCCCTTAAAATTTTCTAGGAATAGCAACCTATCTATTTTAACTTTGGTCAAATAAACCAATTTTATATTCCTTTTCCTTGATCCCAATAATCACAATGTTTACCCCATATCTTTCAAAATTTTAAACAAGAAAATCCAGTTCAATTTGTCAAAGGCCTTTTCTGCATTAAGACAAATCAAGATCAACCTTCATCCAACTGTCCTGTATCTTTCCAATCTTTAAATAGAGTTCATTATATGTTGCAACACTTGTAGTAGCTGAACTTCAAATAATAAGAGGCTGGTAAGCTGTCTAGTCCATATGCTTTCCCTATTTTAACCTTTTTTATATCTTCACAAACTTCCTTTGTTGTCATAGGTGCATTCATTAATTACTTTTGTTTTTCTCTAATCTTGGATAAATTTGGTTTCTTTAAATATTCATCCATTTTTGCCAGGAAATTTTCTCCTTCTTTATATAATTAGAGTAATATTGTTAAAATATTTTTGTATCTTCAAAATTATCAGTGATTGTGGTATTTCCATCTTGTTGTTTTAATATATCAATTTTCCTTTTTCTTTCCCCAATTTATATGGCAACTATTTTCCAGGTTTATTTCCAAATCCAATTTTTGCTTTGTTTTGCATAATTCATTTTTACTTCCATTTCTCTTACTGTTAACATAGACAACTGCCATTGTAAAAGTTTAATTTGTTGTGAAATAATTTTATTGGGGGGGATTTCTTTAATTCCTCAATTTTTATTTATTCTACAATTCACTGTATTTTCTCTTGTCTCTTTTTTTGAGTTTGCTACATAAAATGTCCCTCAAAAGCTTTACTTGTGTCCCAAACTATTCTTATACCTGTATTTTTATTAGTAAAAATAATATTAACTTCTTTTACAATGTTCCATTACTATTTCTTTCTGCAATGTTTTGTTTAACCTTCATCTGAAGGGATGAGATAAAAGATGGCACTAAAATCATATTGTGGTAGGAAAATGTCTTTGGCAATATCTCTACTTTGTGAAAAAGCTGTATTTCTTAGATAAGATGAGCCAGTCTCTTTTTCTCCAGGTATTGTTCTTCCTATTCTTGCATTAAAGTCTCCCATTAGTATTTTGTATCAGCATTTTTCTTTATCTTGCAGCTGAGCCACATCATTGTAAAACTCTTCAACCTCATCATCATTATAGTTTATTGCTGGTGTGGAAGCTTAAATGATTTGAAGCTTGTATTGTTTGTTCAATTGAATGATGCATTGGACTACTCTATCTGGTACACATTCAAATTTTTCTACAGAGTCTTTCAGCTTTGGGTTGATGAGAAAACCAACTCTGCCACATCGTCCATCTTCTGTACCTCTAGTGAATCTAGTTAATGCCCAGATTTATCAAGTTCAACTAAATTTTTGCCTTTTCATCATGTTTCACATAATCCAATAATATTCCAATGCATATTGTTGAGTTCAATCAGCAGTTCTAATCGAGCGTTGTTTGAATGTTGACCATTCCAATGTCCAAAGTCCAAAGGCAGTCTGATTTAACCTGGTGATTCTTAGCAACCTCTGCCTTCTGGCAAGTCTTCCTGCTGCAGTGGGTAGTTGCCCTAGGGCCTCTGGGGAATGAGGGCCATTTCTGAGGTTGTACTGGCATGTGGAAAGGAATAGACCATAATCTGCCATGCTGGTCCAATACAGAATAATAATGTTGTATATTGTTCCTGACATTTATATTCTGCATAGAAGTTACTAGTTATTGGGGGTCAAAGATGTTCAAATATCTTTAATCACTTAAGAATATGGAAAAATCTTAACTTCACATTTGTAAATTCATTTTATTTTCTTGATTCTATTTCTATACTGATTTTTCTTATATGCAAATATTTTTTAAAAAGCCAAATATAAATACTAATCATGGAAAGAAAAGAAAATAATGTAAGAGACCTTGGGGAACAAGGTAGAGAAATTAATTATTCTATGTCTACAATGAGTATAACAAAAATCTTTCCTCAGGGCTCCCCCATTTATTTTAAATGAATGGATGATTTTCTCTAAAAGCAAACAGCAGTTCTGTGCTTTTATTAGTTTTTTATTAGTTAAAATTCCCCTCAGTACCCACTATGAACTCATTAGCTGTCATCTCTTCCTAGAATCTCTGTTTAACAAGAAATGTGCCAGCTAAAAAAATATTTTATTGTTTAGCATCTATTGGTTACATTTTATTTTTTCAACAGATTTATATGGCTGCCTATCTTCCAATGGAACTCTGGGAAGTGAACAGAAAAATAAAAAAGTAATATACTTTTCTATTTTGTACAAATCATAAAATCAATTAAAAGTATTATTTGGAGGTGTTGTAAGGAACACCTTTAAAATATGTCAGTTGCTATTCTCATAGAAACCTAAATTGTTTTAATTTGTGGGGATAAAAATGTTTGAGCAAAAAGGGGAGAGGGAGAGAGAGACAGAAAGAGACAGCTTTATAATATAACATACTCACATAATTGCTTATTTTATCCATCCCTGTAATAAAAATGTACTTCAATAAACAGTCACAAATTTACTCACAAATATCTGTCTACATACCTGCTTTTCTGTTAGAATGACTCTCCCTAGAAGCTGATCTTCTAGGCCTTTCATGGTGACAGTAAAATCAATGATGGAGGTACGAGCACTAATCTCAGGGGTATAGGCTGGATTTGGAAGCTTGGTGGTGATATAAAGTCTGAAGCCATTCATCACATCTATTTCTTTATCCCCAACTTTTACCTAATTAACAAAAACCATTCCAAAATAGATGCGTATAAGATGAATTGGACTCCTTCAAACAACTGGTAGATATTAATTAAGTATCCTTTTAATATTGTGTAAATAAAGCACCATTAACATAATTAATAGGTAAGTAAATTTGCACACGTTAGCATAAAACACATAAATGACATTTCTAAAACCAATTCATTCTATATAAATTTCCATTTCTTTATCTGGTTTATAAATGGTAAGATTGTTGCTAATCTTTGTTTTTTTTTTCTCTGCTGCTTATAGATTAAAGCTTAGAAAACTCTTAATCATACAGACTTAAGCTTAAATCCTACATCTTAAAGCTGCATTCTGGGAATCTCTACGTTAAATTGTGATCATAAAAAATAATTGAAAAATAAGTTGATGAAGTAGAAGTCAACAAGTATGGAAGAAACATAAAAGGGAAATATTTATTTCTAGAATGAAAAGGATGCAGGCATTTAAGATATCTCTCACATTTTAAATTGGCACGGTAGTTTTACTATCCTTTTGTATCCCACTAAAGAGAAGGGAAAGAAATATCCCACTAAAGTTCCAGAATAAAAACTTTTCATGAAAGGATTTTTTCAAGCATTGTACTATGTAGCAATCATAAAAAGTATAGTGGGTCACCCAAAATAAATGTAACAGATCATTTATCAAGATAGAGCAAAAATTAAAGATCACTGCTGTAATCTATTCTCTTAAAGATTTCATGGTGACACCAAAGTCAAGGAAAAGAATTGTACTTAAAAGTAGAAACTATAATTATATATGCAACTAGTTGTTTTTTTAAAAAAATATTGGAACATGTTATTTTTCTCACTTTGTATGTAGAACCCGTTTTGATGAAGTTTTTTTCCAATACATGGTCCAAAGCCGGATCCAACTCCTCACCAACATCTTCGATCAACAACGGCCTTCCAAGAGAGAGACTATCCTCCAAGTGGTTTCTAAAATACTTGTGATTCAGAGAAGTAATCTGAAAAAAATAATCATAATGTTCATAAATTGTGAAAATGGATCACCAGCTGGAGGGAAGGGGAATGACATTGGATTTCAGTTGAAAAGAAGTAGCTGCTAAACTAAAAGTTTTACTTATTAGCTAACAAGGGTTAAAGATGAGTTTTAATCTCCAGGATCCAATCATAGCTATATTAGAACATTATTTGTTTATGATGTGTTTAGGAAATTTATATCCCCCAATTTCACTCTTAAGAATTTTAAAGCAGGAATGTAATCCAATTAAGTTTTAAAATATGGAGCTTTTTAAAAAGTTAGAAACAACAGCAATTCCTATGCAAAAACCCAGCCTAAAAATCAATATTGCTGGTTTCCAAATGAACCAAAGTTAATTTTGGCAATTAAAGTTCTTCATTACAGTATATTGTTCTGAAATAGTTTCAAGTACTCTCTCCACTGTTTTGCTGCTGTTCTGAATATGTTTACTTCCAAATGCGAGTACAATGCACTAGAATTTAATTCACCTGCAGCTCATTCCGGGTTTCTTTGTTCTTAATCCAAATCTTGCCCTGAGTTTGTGGATCAATCAGGAGAGGGTAACGAGCTGCCTTTGTGACAATGATGCCATTCTGAATTGATAGATCATCATTTGGCAGCCCTTGAAGGTTCCATTCACTGACAGTTGGCGCATCAATCAGCATCTCTGTGAGATTGAGATTGTTCCCAAATGGGATTTTCCGAGTTTTCATTTCTTTTTGCCAGCTGGTTAACAAATGATTACGGAACTCTTGATTGAAAGGACCAGAATAGGACAAAAAGGCTGTGGCCAGAAGTACATCCCCTAAATTGATATAGAGAAAAACTACATTAGACAGTGGTTGAATCCATTTTCAGTGAAAATATAAAAGCAAACATTCAGGCTAAGCTTTAAAAGACTTGGTCATGTTTCACTATGAAATAGGCTGCTGGGGAACCTCTTGTTCTTTAAATATTTGATGACTGTTTGTATAGAAGAGCGGTGTATATAATGTAGATATTCTGACTAGTATTATGCCATGTTTTCTCTCTGTGAGAAACTTTCAGCTTAATGTGCTAAATCACACAGAGATTTCTTGCACCAGGACAAAGTAGGGCCAATTTCTTCTAGCTGATTTTGTTATAGCCATATTAAATGCATGCAACTGACAATCCCATTACATATATGCATTATAAAGGTGGGGGCGGGGGGGGCGGGAAACTCCATGTAGATGCAGTTCCATTGAGGACTACATGTTGAGTGTGGTTGGTCAGCCAGTTACAAATCCATCTCCTGGTGATGCTGTCTAACCCACATTTTTCTATTTTATCAAGTAGTAGGTTATGATCTACTTTATCAAGTGCCTTACTGAAGTCCAAGATTCTCAATCATTCAGGTCATGGTTGTCCCAAAGATGCTTTTTTTCAAAAGGCAACTGGACTTTTTTTTGTCTTTCCTTCATTTCTCATCCAAGAAGCTTCTTCAGTTCAGACTGAAGCTTCTTGGATGAGAAGCAAAATGTCTTCAAGGAAAAACAGTCCAATTGCCTTTTGAAAAAGCACCTCTGGTACATCAGTGATTTTTATCACTGATCAGCAATCATTGATCAATGACACCCCCCCCCCCCTTGGGGTTCTGCAAAATCAAAATTATTCACAAGCCTATATTGAAAAACAATACCACATTAAAATTATATCAAAAAAATTGTGACAAGCAGCAGTAGCAGCGAATGCATTAATTTCAATTTTTAACATGGTAAACATAAATAAATATAACCTATACAAATAAAAGCTTTTTGGGGTAAGTGTGAGCATTGTAAGTCATCACTCAAACTACCCAGTACTTGCTAACAAAAAACCAATGTCCGATTTAGATTTAGAAAGCTAGCTTTGTTAAGTCTATTTCTTGCTTGTATAACCATAATGTTGGCAAATTGATAGTGACATGTTATTTCACAACACGGAGTAAATCTCACCCTTCAAGACATAATTTTAGCATACAAAAGTTCCTATCAACACAATGTCATTATTTATCAAAATAACAGAGGATTCCCTGCTGCTTTTACACAAAAGAGTGAAAATAAACAGCAACACAATTTACATGCTTGCAGTCTATACTTGCTGAAAAATATTCAATGCAACTTATAGCTTTGTAGAAAGGACAATCCCTTCAGCTTACCCACAAGCCTTTTTGTTTGGGCTGCAAACTCTTTACTTTGTTCAGTCCATCTCTCTTTTTCACCAGCCAACCCACTAATAAGACTGGAAGCAGTTTGCATTTTATGCCTGCAGCGTTCTGCATCTTCAAGCAATGTCTGTTCAAAACAAAAATTAATATACACAAATGGCAACTTGAGCCAAAAACTATAGATAATAATGCTTGAAAAAATAAATACAAATCCTATCCATTGTAGTTCCAACAAATATAAATATCCTATTGTTTCTGTTAACATTGTCAGTGCACCTGGACTTATTTCTTACAAACAATTGGGACATAGATTTTACCCTTATCGGAAGTCATATAGACATATAAAATAGGTCTATCATGAATCCAGACCTCATATTAAGATAGATATTTGATCAAGATCCAGATGGTCCCAATCCTATTAGTCTTTTGAGGCTTTTGTAAGGCTATAAAAACCTGGCCTTTTCCCAGACCTTTGGATAAGTTAGATGGTTATGTGACTTTTTGTTTGGGAGGGAGGGGTTATTGTTTTAACTAAGTAAATGTTAAAAAGGAATAACCTCAAGGAACCAGAAGAACAGCCATAACTAAGACAAAAGTCAGATAAAAGAAATCTGATTTCGAGCCAGAATTGCAACCTGAGAAAACATTTCAGATAAGTCCCTCTCTACTTCTTATAATAAAAGGAGAAAAGGGGAAAGCACACTCAGATTTGCAAAATGTTGTTACTATAACATGATAATAGAAGTAATATTAACATGCCTCACTTTGGTTTCTGAGTTTGGTCTATTTTGAAGAGCTGGAATCAAGGTATCATAGGTTATATACGGTTATGGTGGTTTAATTTTTGTATGTCACCCCAATTCATTGCTGGGAATTGGATGGCTTTATTGAAATAAAAACATAAATTATTAGAATATTTTGAAAGCTAGATAGCTGAACTATCTTCCCAAATGACCAGAAAACCATTTTTTCTTGCACTTTTGAATAACTCAACATGAACTCTTTGTGGTGATATTTTCTTTACCTTTTGACAAACCAGCCAAAGGGAATGGCTATATAAAAGTATTGCCTGTACCCTACAGGAAGTTACCTGTTTCTCCAATGTGGCCTTTTCATATTGAGCCTGCACAATATCCAGTTCAGCTTGCTTGGCATCCAATTCAGCTTGGGCTTTCTGAAGATCTAACATGGCAGTAGTCAGACGATTCTCCTGGATGGCCAGATTTGCCTTAAAATATCAACCCACCATGTTTAAACAAGGGAACTTTGATGCACACTGTATATTTCTTCAATAACAGCAACCAAAGAAACATGAACAATAGCTTATGATGAAGTAAATTATTGATACAGAGAGAATTGTTGAATTCTCCCTTTGGAATGAGCTACCCTCCCTTTGGAATGAGCTGCCGGCGGAGATGCGAGCCATTACTGACCTACGGACCTTCCGACGAGCACTTAAGACCCACCTTTTCCAACAGGCCGGTCTGGCATAACGTTATGAGTAGGGTTTTTAATTTGATTTTAATTTTTTACAGGTTTTATTGGTCTTAGCCATCTATTTAATTAATTCTTAAATTCTTTTTTAACTTTTCTGATTGTATGTTTTTATTGTGGCTGTTCACCGCTCCGAGTCCCTTTTTGGGAAAGGGGGCGGTATACAAATTGAAATAATAAATAAATAAATAGTATTGCTACAACAAAACATTTATCATCATCATAAGCCATGCTAATGCAAACAAAGACATCAGCATCACAGCTGTTATATGCCCAAAAAGAGGAAAATATACCCACAATGGAAGAATGGATTTTGAAACAAACAGAACTAGCTGAAATGACTAAATTTCTTGCAATTTGGAAACCACTGCTTGATTTCTTAAATGATAAGGATAAATTTTGTCATTTAACTTTGGGATTTGAAGATTAGATTGGATTGGATCAGAGAAATATTGTAGTTTTTTAAACATAAGATTATATATATTTGATAATTCAATATCTATTAAAGTTAGAGAAGAATATTTTATAAATATTGTTATTTCAGAGTGTTGATTAATAGGATTTTAAGAGAATGGTATATCTGTTTAAATTTTGAAATTTGTTCTATTTGAGAGAGAGGGAGGTAGGGAGGGAAGGAGGGAGGGAGAGGGAGAGAAAGAGAACACAAACAGGATTGAAAAATATGCTTCTCTCTCTGCAGGCCAAATTTATAATCTTTTTATAATTTAAATCCCCCTCTACCACATAAACAAAATAATTTCTAACATTATAGCAGGATTGCCATATCAGTTGAAGCTTGGAAGTCTAGATTTTTCAGTTGAGAATGTAGTTTTTGTTTGTTTGTTTGAAGTGGGAAGAGAGAAGACAGAGGTCAAAGAGGAATTATTTGAACATAGGTTTAAAGCAACCCTTTCACCTATTAAAAGCTTCCATTGTCCCCAAAAGTAGGACCAAACATGCCAATAGATTGCATTTGGCCAAAGGGAAGCATTTCACACTAAGTCAAAACCAAACAAATCTCATTATAGCTTAGTCCAGCATATGATCCCAGTTTAAACTTGTAAATTGTGTTGATATAGTTTTACTCTGCCTTGCCAACTATATTGAACTTACCTTTAAAGGTAGAACTTCCTTATTTATAGCGAAGAAGGAAGCCATTGCTTTGGTCCATGAGCAAAGGCCAGCCACATTTCCACAAACTCTCTTAGCTGTCTCAATGTTGTAATCTACCATTTCAAAATAAGGACTCAAGAGCTCCACTGCTTCTTCATTAATTGTATCTTTTGGAAATTGCTAGAAAAATAGAAAGATATATTTTTTCACTTTACCCAAAACAAAATTAAAAATCGAGTGGTTTAATTTTACCCTTTCTTTTCTAAGCCACACTTTCTACAGAATCTGCATTCAAAAAGTTATTAATTTTGTCACGCTACTATTTGTGCTCATGAAAGCTTGTCTATTTAATTTGTAGTTTCCTGATCCTTACTGTGCCTGGATTTTAAACTATTGCCTGTTTATACTATGGCCATCTTTAATAAGTGCTGGATTTTTCTACAAGAATTATTGGGCAGCAAAATCTCTATGAACATTTACCCAGAAGGACCAAAGACAGAAATAAGAACAATCTTTGAAATTTCTCTCTCTGTGTACTTTTCATATTAATTGGTCATCAGATAGTTCTGGACAATTTCTGACTGGTAAATGTCAAGCTGCAGAAAGCAACAATGCAGTCTCTCAATAATAAATATACTAAATCCAGACTAAAGCTATATATATTACACATTCATATCTTGTCCGGCCTTATCAAAAAAAATTTGGTTATCGGTGCTTTTTGGTATACCTGCAAATTCTGTAAGAAGTTTCCTGCTGTCATCAGTTTCAAGGACTCCTGCCATGATGGCATAATGCAGTTTTTCTCCAGGTCTATCTTAGTAACATTTACTTTCTTCTGGAATAGCAGCAACACACAGTCCATGATACGCATGATAAGGTGAGGTGGCCGACCCAGTGTACGGACAGTGGCAATGTCTGCCGGCTTGATTGTCTACATTATTGAAAGGATGGACAGAATTAGGAATTATCACATTAGGAATTATAAGTGCCTGAACAAAATCAGTAGGCTTTTTATTTAAAGGCATTCCACAGTGGGTTCAACATCAGCTGATTATACCAAACTACTATATATTTAGAAGTTAAGGTAATTAACAATTCACAGTTGTTGTTAAGCCAAGACCATGATGAGCAGCAAATCTTGGTATGTATTGATCCATACTTTGTGTAAAAGGTACCAGGTAATACCAGGTAATAGCACATAGCCAGCCTTGGTATATTTCAAGGAATTAGACAGGATCAGATATAATAATATTTGGATGGGAGGCTAACAGGAAACCATAACTTGTAGGCTAAACAGTGGCAAATCATGTTCTACATTGCTTCCAATAACATTACATCAACATGTCCATGTAATAAGGAGGTTTTTGACTTATTTAAAATTATTTTACAATAGCTAACATATGTACATGGGCATGTGCTTCTGCATACGTGCACACACAGAGAGGGAAACATTTGTAAGTCTGCTTATGAGATTAGCTGATACAAATTAATAAAATAGAATTATAATAATCATTTCAACTTCTGCCTTCAGCTGCTCTGAAGTAAAGTGATTATTGTAGTTAATGTGGTTGCTGGAGAACAAAACCTATTTGGTATAGGTAAATAATGTTAGATGCTATTCTCCAGACTGTGATCATAATGTATGTATCACATCATTTCTCCATGTTTCTGCATCAGATGGTAGTTCTATTTCTATCAAATTAAGCAGGCAGTGGTTATTTGAACTGATGTGGCCTACAGTTAATTCATCTAATGCTTTCTGCCAAGTGGCTGATCTATGAGTTATAAAGTGTGAATGCAAATCAGTCATTTTACCTAAGTATTGACAGTGACTCCTTGGAAGTTTATATTTAATAACATTAATTACATTTCATTAATTAATTACAGTCCCTACAGGGGACTGCCTAATATATGAAAATCCTGACAATCTTTAATATTGGTTGACTTTTTGAAAGAAGCATTTGGACTCAGAAGGATGTGGTTAATTCTTTCCAATAAACGCAGTCCATTGGTACTCTTGTGTAAATTTTAGCAATTGTAAAATGCTATCACAGGATGTTTTTTTTTTCTACTTCTTTGATATGTTTTCACAAATAATAGATACCTTTCCTGTTAAATTGGAGATTGCAGGATCTATCATCAATGCTATGTGTCATCTTCTTTTTGTGAATTGTTTTCATACTCAAGGTTCATTCTCTGTGTGAAAAGTATGTTTTACACATGGAGACTAAGCTCCAAGTATGGGGGGGGAGGGGAGGAAACCTGAGCAGCTATTGTAGAAATCAAGGGGGTGGGGGAGGGAACGACATAATTTCACCCATGATGGGAAAGGGAAAGGAGGGAGCCCACACATTACAGTTTCCAATCTGAGGTATATTTCTGAGAGGACAGCATATCTGTGCGAGACAGACTGTGGATTCGCCTTTCATTCTTCATTAACCTGTAAAGCAGCTTCGGCTTCTTCTAAAGCAGGTTTAGCAGCCTCTAATTTTTCCTCAGCAATAGCCTTGTCTGCTGAAATGCTGTCTACAATAGCCTCGGCTTTGTCCTTCACTTTCTGAACTTCGGCTTTCACCTTTTCAGCAGCCTGAGCTTTCACTGTGACTTCTTTTAACACCTATGGAGGACGTTAAAAAAAAGAATGAAAGAAAATAAATGGAGAAAAAGTAACTAAGGCTGCAGAAAATAATTCTTTGCCAAGAGTTTACATTATACTCAAGAGTTAGCAAAGTGCTTTGGGTTTAGTAAACAAGCAGTGTGAGATCCGATCCTACTGGCCAGTGGCAACCTAATGTTTTTTTACACAATATTTACATTTACCATTTTAGGCTGGCTGAGCCCCATGTAGGCAAGACTAGGATTTTTTTGTGGGTTCTTAATTTTTTTATCTGTGTTATAAGCGTGTTTTAGGACTTATAATGCAACTTTCTTCTGATTCTTGTTTCAAAATAGCCAGGTATTCTGGCATCCAGAGGCAGAAGGACTACAGATGGAGGAGGCCTAAGGGTTGCATGTATATGATGTGGCCCTTTTATGACCAACAAACCAAGAATCTTCAATGTATCATAACTGAAATTCAGAGAGTTAACATGTGTAGAAAGGCACAATTAGGAGATGTCCATTCACTAATTTTCTTCCAGGTTTTCCCCATTAGTAAAAGAGTTGAAATAAATACACTGGACTTTACCATATCAGCTTTTTCATTGGCAATCTTAAGTTCTTTCTCTTTGGCTTCCAGCTCTTTACTCAATGCTGCCACAGATTCAGAAGCCTCTTTCAGTTTCTCCAATCCAGTATTCATTCTGAAATGTGTAAAACCAACTTTGAAAAAAATATATCCCAAAGCACAGAACTTCAGTAGACTAGAAACAATATTTGATTATTCCCTTTCACTACAATAAAATGTGATCCCAGAACTATTTATGGCCTTTGGTTTAATTTTATAAAGCATAATGTCACAATAGCAATAGCACTTAGACTTACATACTGCTTCATAGAGCTTTACAGCCCTCTCTAGTAATTTACAGAGTCAGCATATTGCCCCCCATAATCTGGATCCTCATTTTACCGACCTCTAGAGGTTGGAAGGCTGAGTCAACCTTGAGCTTTTCAGGATCAAACTCCTGGCTGTGGGCAGAGTTATCCTGCAATACTGCATTCTAATCACTGTGCCACCAAGCTCTTCACAAACCTTCTAATAGCAACCAATATATCACTCCCTTAGCAATACTGAGACTAGTTATTGAGTTTAGTTATTTGGCAAGAAAATAATTGACTATAAGAGTATCAAAACACCTCACCTGTGAGCTAAGGTCTGCACCTCAGCATGCTTTTCTTTGTATATAGCTTTATATCCTTGAATAAAGGACAAATAAGACTTGGGAGTCACATGGGTAGATCGACGATATCTTTGAAAATAGTCAACACATTTTTCAGCAACTCCATCTTGGAAGGAGCCCATGCACTGCACCATCTGTTTTTTGATATCTTCAGTGCAATCAATTTCATACGATGACAAGAAATGTTCTGATACTAAAATGAGATTTAATGCCTATTAGTATAAACACTACTTCATTCTCTGGCAGAAGAAATTTAGGATGACTTCTGACTTATTTGTTAATATTCTTCCCCATCCCTCCATGTCATTCATTGTCATTCATTGCGCAAGGAGCATGGACTTTTCTTCTTCCTTGAAAGAAGCCAAATCAACTTTCTGAGCTCCTCTGACATGCACACTTGACAGAGAAGTATGAACCAGGTCAGTGGTGGCTAACCTTTTTTGGGCTTCTGTGCCGAAAATTGTGTGCGTGCTCACGCTAGTGCACTCACGTGCCAGCATCCAGAAGGCAATGTGCGTGACCCATGCTCCTTGTGCATGCACATGCAGTTCCACCACCACCACCACCCCGTTACCTGCACTGTGCATGCATGCACCTCCCAGCTGATTTTTGCCCTCCCAGAGGCTCGAGGGAAGCCTCTGCAACTTTTGGAGGCTGAAAAACAGGTCCGTTTTGTCACTTCCGATATTTCCGGAAATACAGGAAATGATGAAACAGGCCTGTTTTTCAGCCTCCAAAGGCTGCAGAGGCTACCCTCGAGCCTCTGGGAGGCCAAAAAAAGGCCTCAAACAGGCAAAAAATCAGCTGGGAGGCGCACACAGGCGCAGTGAGGTAAGTTTGGCTGGAGCTCGCTTGCCCATACAAATGGTTCTGTGTGCCACCTGTGACACACATGCCATAGGTTCGCTATCATGGAACTAGGTGATATTCAGAGGAATTCCAATGGGCAGGGAGTCAACATGATACTTACAACCTCATGATTGAAGCTTGCCCATTTTTTACGTATTTTGTGTGTACGCTGTACATCAAAAGAAGCAGGCTTCAACTGCATGAGCATTTTGATTTTTTGACATGCCTTTACTGCAGATATCCTTGATGATCTCAAAATTAGACCCATGACCCCAAACACTCTAATATATTGATATATGCAATAACATTAAACCATTGCTAACTCTATGACATTCAAGGCAAATGCAAAGGGAGCTGAATGGTTTTAATTGCCAAAGTAATTGCAGTCTTGATATATTTTTCTTTTCTTTTTTATGCAGGAGGTTTGACATTATTATTCCTGCTCTTTCTCATTTGTATGTCACAGGATCTCTGCTTATCATCTCAGAAGTGAAATCAGCTTATTTCTTTTTACTGATGGGTAATCCTCCTTCTGTAATTATTGGGAGCAAAGCTAGTATTCTTGTCTTGATGGAATTAAGAATCCCCTTGCTTTAGGAATAAGTAAATGGGCCTCATTTAATTTTGTCATTTGCATTTCGCACATCAAATTATCTGTTTCAAAGAAAGACATTCCACTGCAGTATGCTTTTTCAATCATTAATACTTCATATGTGAATACAGAAAGGTCTCTATTATCACCACTGAAATGTCATCAACACAGTAATTTCCTTGTATAGCCTTATTCCAAGGCTACTGTTTATCCAAAACTTTTCAAAGTCTTGCCAGAATGTAAAACTAGAATATTATCTCAAAATTTAAATGTATTAAGTTTATTTTTTTCTCTGGAATGGGAGAGGAGGATATAGCCAATGAATATGCATCAGAGCAACTCTCAAAATAGATTCTGATATAGTTTTGCTTCAACACCTTCTCTATTCTACTCAGTTTTTAAAAACTGACTTCACAGTAAGAGATGTACTACAGAAGATATTTTCATCATGTTAAAATTACTGACAAAGTTATAATCTTTTCCAATAGTCAAACATCTCAAAACTCACCTGCAACTAGGGCATCTTTTGGCCAGCGGCTAAACCAGTCTATAGTGCAACCAGAAATGAGTGCAGGGAACTTCAAAGCTCTATTTCGGAATTTTTCACCCACTGGTGAAAAACAAAGAACCACATGCAGATTCTGGCGAACTCTAGTCATGAAGTAATCATATACATTCTCATTGGTGGGAGGACGTCGTGGATGCTCCCTCTTCATAACTGGAATGAGATCGCCAATGATTTCATCCATTTCATCACGAGCAAACAAGTTGGAAACCTAAATGAGAAGAACGTTTTTACTGTACCCCACATATAGACAGCTTTTTTTTTAAAAAAAAGGCATTTAGCTACCTTTATATGAATAATTATATGAACAATTCATTCATATATTACCAAAAGTTGATTCTATTCATTTGAAATGTTGAAGTTGAAGAGCTCATTGTTAAAGTGTTTTATGACTTTATAATTGATAATTAAAGCATTTTAATTATAATCCATTCATTGCTATTTTATTGTTAGCTCCTTTGAATGCTAGTTTATGGGGGGAAAGTAGGATATGCCAATAAAATATTCACATTTAATTTTCCCTTCTCTTCCCTTTTATTCTTAAAACCTGTGGCCATCCAGATGTTACTGAATTACAACTCCTAATCTGCTTTGGTAGCTAAGGCTTCTGGGAGATGATTGTCAGTAATATTTGGAAAGTGACCACTGGCAATCTGTGTTTTTGCTTTGCCTTAGAAATAAAATATTCTCAATCTGTGTGATTCTACTAAAGATTTTCTCCAAGTCTGTCTTTACTGATTTATTGTACCTCAGTAGTAAACTAACTAAAGACTAAGAGCTTGATCTGTTCTATGTTTACTCAAAAATCAGTATTCAGTGGGTAAGTTTTTTCATCAGCAGTGAACTCAAGCATAGAACTACAGAATCAGTCTGTCACTACAACTTTATCAGCCAAAAGCTCTCGGTTTCTGAAAGCCCAGGGCTAAATCAATGCCAAGAGGAAAGATGAAAATCCTACTTCTCCTGATGATAGAACATTGTTCATATACTCCAGGAAAGCTTCATCTTTTATTTCATTATCTGTAAAAATGAAACTGATTCCTTTTCCTTGCTGTCCAGCAGTCTTATACAGATGTTTCAAGTCTTCCATCAAATTAGATGCATTGTAGGATCTAGAAAAATGAAAAATGAAATTGTCACAAACTTCCTAGCTTTTAAAAATATGCAGTATATCTACATGGTTATATCTATGAATTTTAATTTTAATTTTCACTATTTAATTTTATTTCTCAATTTGTCTAGTATTTTATCCTTCATTTTTGTTTCATTATTCTAAGCTTATAATGTTTTGATAATACAGAATGTAAATATAATTAACAAACCAAACCAGACTGTTTTGATGCATAAAAGTCCTATCAGTTACTCAAATGCTAAATTTATTTACTTTAAGTGGAATATATTTCATCTAAAAAGTACAACTGAGGACTAATTAACAAGAAGAGCTTTGGAAAACTGAATTTGTGGCAGACATTTTCAAATCCATTTCAGATAATGGAGATAGTAACTATTTGCCTGAAAGAAAGTCTAGTTTAGTTTCTCCAAATTATTTATTTTTAAAATGAGAGGATTGTAAAAGATTTGCTGGAACACATACACACACACACACACATACATCATTTACACACATACACACACAGTGTGTGTTTGTTTGCATGTGTGTTCTCTTAAATTTAGAACTGTTTTGCATTACTAAATTGTCAGATAGGTAGTCCTATATAAATGTCTATGTATTCTTTCTTTTTCCAGGATTGTAGAGAAAATTAGTTTATGTTGCTTTATTTAAAAAAAAACCACTTTGAATGTTATCCTTGTGTTCTAGATAAGGGTGAAAAATTTCCATTGCCTTTTCTTTATTATTTTAGTATTGACTAATATTCATCCTATAACCATTTCTAGAATTTGAGAGAGTTTTCATTCAATCAAATCAGGAAGACAAAATAGTTCAAAAAGCAGGCTAATGATTATGTAAACCTATATTTCTTAACATTAGAACTAGTACAGTAATATGTTTTACATGTTAATTATTTGACTTCTTTTATAAATTAAGCATCCATGATGATACTGTGTTTTATTCAATAGGTTACCTTGTTAATGTGATCTGGAACATATCATAGCCTGCAATGAATGATGCCAGTTTTGTCAAGATTTGCTTTCCAGACCCTCCAACTCCAACAAGTAGGGCATTTCCTCGGGGAGTGCGGATCACACGAGAGATCTACAAAGCACAGCACTGTTTTGTTGGTTGTATGTTTAGAATAACACAATGTTAAGCAGATACTTAATAAGTTCCTGCATTGCACCACATCCATAATTCTGGTACCACAATGGTGATCCCAGGCTTTGCACTGGTTATTCCATAAACTCTTTCCAGAAATATAAGCTTCAGGTTTGGCCAGACAATTTGCTTTCTAGTATCAAGGATAAAGTGGTGCTTCTCTTATTCATTGAACTGAAGTCTATGAATTAGCATTTGAATCCATACTGAGTTGGCCAACATCTTCTATCATATCCAACGTAGAGAGTCTAGCTTAAAATAACATGATCAAGTACCTGAAGTAGTGTATAAGCTGGACTGATTAATTGCTAATGGAAGTCTTTCCTCAAAGCCCACCTATGATAACTGTTCGGGCTGCTAACACCAAAAAACTGTCACTGCTTATATAATGAATCAGTGCAACAATGCAGATACCGATTACTATTTTAGTACAAACAATTTTTCTGACAAGGAAGATCATTTGGGTTTGGAAGTATATTTTGAGTCCTTATTTGCATAGAGTTTTCTTTCTCAGAAAAGTGCATAAGGCCAGTGTCTTCTGTTCTATGGAGGTTGCACTAGTATACTCAAACTCTGAAGACTCAGGCACCAATCTCTTCAAAATGTCACAGTCATCTTAAGAGGCCCTAGACATTAAGCATGCTGTACTGTCAACAGAAGAAGTCTGATTAAATGTAGTGGCAGAGGTAAGCTAAAACATTACTAAAGCAATATCACAATCACAATATAAATTGCTGAAACAATGATTTATTTCTGCTTAGCTGAAAAATCTCTCTTCTGACTACCTCAATCTGACTATCTTTAAAAGAAAAATAAAGCTGTGCCTCATAGAGACTAGAGAAAGACCGCTGACTGAAGTAGAATCCTACAGGAATGACAGGTGAATTAGAGACAATCATGACTGTTCTTGCCCCCCTATAATCTGCCACCAAGATAGCCATTATATGCTTGATAGTAGGGCTGGTCCTGGTTAACCTTCATCCCCATCCTTAGTATAGTTAGTATTTGGTACAAAATGAATGAGTCTACTTCTCACTGACGTCACTTCTACATAGTTATACCCACAATATTGTTATTCTCTACATCTGCCTTTTTTTTAAAAGTGGCAGTCTTGGGATACCAGCCTTAATAAGAGCAACCTATAAGCTCTCATGTTTAGCATTTCTACAAATTCTAGGACAATATCCAGCATGGGCCATTCTCCTGCAGGTGACTGGATGCAGGATGGAGAATTTTTTAACTTCAAATGAACGTATAATAATTTTGCAAGAAAGATTTTTATTAGCGGAATGGGGATAAATGCCTTTTGTTTCCTTTTATTGTAAAAAAATATAGATGTTCATTTTTACATCAATTCATTTTCTTACACTTTGACAGATTTGTCATTTAGTTCCCTAGTGTTAATACTCTGATCATGAAAGCAGTATTTTCTGGAACTTTTTAGAGTATACATGGGTAAGTCTTCATTCAAGAAAGTTTCACTAATCACATCTGAATATTGTTAGAATTTGTGCAGGTGAAACGAATTGATTATCCAAAGTTCAATTCAGGCATCTGAAATCACCAATACCTAACTAAAGCAATTGTCATGTCCACTGATACCTTAATTAAGTGAATCATAGCATCGGTAAAAAACACCAAATCCATTCCTGCCCCACGGATACTCTCATTATATATTTGCAAAAACATGTTCAAACGGTCCTTCAGGGTGCCAAAAGATTCAATGGGTTCATATATTTTAGGCATGTCAACCTCTGCTTCCTCTGGTTCTTCTCCTATAAGAAAATAACACTTCCAATTATTATGAATTTGTGTATCATTCCTGTGTGTCTTCTAATGTTAGAATCTACTTGCTCCTGAAAAACGAAGGGCATTAAAATGTGTGAATATTGATGACTACAAATGCAATAGGTGACAACAATGAGAAGCAGTGCAGAAGACTAGGATCTAGCAGACTTCCAGCTTAATGGCCTACCTAATTAGTGAGAAGAAATAGAAATTTTAAAAGCTGTCATTTTGGCTGTTTGTGCAGTCATGCAGCTGAAGAGCTCCTACGTACTTTGCCTGACCCAAGTGGATGTGGCAATATTTTCCCCCTTTTTCAGGGCTTTAAACTAATACACTAAAAACTTGTGTTTGTGTGGTTTAAGAAGGAAATGTGGCTCTTAATTAATACAAGCATGCCAAATTTTTCACATTTAAAGTGTTTTGAGCCCAAAACCTCCTAGTCTGGTCCACCCTTGAAATTAGCTTTTTTTTTATTAAAAAAAAAAAAGTCTGGACTTTATTCAGTCATTTTGGAAAGAATGAGTGTTTTGAAATTGGAATGGAACTTTGTTTATTTCAACTCTGAAGAATTCTGAAGACTTGTATTAATTAGTTACACAAGTTTATAATGCTTCTTGAAAAAAATTCCCCCACATCCAATCACTGAAGGTATACGCATACTTCTCCCCATCCAATTATACATAGCAGTGCACAAACAAATTAAAACAAATTTTTCTTCCTTGCATTCTCTCCAATTTGTCCCAGTTGGCTGCTTTCTCTAGAAGAAAATATAATTTAATATCATATGCCGAAATCTTAAAATGCCAAAATATATGTTCCAGAGTCCCAATTAATCTCAACTCTTATGTAATCCAATTTTTTTATGGCATGATATTACTTCTCAGCTTAGAGTTTGGAAATTACTGAGAAGAAATGATAAGAGACTATACTGCACCTACTGCAGTAGGAAAAGCAAGAACCAGAGACAACAAGATGTGTAGATCAACAATCCTCAACATTTCTGGCTTTGCGAAGTGGTAGGGAGAGGAGGGAAGGGAGAGGGAATGGATACGTGTGGTCGACAAGCAAGCACATGTGTGTGAGCTTCACTTGCATGAGTGATAGACACACACCTGCCGCTTGCACAAATGGAGCTGCACGCACATGCCCACTGTTCACAGTTCCAAATGGGCCAAGGCCCAGTTGTGGGCTGGGGGCTGGGGGTCCCTGGTATAGATGACTTGCTAGGAATGGAGAAATTCCTGCAGCATCTTTGGAGAAACTGTAAGTTGTATATTGTAACCACTATGTCTATAAAAGTGGGCCATAGAAAGCAAGACTTTACATACAACAATTATTTTCTTGCATTCAGATCACGTTCTTGTAACTCCCTCCTAAAGTGAAGACTTGGCCAATTAATTTCCCCTCTTTATGAGAAAATACCAATACACCTTGATTTGTGGAAGAAGCTCCTGAACATTGGAGTAATATGAATACTAGTGTAAGAGAAAATATTTCGAAGCATATTTGCAAGTTCAGAGAAGGACATCCCTAATGTGACACTCAGCCATTTTTCACAATGCCATACTTGCATACTACGTTAACTAAAATTAATTTAAATAAAAGATGCTTTGCGCTAAAATAGTTTTTGAACCATGCAAAACAAAATGCTAGTACTACAGTTAATTGCTCAAAGTAAATTCCTCTCAAAAGCTGAATCAAACATTAAAGCACCTTCAATAAAATGATGTAGTGCTTTTTCTGACAAAGGAAAGGTTTTTTAAAAATGCCAATTTCAAGTCTTTTAAGATTTTTTTTATGTATTATGACAACGGCTTTACCAAACATTTTATCCTATGTTGAGATTATATTTTCATATATTGTTTATAAAGCTGGAATATTTATATATGCTCAACAACATCCCAATGCTTAGTTTCACCTTTATCAGATTGCTGGTTCAACTATTGAAAAGCATGCTATATATCTAATAAATTATTCCCCATTGGACTATGTATTAAAGCAAAATAGAAATAAAAATCATTATCTTGTCTGTAACTAGCCATGCTTGGTTCATCAATATCTATGAAATTAAAGATGAACTCCTAAATGCAGAACTCAAACTCTTAGTAAAATTGAGGCAAATCTGACAAGATCAGACGCCTCTAGCTTACCTTTGAGAGACTTTTCCTTCAGACCTAGTATGAAATAAAATGTGTTTCCATTTAAAGAAAATATATAACTTATTTTTTACAATGGATTGTTTATACCTTTTCTACTTATTTCTTGAAGATACAGATTTATCAAATGGTGTGGAAAATATTGTATCAGTTCTTTCTCATATCAGCAAGAATCCATACATGTTCTCCTAGAAGGTATTTCCTTTACATATAATGACAGCCATTTTAAAACATCATGTACAGGGACTAAAATTCCAAGCATACTCTGATCACAAGTCTGAATTCACTGGAAGTCTATTCAAAGTTAGTATCCTTGGAATTACACATTCTGGATTAAGTGGTGGTGATATCTTACCTTCTGCAACTGGAATATAAAATAGACTGTAGACAGATTTAGTTTGAAGCTCATACTGTCAGCAACTAGTGCAAATCAACCTGCTTTTACTTCTTCTGTCCCTTCTAATCATCTCAAGTCTCAACTGCCACGCAGAACAATCATCCATAATGTCTCTGGGCAAATGCTTCTTCTAATATTCACATTTTAAAGCTACTGAGGAAATGGGTATAATTAAGCAGATCTTTATGGAATGATGCATACCACATCAGTAAATAAATTTGGAGGATTTCTGACAAATTGTATATAATTCATGGGAACTAATTGGGACCTCCTCTACTGGGAAAGTATTGGTTTATCCAGTCTTATGTGAACCAGGCTTGGAGAATTCCTAAGCTTGTCCCTGTTTTGTGGGTTCAGCAGTGGCCATTTTTATGCAGTGCAAATTAAAACAGATTTTATACACATTAGCAAAGGCAGTTTTAAACAGATTTTATAGACATTAACCTGGGCTTGGTGATTACAAAATATTCGGTTTCCAGCATGGGAGAAAGGATAGACTTGCTCCCAAAGCTGCAACCTCTCCTGCAAACAATTCTTTCTCCTCCACCACCTCAATTAAACTTTGTAATTAGCTATGAGGTTTTGAAAGTATAACTATTCTGCATTTCCAAGACTATATCTATTACTTCCTTGTACGGTACTAATATCAGACACGTATTTTTTTTTTCACTTCTAGATTAAGTTTACCTGTTGCTTCAGGTGCATCTCTTAAGAAATCAACGAAGAAAGCTTCCTTATTGAGTGCCACTAGTGCTGCCTTATCACTACCAAGTTCTCCTTCAATTAGCTTTGCCAGTGCCAGATCAAACCACTCCACGTCCTCGGGAGTTGTGAAACGATCAGCGATAACACGCTTACATTCATGCTTCCATAGCTTAATGAGCACCTGTTCAGAGAGAGAAGAGAAAAATAACTGTATGTAGCTTCACCATGTTGGAATCTGCAACATTCAAAATAGATACTTCTCATACATATTTATTTTGAAAAGGATGTTGCATGTGATTATTTTGTTACAAACTGTTTTGTAACAGTGCTGTCCATATTCATTATTAAACATGGAAAACAACTTCAGCTACATTAATTAGGATAGTAATTATTCTCCACACTTAAAAATGTTTTAAATATATACATAATATAGGCAACAAATCTTGCATCTAACCATTTGTTTGTATATGTGTATTGTTTTTCAGCTAAGAACTGGGGAAGGAAAAGAAGACAAGAGACTCCATAATTTCTTTTTAACTGATTTCCACTTGTTTTCCCCTAAAAAAAATATGTTTATGTGATATATCCTAACTACCTGCTTTGGGGTTAAGCAAGGGCAATTCAGAATTAAGTTAGTAATGATACCCACGGGCCACTAATGATCTAGCAAGTGTCTTTGTGCAGCATGTTAAGCTTAGTCTTGTAGCTTGGTGAATTGTGCCAACCCAGCTCACTTCATTAGTTTACAATTCAACGTACTGTATGAATTCACTAACTGGGGTTAATTCCAGACTCGATGTAAACAGATGAGAAGAGGGAAGATGATCTTAATGGTACAAAAATTCAACACATTTGCCTTTCTTTCCTTTCAAAAAATCATTTAGATTGCCTTTTGCTCCCCAGAAAATGTTGATGCTATGCTCCCTTGCATTTCAATTTAGTTTTGTTGCTCTTTCCTGCTGTGGTGAACTACCAAAAACACCTGTGTGAATATCTAAACACAGACCTCTGCTAAAGCTCCTTTGTGCCACTAAAAGCAGTATAATTGCATTTGCTCTGTGCTTCTCCAGTCTGAAATAAGGAAATAACTTCCCTAAATAATGCATGGCATTCTTTCTATGCGTAAAAGCTTTTTACAGGTAGTCCTCAGTTTTACTACTTTGACAATGAATTGTTAGAAAAACTCACACTAAGTTAGAAGTCAAACAATAACAACAACAATTTGGAAGCTGGAAATAGCAAATTATTTCCAAATGTTGGCCCAAAATGCTATGAAATAAAGAGATTGTGTCTTTTAAAAAATGTAATTTAGTCAATGAAGTAAAAAGGCCATACATTAATAAAAGGACTAAGTAAATATCATATTAGATCAGCCAACGATACTAGTTTGCCCCATATCCTTCCTGGAGAATAGTATTTAACCTTTCTGCCAGCTGCTTTTTCATATCTCCTCTTCATCTGGTTTCAATTCCATAAATATCTAAGCTTGGTCCAATAGTGATGAGATTCTGACCAATAGTCTAAATTTCTGGTATCCTGACTTTTCATCAAGTATGGCTGGCATCTTCAGAGGCAAAGGAATCTATTCCACAGGCTATGATCAGGAACTAAGTTCTTACATTTGTAAGCAAACTAATTTCTAATTGAATCAAGTCACTAGAATTCTAAAAAAAATCAGATTTCTGATTGCCTCTGTCCAGGTGAATTATTAATTGGTCTGATTTAAAGAAGTGCCAGTGAAGCTAATTTTTAATGGTCTGTCTTTGAAACGTGCTATAGGTAGTCCTCAAATTATGACAGCAATTGGGTCTAGAATTTCCATTATTGATTGATGTAGTCCCAATTACCACCATTAACCAAATCCCATGGTTGTTAGGCAGGCAAAGTCAGTGGGGAAACCAGCAAGAAGTTGCAGTCTCAGGCCAGAGACAGGTAAGTGGCTTCTTCTAGGTGAGGGAGTGAGGGTGTGAAGTTTGAAGGATGCCTAAGGATCCACAAGATACACAACGTATTTTGGGCAGGGTGGATGTGGTGTGCATTTAGAAGAGTAGATGGGGTTGCAAGGCAGTAGTGAGATCCTACCTTAGTCACTACCGGTTCGGTGGGTGATCGGGCATACATGCACACACGCATGCACCCCTAATGCGTGCACCCCTAACAAGCCAATCAGTTGAGAGGATGAAGAAATGAAAAGCTAGGAGCGTTTCCATGCGCTTTTTGGTCTTTTATCCTCTCAGCTGATCAGGCTTGTTTTCTTCCTCTCAGCTGATCATTCAGCTAAATCAAGCCCAACCGGTAGCATACCACCACTAGTGCAAGGGAGTGCATGGTGACTGACAGTGCAGCACAAGTGCAGAGAGACCAGGGGAAGATGGATGAGTGAGAGAGACTTATCCCAATGCAATTTTCTTTGTAGGCTTCCCCTTTCTGGAGAAGCCAGAATCAAAGGATGAAAATGGTGATCATGTGACTGTAAGGTGCTGCAACTGGTCATATGTGCAAATCGATTGCCAATCTCCCAGATCCAATCACAAGACTGCAGGAGTGTTGTGAAGGTCAGAACTCCAAGGATCGATCATAAATATGATTTGTTCAGCACCGTTGTATCTTTGAACAGTTACTGAACAAAAGGTCATAGGTCAAAGAATAATTGTACTACTATTCATTCAGGTAAGACTGCTGAAGATTCTTTATAATGTTGATTAATTAAGGTCAGTTCTATCTTGATGTGACATAGAACCATGTATTCTAGTGACATGATGGTGTATGTATTTGCACTAATACATTTAGACTTTGTGTTTGCAATTAAAATATAATAGCATTATTACTTACAGGGCTATCTATAATTCTGCTTGTGTAGCTCTTACAGTATAATGTTTATAACATAAAATAAAAATGCATCTAATATAAAAATAAATGCGAACTTAATATATGAAAATGACATATGCATTACTTACATTGGAATCATTGATTACTTCTGAAATAGTATTAAGCATTCCTTGCCAGATCCTGGAAAGATCCCGGAGGTTGAACACATAATGGAATTTGGCCGGAGTTGGCAACATTTTGATCTTGGTCATTTGCCACAACCGCCGGGTCAATGGGACCAGCTTAGAAACTGTGGCTCTCACTTCTTCCAAAAAGCCTCTTTGGCTACAATAATGCCCTGTGCCAATCACACCTGGAGAATTCAAGATAAATAATCTAAGAAAATCCATCCATTTCCACATCTTACCAATACCACTGTGAACAACATCATCCAATCACATTCAGATTTGTTAACTGAGAGCAGCGTAGAAACGTTTTAAGTAAATTTAACAAATACAAAAAAGTATTAATTAAAAGATCATATTGTGATACCTAGCGAATGATTGCACTTGTTTAAAACTGCCTGAAAAACATAATTTGCCCAAACACACAAACCAATACTAACGTTAGGCATGGCACAGAGGGATTAAAAGAAGAAGAAAAACCCCACTGAACTTCCTCATGTAATCTCCACCAATGTACATTGTTAAAAATAGAATATCCCAGGAAATCTATTTTAATATACATTTCCCAAATCACCGATCTCCCCTATAAACTCATTTCTTTAGTTTAATGGAGCTAACCTTTTTTTATTCACACTTTTTACAGTTAGGTTTTTGTGGGTTTTTTTTTTTGGGGGGGGGGGGGGGGTTCTCTCTCTTTTGTTTTGCCACTGTTTTGAAAATAATGACAGACAGTAGCAATAGAATACTAATGCTGCAATTTTAAATGCATCTGCTTATTTACATCTCTCCTCAAATTTTTCACTTCTTTTAGCTTTTCAAAGCAAAACAACACTAAGTGCTACCTATTGAGCAACAAGACTAAATAACCATCCTATTTTACCAAAAATCTTGTCAATGGATGGGTTAGAAGGCAAGGTGCAATTAAACACAGAAAACTGTCTCTTCAGTCTCTGAGGGATGTCATTTCGTCCACCACCAGGGTGTATCATGGCAGCCAAAAACTGAATATCCACAATGTTGGTGAACTCTCCAGGCTTCTCCAAATTATAAAACCCATTTTGCTCCATCAGTTGCCTAACAATCTCATTAGTGACCTGCAAGAAAGGTTTCAAGGATTAAAAATGGCCAATCGACTATTTTTGCAGACATCTACGCTTATGCAGCAAATTACATACATAAAACAACTGAATGGATTTTAATGTCTCTTGTGTCCATCATAACCTTTCTAATTGATAATCCTATAATTTTCCCAGTGAGTTTTATTTTTTTTATCTCTATGTCTAGACCCAGCTGGGCATATCTTTGTGTCTTCCATTCTTTAAGAACAAACTGATGTAACCATACCCCAGTTCCAGCAGAGATATAACATATGCGGCTCCTACCATTTCTAAACCTGATTTGGAAGATTCTGACCAGAAATTGGAGGCAAGAACATCCGGTTCTTAAGAAGGCCAGCAACAGAATGTAGCAAACCAGAAGGCAGCAATAAAGAGATGGTGATCTCCCACCTTATCCTTACCTCAAGAGGTTCCATGGAACTGATCTAGTCATCAATTCCTTGGTCTTTGCCACCGTCATCAGCTCTGCTTTCACAAAGCCATTTTCAGTTTCACAAAATTCTCCCCTTTTCACTTGTAAAAATTATGAAGGACCCAAAAAGAGCATTTGTTTATATAGATTTATCATTTTTTTAACCAAATTAAAAATTAAAATGGATCTATTTTCTGCCACTATCACTTCTCATGTTTGGCTGTGATTTTAATACTGCATTGTTTTTCAAACATACACTGGAAAATAATTTTAATTTTTTACAGATTCCTGAGAAGTTTTTGGGTGATCCCCAAAGATCCTAAGACCATACTTTAACACCGTGCTCAACAAAGTATAAAACTTGATATACAGTACTACAAGCAAGCACAATCATAAGTGGATGTACTGGTTTATGACCAACCTATCTGCTGCTGAACCAGTCAGTCAGTCAGTCATTGGATTTGTATGCCGCCTAATCTATCCACACTCACAATGACTTACAACTATACAGTTGGTTAAAACACTCATGGTAAACTATAGTAAATATAATTGATTAATTAATCCATTAAATCCATAACAAAATCATATAATTAAATAATAGTCATGCTATTCTTTAGTTTGTATATAGAAAAGGACCTTCAACCACTAAAGACCCTATGGAATAATGTGTTTTTTATTACCATCCTGAAGATCATCTTGGGGCCCAATTTGGAATAGTCAAAAACTTTTCTTGAGATGAATATATTAGATGAATCAAGGAAGTTAGGTTATAAAACACTTTTTTTCTATTTGGTTTTCATTGATTACAAAATACAATCTATTTTAACCAGACGCTATGTATCCATTTGGGTTTAAAAATGAGTTCTGTTTAACGCAGCACACATCCCACTTGTATCATTCCCGGATGGCTCTACATTTTCATGAATACCTATTATTGCCCCCGTTAGGCAACACAGTCAATGATCCTGCTATAAAATTGAGGGTTTGAGGGATGCAATTTCTCAATGGCATGACTCCCGCCTCATCAAATATTTTTGAGCTGTCTCCATCTCTGTAGCTGGTAAATTGCTAAACTGCCACAGTAGTTTCACATTCATCTTCTAAGATAGAACAGAAAGGCGATTTTGATGCTTAACCTCATGTGTTTTTTTTTTTTCATTCCAAATTGCCATATAAAACTTCAAAATGAAGAAAGGATAGGATTAGAGTAGGGCACTGGCTGGGTATCTATTTATGCTCTTCATTATTGGTCAAATAGTTAGAGGCAGTACCAGTTAGTTATAAAAAGCTGCAGGCATAAGAAGTTAGGTCAAGCATGAATCTTTCTGAAATTATTCTGAGGGTTTGTAAGCAAAGGATATATGTAGACATACTGAATAACTATGCCTATAAAAACTCATGAGTAGTATTCTATTATCATAAAAGCAGAAACACAAGTCGCAGTGAGAAACTCTGTGATTCCTCTTAAGCCTTAGCAAACTATCTAAATAAATCCAAGATGTTTGTCATTCAGAATAAAATCAGAAATTATTCTACACTGACATATAAGGAACTCATGCATTATTTAATTGTTCTCCAATATTAACATATCTGAGCAAACCCATAATCTTGATCTTAACTACTTCTCGAAATCACAATGGTTCATTGAGCAATGTAAAGAATTGATGCAAGTACATCTGACCTGATCTCCCCATTCATTGATTACAGGCATATTCACATCATCTATGAAAACTGTCATTTTCTTTCCTGCAGGAGGACCATATGTTGTGCCCATGCGCTTGTCCACATAGCTTTCTATTGTGCGCTGCAAGAAACACATGAGTTTATAAAATAAGTTACTGTAAGCTTCATTTTATAATCACTAAAGACAAGGTGGTGTGTTCTGCAAACTGTCTGCTTAGAACTAAAGAATTTCAAGCAACCGTAAGAAGAAATGTGACATACAATTAAAAATCCTTAAGTCAGTAAGTCCTTCAATTCTGAGACTCCAATAAAAAAATAAAATATTCCTGATCAATTTGGATATTAAAAGTCATCCTTGCTTCAAATGGTTGAACAGAACAATCCCAGATTCCAAAAATGAAGGGAACGAGGAGAAAGGAATTTTGCCTTTACCTGCTCTGAAAGAAGACACAGCACAAAATCTCTTCCGCCAGAAAAGATTGTAGTGAAAAATGATTCTCAAGTGGCACACAAACATCAAGGGATACTAACTTATACTACATACTGCACTCTTCTGCTGATTTTGGCAGAGTGGTTATTAGTATCAAGATATTTACTTAGAAAATAAGTCATCCCATTTAAGTCAACATGAGAAACATCTTGCAAAGGTCTACGCTATTCCATTCCAGGGATGATAGTGTTATCTTTGTCTATTATATCAGTCCTGAATGTTCAGTCAACATATCTAAGGTAGAATTAGAATTAAAATATAGAACAGCACCAGCCTGCAATCCCCAAATTATTTGGGAGATAACTATTCCAACTCAATTCAATTCATTTTACTATAGACATACAGGTAGTCCTCAATTGACAACAGTTCATTTCGTGACCATTCAAAGTTACAACAACACTAAAAAAAGTGATTTTTCACACTTAAGAGCTTTGTTGCATCCCCATGATCATGTGATCAAAATTCAGATGCCAGGCAACTGTTTCATACATTGCTGTGTCCCAAAAGTCATGTGATCACTTACTGTATTACAACCTTTTGACAAGCAAAATTAATGGGGAAGCTAGATTAATTTAACAACCATGTTACTGCAGTGATTCACTTAACATATGTAGCAAGAAAAGATCATAAAATGGGACAAAACTCACATAATGAATGTCTCAGTTAACAACAGAAATGTTGGGGTCAATTGGGGCCGTAAGTCAAGAACTATCTTGACTTATGATCCCAATTGAAGTTACATATAATTGTATTGCATGTGTATTTTTGCAGACAAAAGTATAGATAAAAGTATAATTTTTGGAAATATTGCACTACGGATTTGGTCAAAGTATGATTTCTGAAAGACTTCTATCTATGTATTTTGAATATCTTTTACATAATGCACTTCATTATTTATTGCGCATATGGGTTAAGGAGATGGACAAGATGTTATTTTATTAAATGTGACAATAAACTGAAGGAGTCTGAGAAAATGAAAACCTTGTACAAGGTTCAAAATACCAAAATTAGATTAAATGTAGTATATGAACAAGGAGTAGTTTCTCCAAAAAAATGACCAATTTATTATTAAAGTCAAAAGAACCACCAAAAATAGCAATCCGTGAACATTTGAATCTCTATTACTTATTCAAATATTTTTGACTAATTTTTATTCTGGTATATTTTCCATGAGTTACAAAGTTACCTCTGTTTCTGTAGGAAAGAAAAAAAAATGCTAAGTTTCACCTGAAACATGAAAGGAGTGGTTGCTGATGAAAAGTTAAGGCTCTTAGCCATGTGATTTTCAGGATTATATTTTGACATGTATCCTTTGATGATGACAGTCTTAGCAGTCCCTTGTTCACCAATTAGCAGAACAGCCTGAAAATGAAAAGAGAATTCAAATGATTTTAGGGATATGAGAGTCAAAGGTAGTGATAAAGGCTCAGATCCCAAAACTGTTTCAAATAATGAAGAAATAGATCACTCTTTGCAGCATGGTATATCCATAACCAAAATAAAATTAGTTCTACCAACAATATTAACATTGTAACACAAAAATAGGTTTTGTGACTTTATTAAACAAAACATTTGTTACTTTCTTCATGTGGAAAATGGATAGAATATTTACAGATTCTTACTGGTAGAATCATTTTAATCTTGAAGTGAAGCAAAACCGCCAGGACAGTCTGGACAAAATTTTAAAAATTAAAGATCAAAACACAAATAATGCAGCTTCCTGAAAGTTAAAAGACGGATTACAGTGATTCAAAAGGGCAAATAGAATAATTCCAAAAAGTTGCAATGAATGGGAACATTCAAACTGCTAGTGAACTTCAAAGATTTCTTTATGGCTGTAGACCAGGGTGTCAAACTTGATTTCATTGAGGGCCACATCAGGGTTCTGTTTGACCCTGGGAAGCTGGGGTGGGCGTGGCCAGCTTGACATTACTCGAGTCGGGAGCACCTGTGATGGCAAAGTCCTAAGGCGGGATTTCCCTCAGACCCTCACTCACTCTCATTATAATCTCCTTCCTTCCTTCCTTCCTTCCTTCCTTCCTTCCTTCCTTCCTTCCTTCCTTCCTTCCATCCTTCCTTCCTTCCATCCTTCCTTCCATGTCCCCATGTCCTCCGTTTTCATGACATAGTGCTGCAGGAGGTCGTTGCAGCCAAAAACGGGGCCCGAGAGGGCTGCAGTGGTCCTCCCGAGTTCTGTTTTTACTGGCAGAAGCACCGCGGGCCAGTCCTTTGCTGTTTCCAGGGCAGCCCCATAGGCCAGATCTAAGCCAGTGGCCTTGAGTTTGACACTCCTGCTGTAGACATTTGATCCTTACCCAGTTCATAAGGATAATTAACAATCTAATAGCAATTCCAGAAGCATTTTAAAATGAAATTATTGTCTCTCTAAACCACTATAACATTCAATATGGAACAGGAGAGTATTACCTTGCCTTGTTTTGCAATTGTATGAATAAGGAAATCAGTTCTCACGTTGTCAACATTTGGAACCAAAATAGAGCCATATTCAGGTGTACTGTTAGTAGGATATACATATTCTTCAACACATGTATTCCAGTGCATCCAATTACCTAGGCAGGGGGGGAAAATTTTAGAAATTTGACAGCAATCTATCTGAACTTTAAGTTAAAGTAAGGTCTTATTGTGATTTTATGTCTTATTAGTTGTTCAAAATAAAATGGAAATGCAACCAAGTTAAAGTACCATTTTTGTCCATAGTAAACACTAGGAAAATGGTTGAACTGTATAATTATGGGACAAATAACATAACCAAGTATTAAATAAAAAATAAAAGAAAATAATTTTATAAAATATAAATAGAATTTTCTCCAACATGTCTGCTATTTAATTAATGTACTGTGTCTGTATTTAATTAGCATGTAACAAGTCATCTAGGAATTAGCTTGATAGAACTTTTGAACATTTTCCTCCTTTAAATCAATACATGTATAGAAGAAAAACCTAGTGCCAGTTTAGTTAATTTAAAAAATACCCATTCAGAGGCAAAGAAAAGGCATAGCACAGGTTGGCACAGTTTCCATATTTCAGGTTTAGAAAACGGTACTCCAAATAACTGATAGTTTATATCATGTAAAACATGTTGCACAATGTATTCATTTGCCTCCTTTGCCAAAATGAAAAATGAAAAAAAAAAAAACATTTAAAGAGCATTGCTTATTAAATCTGGTCTTTCCTATCGTAGCTGATTGCAGTTTTTGCCACTTAAACAGGTATTTTCTCTTTCTCTCTCACATAAAACAAATAAAAACAGTAGTTCTTATCACCCAAACCATAGCCTGACCTCTTGTGTATTTAAATAATTTCTTTCTCTTCATGTAAAACAAATCGAAACAGCAGTCCTTATCACCCAAACCATAGCCTGACCCCTCATGACTTATAAAAAACAGCAACTCTATTTATATGTTTACTGGCAACTCTTCTTCGTTCCAATCAGAAACAGCAGGATAAAGCATTCTTCCTAGAGCAGTCTTTTTGACTGCTGCCTAAGACATTATCACTGCCACTGCTGTCAGAATCGTGGATTTCTGGGTAGTTTTTTTTCCCCACTAAGCCAGTGAAGTTCAGCTGTAGAAACTGAGTTTATTAAAAATGAAAGCCCTTAGGAAATATATCCTTGCAGTTTACCCAATAGTAGGTCAAAGATGCCTTGTGTCTCACCAATTTAGGACTAACTTAACAAAACACAGGGCAAATAGAATAGAATTTAAAATGATTGACATTGACTTATGTAGAATGTATAAGCTTTACATGTAGAGAGGAAGAGGGAGGCAATCACACTAACTTCCCCTCAATCTCAACAGTCATCACATCTCAATGCAGAGGACTATTAACACTGGATAGCTGGTGTGTGTGGACACTCTCCTTGTACCATAGTTTTAGACGTCACATGTGTCTTCTATAAGCAGAAGGTTATGAAGAGGATAGTAACAGCAATTATATTAATATATAATATATATTAATATATAATTATATTAATATATAACCCTATTACTCCTTTCATAAACTTCTATAGGGTTTGGAGTAACTAAAGGTTATACAAGTATACAGTAGATGTTTAAATGCTGAAGATTCTCCAGCTCAAGAAATGAAATCCTTATTGAACAAACTGCAGAGGAAGATCTCAAATTATGAGATGTGATCTAACTGCACTATATAACCTAGACCTTTTTGACAATAAGCCATAGCAACTTTTTGAGAGTTCACACACCATCGTTGGTAACATAGTAGTCGAACATCGTGTCTTCACTTCCTTCTGGGATATTAGGAAGATCAAGGTTTATAGTTTCATGACTACGAAGCCAGTGCTCCAACTTCCAACGGTCTTCCAATTCCAGCAATGCCCCAACGCTCCACATCAGGGAAAAGATGTATAATCTTTCTAGGTATTCGGCAGTAATTTCCACACCTTGGTCCTAAGTAAAGAAAAACAATGATTTTAATCACTGAACTATTCTAAATTCAGAAACATTTAGAAAACATACTTTTTCAAGGATTGGACAGTTGGTATATTTTTTAAGTAGTAGACATCTTTCACTGAAGAGAACACAAGACTGAGCCACACTACACCTAATATGAATGCAGCAATCAGGATTCAACATGTAACATACAGTAGAAATCAGAAGCTTCAAAAATACATTAATAATATCTGCTTTTAGAGAGGCAATATGTTATTTATATTTTATAACTTAATAGCATAATTTATATCAATTGATTCAGCCAATGAAAGATAAGGCTAATTTGAAGTTTTATTAGCTTTTTTTCTTTTAAAATTCAATTTTATGGGCAAATCTTTAATTGAAAAATAAAAACTTTAAAGTGAAACTTTCTTTGGATTTTAAACATCAATACAATGCCTTTTTTGCCACTATTTTAATCTCTAGAAAAGGTTTATTGCTGGAAAAAAATAACAGATTACAGGAGCCCTAATGATTAATGATTTGTAGTTGAATAAAATCAGGCGCTAGAAAAGAATGCATAAAATTTAATATTTCTGATGGATGACAATTAAGAAATTGTTTGGTTGAAAAAATAATAGGATAAGGTGCACCAGAGATGAGAAGCAGCACAGCTGTATCTCCTACAGTCTAAAGGCTCCTTTTTCTGAAAGCTCCCACTGGGAATTGCTATATTATGGTCTCCTTGCAATGAGGACACCAGTAATTTTTGTAAATTATAAATGCTATCATATTTCAGAGAGTTTTAACTGCCAACCATGGTAAGAAAGGATAAAATAACATCCAGTAACAGCAAGATCCAAACTTGATCAAATTCTTTTATTGGATCTGTGTTTTGCTAAGATTCTGAAAATCAGCTTAAATATTTTGTATCTTATATGTAATGCAGTATGTCACAAAATATTTTTGCGATATATTTTGATCAATCACTGTTGTAACTGATCACAATTATTTCAGGGGCCTGAAAACAGTACAGTCACAAATTTGGGGACTCTTTTTTCTAACACCATCTTGAAAACTATGATTAACTCCTTATGTAGAAAAGAGTCATTGTAAGGGACAATTATATGGGTTTAGAACAATAGTATGAAAAGGCAAGCAATGATTTAAATTAGCTCAGCAAAATTTTCACTTTCAGACTTTCTTTTTAATAAGGAGATGCTGTATTTATGGTCTTGAAATAAAATACCAAGTCATAGGCATAAATGAATTTACAATTACTTTCAACATCAATGTTCTTGGAAGATATTCCAATAACATAATTATGAATGAAGTAACTCTTAAGTTACTCTTGTAGTCCATGAAACTATTCCACAAGAGCATATGCTCATTATTCTGGAGAAAAAACATATATTTCAGACTTTTCCATAGAACTATGTGCTAATGCAATGAAGCAATAAATCATCATAGTCATGAGTCCAATGACAGGCTTTGGGCTGATAAGAGCAAAGATAATTGATGAATGAAGTGTCATGAATTCCATCAGGCATTAACACTGCATTAGCAAGATAAGGAGATTTAGATTTCACCTGATAACTTAGTATGATTTTGTACATGTCTACATCACTATGAATTCATGCTGAAGAAAAGAACTAGCTACCATATCATCATGAATAAAAACATTCTGGTGCTATATTTATTTTAAATCTTCTTCTAATCACAAATTTGGCCAATAAATATAACTTTGTTTTGGTATGATTGCAGGTTGAATGGAATGAGATAACTGATTCAATACCAGCTATGAACTAAATATACTATTTCATGTCATATTGCTTTTAATATACATAGCTGTCTAAAAGCCAATTTAATGCATTGTTCTCACTAAGATATTGAATTCTGGGTCACTTTCAGCCCTAGACTGGAAAATCAAATATCATCCATCCACAAATCCATACTAGAAAAAGTCAGTTACATTCCATAGCCATCAATGAACGCACCTTAATCCTGTACTTGATGGATTTCAAATAATAATTTTTAAAAAATTGGTGCCATAAGAAGGATACAAATACAAAGTATTAATAGAAACACTTGGCATATTACATGAACCACTTTAAAAAGAGTACTGGCTCTAATTATAGAAAATTAATCAAAGAACTTTTGAGAAGAAAATTAAATGTAGGAACATAATTAAAGTCATAAACTTGGACTATTCCAATAATTCAGTATATTACAGGTGTAATTGATTAGGCAAAAGCTCAATTAGACATTCTTCATAGGGAAACAAGAAAATTAATGACCATGAATCATGCTTTTCACCCAAGAAGCAATGTTGACAAACTCTATTATGCCACTGGGAGAGATTTGCTCCAAGTAAAACAAACAATGAAAGAAGGAAAATACTTCTTGAATGATTTTAACATGCACAGTAAGTAATGTCTATAGATAGAAATTTGTAAAGAAAAACTACTGAAGACTGAAAAATAAAAACAACACTATAAAAAGGAATCAATTGGAAATATAAATCTCTTAATGTGTGTGTGTGTGTGTGTGTGTGTGTGTGTAGGGAGGGAAGGAGGGAGGGAGGGAGGGGAAGAGAGAGAGAGAGAGATTGCTAAAAGAAAATTAAGTAAATGTCTTGGTTATTGGTTGAAAAATAAAACGATAGAAAAGTAAAAAAAGAGACAGAGAGAGAGACTGAAGCAACAATCATGGCAGCATAAGAACATGTTACAAAAACAAATATCACACAGAATATCAATTACAGATAGCTCTACTTTAGCACTGTATTGGATAGCAACTGTAAATGCAATTGTAATAAATTCATTTTTCTACCAATGAGCATATTTATCGGAATAAAAGCCCAGTATCAAACTGATTAAGTTCTGGTCAGTTTCAGGCAGCAGCTGGTAGCTGGCTGGATGGTTCTAATCCAGGGATGTCAAACTGGCAGTCTGCAGGCCAGGTGCATCACACACATGCCACACCCACGCCCGCCAGTCTGTAAAGCCGGAAAGGTTAGGGAACTGTGCTCTATGTGCCCTCTGCACTGCAGAGAAAAGCGACTCAGGAAGAGATTGCATTTAAACAATCCATCTGCCTTGTCAGAGGGCAATCTCCTTCCCTGAAGAAAATAAACAACCTCTTTATTAAAAATTATAAATGAAAAGAATAAAAGTATTTTTTAAAAACCCTACCTTGCTTGGACCTGATTACTTACCGATAGTTCCATGATTCCCATGCTTTTGATTAGAATTTGAGTCACTGGAAAATACTTGTGACAATTATCACCATCATCATCATCAATCTGTCTGAACAACATAAATGATTACCTTGCAGGGAATAAGGCCCTGAAGCATATTAATGCTCTGCATTATCACAAAGGCTTCTAGCATCTCAATCTTGTATTCCAAGGACTGAATACTAAACCGGTAAAGGTCTGGAAAGGACGCTGTGTACAATTGACGCAAAATCTCTGCTTCCTGTAGAGAACGTCTCTTTAGAAAACCCTGTTATAATTGAAAGCAAATCATCATGAAACTTTTGAAATTATTATCCAAATTTACCAGCTCAAGCAACTAATTTCAATCCTCTAATTTTTTATTTTCTAGAAGAAATTACATTTTTCACCAAAACATTTTGTTTGGGCAAGAGAATAATTGTCTATACTGGAGGCAAATGTTTGATCTTATCTGCTTCCCAGATAGGTGACAGCAGAATGACAAAGGTTAGCGTATCAGATTCAAATTTTATATTGGAGAACATTTAATCAAAACATTAAATACTAAAAAATGTCAATGGTGAATCTAAGTTGGAACACAGTTAATGAATGCATTAAACAACAGTTTGAGAACGAACAAAAAGTTGTGTAGTAGGCACAAAGTTAATCTAAAGTATGAAAGAGATATTTCTCTCATTCTGACTCCATTAAAGTACTAACTAAATTTCTGAATGGTGGTTGTTGAGTTCATTTATATTGATTTTGTATCCTACTTTTCTAGTCAAAGAAGTTTTTAAAGAAAGAAGCTTTAAAAATTTCGACAAATGCCGATCATCTAGTCACAATGCAGCCAACACTGGGACAACTCTTGTCCTATATGATTAATTAAGTCCAATGTAAGTTTAAACTTTTACTGGATTCTTCACTTCTGTCACCGAAGCCATCAGACTACTACTGTGGATAAGGGCAAATTTATCTTCAATTTCTTCCTCATTTTGGGGGGTGGAAACCAATTCCTATGGAGTTGTCAGAGACTCCATCCCTTGGCTGGCTAAGATTGATGAAGCATAATTCTAGATGTCTGTCAATGACTTATAAAAATTTACTGCTTGGCAGTCTGATCTTTACACTCATTTAGCTGTCTCCTCTCGCTCGTATTTGCCATGAGAATCATCTCTCCTCTTCTCTCTTTTCTTAATGTCCTGACCTTCCAAATTGATTTGCAGTTGTCCCTATCAGGTTCTTTTCCTCTCTTCCCATGTCCTTCCGCTTAGTCATTAATCATATTACTCATCCCAATAATTCAATACTCTCTTTTACCACATACAAATAGCCAGATTTGCTGGTGAAAAAAAATGTGTATTAAGATCTTCTTCCACATGTTACTGATTAGATTGCCATGTTCTCCTGTTGTTCTGAATATTGCAGTCTCGTATCCTGACGGTAGGGCCTAGTCTGTACTAATGACAATTTCTACAATTTTAGCAATGATTAAAATCCTGGAGTGTTTGCCTCATTGGTAAACACTAACATACATAGCTCATTAAATCATGGGTAAGATTCATAAAGTTTACATTCAGTTCCTTTCCAACTATGGAAATCCATGAGCAGCCTTGTTGAGCATTCCTGCTTCTCATCTTATAACCTTTCTCAAATTCATTTGGGAGGCAAGGCAAAGCTGAGGTTACATAGGAATATAATGGAAAGTGGAGCAAGGTAGTATTAGAGGCATACTGAAGTTGTGAGTGTCACTCCTTTTCAGAAGGCCTTCTATATGATGTTTACATAGTATCATATCAGAAACATGTGTAAAACATAGGAAATGGAGTTATGTGTTTGTGTCATAAGAGAGCAGAAAGATGTCCCTTCCCATACACAGCTGATGTGGAGAGGAAGTCAACATGAGATATATTTTATATGCCACCTGAACTCTTTAGTACATTTCAGGGATAGTATCATAGCTTCATCTAAAGACAGCAACTCATAAGAAGACGCTTAAGATCCTGTCAAGCTCTTCACAACAATTAAATGGGACTGAATGTTAGACAACAGATGAGTTCCCAGTAGTTCAAGAACCTGATTTAACCTTATTAATGCAGCCACTCTTCTACAAAGAGACAATGGCACCAGACTAAAAATCTGAGGATATGAAACACAAACCTTTTAAGACTTCAAAATTGACTATCAGTGCTTTGAATTGGAAGATACAACAAATAGTAGAATCCCTGATTAAGAATAATCAGTTGTATGACATGTTATAGTAATTTACTATACACATATATGTTACAGTAACACACACATATGCACCACATACCATATATACCATACCAAATATGGATATGGTAATCATATTCCTATAGAATCTTGTACCAGAGTTGATAATAACTTCACTTAGAACATTATGGCTGTAATGTTAAATATTAAGATGGTTAGCAGTTGACATTATTGGTACTTAGTAGCTAAACCACTGAAAGTAATGGTTGGAAAGTAATGGTTTATTAGAAAGCTAAATGTATATTCAGAGTATGTTACAGATTCTTCTATAATTCATTCATATCCTAACTTTTAAACAGTCTGAAAGTGATCCATGATACAAAGAGTTTGAACTCATAAAAGCAAATATACCTCAAGAACAGGGCTCCAGTTGAGAACAGATGAGCTCATAAATACCATGCCATTCCTTGACACTGTTGCAGGAGAAGCATTGTCAATATTATGAGGCTCAAAAACAATTTTACAATTTGGTGCCATAGGGATCCGATCTCCATTAGCCAGGGTCAATGTTTTGTTATCATCAAGCACTGAGTTCAGATTTTCAATCCAAATGGCATCCACAGGACCATCAAGTACTATCCAGATGTGTTCTCCTATACCCAAAGGAGGAAAAACATTTCTTGTAAAGAGAGTATTTTGAGGTACAATAATTTTCCTCATCATATAATAGATATGAATATGATTAAAAAGTAGAAACAACATAGATTAATTTGCTGTGTGATAGTTATAGTCAACTTCTCAAGTGGCTCTGAAGATCAGTGGATGATATTAGACAAGTTCCTACTTAAACTTGCAGAAGTGAAATGCAGAAAAGCCTCATTTAAATCATTTCTTTCTTTGGCTCTCTCCAGCAATTCTGAAAAGCAGAAAAGGAGTATTCTATTTAATAGTAATAGATTCTATTTAGTAGTAAT
The DNA here is from genome assembly GCA_023653725.1 of Bungarus multicinctus. Taxonomy (NCBI): domain Eukaryota; kingdom Metazoa; phylum Chordata; class Lepidosauria; order Squamata; family Elapidae; genus Bungarus; species Bungarus multicinctus. Next base: position 12,487,791 of record CM042846.1, read on the forward strand.
AGGTTTCTCAAAGCAAGTAATATGCTGGGGAAACATTACTTACAAAATACTTGACATTTTTATTTTACATGTAAAGCCCTTGACAGATGACACCTAAGCAATAAAAAGTCATCCTCCTCTTTCCCCATCTGTCAAAGCTGCCATTCAGCAATTTTGATAAGAACTGCTTCTTTTGCACTCTCTTTCATAGTCTGAGAGGACAAAAAGTATCCATACATAGTCAGCAGACTAAGGATGTTAATAAACAGAGATATTTAAACTTTGGGTGGGGGGGAATGCAGAGAAGAGCAACTAAGATTATTAAAGGCCTGGAGACTAAAACTAAGACTAAAAGGAAGGACTAGGGGTGACCTGATAGCAGTATTCCAGTATTTGAGGGGCTGCCAACAAAGAAGAAGGGGTCAATTTATTTTTCAAAGCACCAGAAGGCAAGACAAGAAACAATGGATGGAAACTAAAGAGAAAGAGAAAAGAACCTGGAATTAAGGAGAGACTTTCTAACAGTGAGGATAATTAACCATTAGAACAGCTTGCCTTCAGATGTTGTGGATGTTTTATCACTGGAGGTTTTTATTTATTTTATTTTTATTTATTTTATTTGTCAATCGCTTACAAGATAATAGTATAAGTATATACATAGTTATGAATACATGAAATGGGTACATACAAGAAAAATAAAAGAAACAGGACAGGGATGGTAGGCACATTGGTGCACTTATGCACGCCCCCTACAGACCTCTTAGGAAAGGGGTGAGGTCAATAGTAGACAATCTAAGGTTAAAGTTTTTGGGGTTTGGGGAAGAAACCACAGAGTCAGGTAGAGTATACCAGACATTGACCACTCTGTTCTGAAGTCATATTTCCTGCAATCAAGTTTGGTGCGGTTAACCTTGAGTTTGTATCTATTGTTTGCTCTTGTGTTGTTATGGCTGAAACTGAAGTATTCATTGACAGGTAAGACATTGCAATGTATGATTTTATATACTATACTTAGATCAGACTGAAGACGGTGTAATTCAAAGTTTTCTAGGTCTAGAATTTCAAGTCTGGTGGCATAAGGTATTCTACAACGAGTAGAGGAGTGGAGAACTCTTCTTGTGAAATATTTCTGGACTTTCTCAACTGTGCTAATATCAGATACGTAACGTGGGTTCCAGACTGATGAGCTGTATTCGAGTATTGGTCTAGCAAATGTTTTGTATACTCTAGTTAGTAGTGTGATATTACCAGAGAAAAAGCTACGTAGGATTAGGTTAACAACTCTTAATGGCTTTTTGGCTATGTAGTTACAGTGGGCTCTAGCACTTAGATCATTAGAGATGATATTCCAAGGTCCTTTACAGAGCTTGGATTATCAACAAGGTCTTGACTATTTAGCTTGTATTTTATTTTCTGATTTTTTTTTTTGCCAATATGTAAGACATTGCATTTATTCGTTGAGATTTGAAGTTGCCATTTGTTTGACCATTCTGATACATAGTCAAAATCTTTTTGAAGGATAGCAGTGTTGTCTGTGGTATTGAACAGTTTTACATCATCAGCGAAGAGAACGCAGTTGCTCTTGATATGATCACAAAGGTCATTTATGTAGAGTATGAAGAGAGTTGGTCCTAGAACACTGCCTTGGAGGACACCACTATTGACAGGTACAGAATCTGATAGGATGCTCCCAATTTTGACCATTTGTTGCCGGTTTGACAGGAATGCTTCTATCCAGTTATGCAGTTGTCCAGAGATACCATAAGATTTTAGTTTTAGGAGTAGTTTGTCGTATACCATTGAATCAAAGGCTTTACAGAAGTCTATGTAGATTGCATCTATTGCTTTGCCCTGATTGAGTTGTGTAGTCCATATGTTTTTGTAGTGTAAGAGTTGCAGATTACAGGATAGTTTTTTTCTGAAACCAAATTATTTATTAGAGAGTAGGTTGTTTGTCTCTAAGTGAAGGATAATGGATTGGTTAATAATTGATTCCATGACTTTACAGGTGACGCAGCATAAGGAGATTGGTCTGTAATTTTCAACTAGGCTGGGGTCTCCCTTTTTGAAGATGGGGATGACCGTGGCTTGTGACCATAGGTTAGGCAAGGAGCTGGTCTTGAAAGATTTTTTAAGAAGAGACTGGACAGCCTCCTATCTGAAATGGCATATGATCTCTTGCTTAAGCAGTGGGTTGGACTAGAAGATCTCCAAGGTCCCTTCCAGATTCCATTCTATTCCTATTCTATTCCTATCCTACCCATCCTATCCTATCCCATCCTATCCTATCCCATCCTATTCTATTCTTATTCTATTCTATTCCTATTCTATTTCTATTCTATTTCTGTTCTGTTCCATTGCATTGCATTGCATTGCACTGCATTGCATTGCATTGCATTGCATTCCATGTTGCTTGTAACCTATGGGGTTGAAAATGTTTTCTAGCCTTCCTACAAAGTCTTGAGGCTTATCCATGAATTTAAGCGTTCTATTTCTCATCTACACATTTATTGGCTGTTCAGGAATCTAAAACAAGAGGATCACATTATTGTAATAAACAGATAAATGCAGCAACCAACTGGAATAGAGGTGTACTTTCCAGATCAGCAGGTCATTCTCCTCACAATAACCCAATCATCTGGTCTGTTGATAGCTTTGAAGTACAATTTTCAGCATTCTCAGCCATTACCAATTATATGAGATGGCTATATTTATAGTAACATTGTTGGAGCCAAATGTGGTAACCTTTGCTCCAAGCTCAACCCTGTCTGCTATTGCAACTTCTCCTCCATAATATGCTCCCATGAGCCTCCTTAACTTTCAGATTAGGATGGCTTGATTAATAGTATAACAAATGAGGGGAATAACTGGGTTTTAGAATTTTTTTTTTGCTATGAAAGGAATAATCAAATATAACTCTAGCAATTATAATATAGTACCTTTCTTGGCTCTCAAAGTTTTCCTCCAAAGAGTGGAGAATATCCCATCTGTCCAGTCATTGGTTGCAACATCAAGACGTCCAAACATTTGAGGTGCAGTGATGGCCTTTGGATTCATTCTCATTTCACGGTGGGGTTCGCCACAATCTGTACATGCCAAAGGGAAGATCCATTTGAAACCATTGCTACACAAATACAGCATTCTATCCATAGGCAGATTTTAGTCTTTGAATTTGATAGTGTGAAAACATTCTGAGGGGTTGCAATGTTAAAGTTATTCATGGTATATTGCAACCTTCACTTAACTGAATATTGTTCTATTATTTTCAACCATGTTAATTAAGAAGGGGGAAATGCAAATAAAGGAATCCTCAAAGTTTTAACTTTGGTTTTTTTTCTTCAATCTTAGATTTCAAGGAGGTATTAGATTGCCATTTATATTCACTTTCATCAATATAAATGCCATGCATTATGGAGACTTTAGTCCAATAATATCTAAGATAACATTGTTTTAGCTTTGTTCTTTAAATACAAGAATCACATTGGGTGATCAACATAAGAAATGATTTGTGCTTTGCAACTTGTTTTATATAGAGATTCTTGAAGTTAACAAAGCATGTTAAATAAGCACATGCATTTACCCACATTTGTATGACTTTAATGAACATATACATTTCTGTATTGAACATTGTTAAAAGAAGCAAGTAACTCAGGGATGGGCTGCTGGGAGTTCTCAGGGGTTCAGGAGAGCCCCTAGCTAAGATTCTGTGCAGCTCGGAGAACCACCAAATCCTACTCCTGGCTGGCCCTGCCCACCCCACCCCTCCTAGGAGTCCATTTTGGATGCAGGTAAGTACGTGGAGACTCAGGGAGGACAAAAAATGGGCCTCCAGGAAGTCTGGAAAGGCCAGAGGTGGGCCTGTTTCCAGCTTCCAGACAGCCTTTGGAACCCGGGGAGGCCATTTTCACCCTCCCGGAGGCTCAAAGAAAGCTACTGGCGCCCAAGGAGGGAAAAAACACACATACATGGCCTTGGTGCAGGAGGCCGTCTAGGCTATGCCCACCATGGCCATGCCCACCTCTGGATGAAACTGCTTTAGGCACTATACACATGTAGGTATCCACCAGTGGTGGGATTCAAATTCTTTTACTACTAGTTCTGTGGGTGTGGCTTGGTGGGCGTGGCAGGGGAAGGATACTGTAAAATCTCTAGTCAAAGGTGGTATTTGCTGGTTCTCCAAACTCTGAAATTTCCACTACCGGTTCTCCAGAACTGGTCAGAACCTGCTGAATACCATTTCTGGTATCTATCACAGCTAATCTCTTCTTTGTTCATTTTAAGTAGGGAGACTCACTGTCCCCTCCTCACCATAATATTACCTCTAGCAAATTTCACTGCAATTAAATTGTTTTTTGTAAAAAAAATATCTTTAGATCTACATTTAGAAATTTTGTGCAGCAAAGACCCATTAGGTGGTAGCTATTACCAATTAACACTGGCTAGCTCTTTGCATTTGAAGGGAATAATATGTTTGAAACATGTGGGCCATTCCTGTTCCATCTGTTGGCAACTAATTAAAGCAGTTTTGTCATTTCCTGGGATTGGATGGTGATTCCCTGCAGCTACAATGCAATTTCAAGAAAAGGCACATTTGGTTTAAGAAATTAGCAAAAAGTGCTGCACATGTTCCGAAGTATCCTTATGCCTTTTAATGTGAAACGCTGCATAACCCTTCTACAAGTAAATACCTTAAAAATCTATTATCTCACTTAGATAGCACAGGATTGCATTTCAGCGTTTGAAGTCAGATGCTCAGCTAGCACACAAAACTGTTAACTGAACTGCACTGTGAAGTCAGCAATGACATCACTACAATCTAGGGGAAATAGAAAGCTTTCTAACATTAGTGGCCTATTTTTCTCCATGGCTGGTACGATTTAAGAGAGGAAGGAGAGGGTTAGAAGCTAGGTGGGAAAGCTGTTTCAAGAAATAATTGAAGAGGGAAGGATTTAAATTGTTGCTAAAATAGTATTAAATAAAAAGCCTATCTGTTCTGATATATGACAGTTCAGGGGAGAGAAAAAAGAAATCTTCCTTTGCTTTAGCAGTCATTTCCTAAAGAGCCAAATGGCCTTTCTTTTTACCATTAATTTTTCATTAAGTGTTTCTCACTTTTAAATCTCAGCTGATTGCTGAACTCAGCGTGTGCAAAATCCAGTATTACTCATAATATTCCTCTTTCAGCATCAGATTTCCAGTGCACCATGAACCACTTACTCTTCCAGATTTACTTCCAGAAAATTATGAATCATCTCCAGGATGGTTGGCTAAAAGAATTCTTGGAGAAAATGGCCCTATCTTTGGGTGTTGCATTTTGTATATTCCTATGCCTTGATCATACTTTTACATTTAAAAAAACTTTGGAATTATTACCCAAATAATTTTCTTTACTCCTGTCTTTATAACTGCCAATTAGCAATTCAGTGCATGTAAAATAAGAGCAAGTCATTTCAGAAATTACCTCTGGGTGACCAAGACAGATGAACCCAGTTTAAATCTAGCTTATTTGATTAGACCAAAGATACAGATAGCAAAGCCACTTGTGGAAGACAGCCATTTTTGATAATTTCCCATCCTCCGTGGCATCGTGCTAATGAAACAGCTTTGCACTTCATGGCCAGGCTTACTTCATGCTACCACTCAGCAGTAATTTGTATAGCTTTTTCCTCTTCTGTGATCATAACTATGCTCACTGTCTGTGGCCCATAACAATAGACAATTTAGTTTTGTGGCATATTCTAGCATTACAAGAGCTTTGGAGACAGAAGTCATTGAAAAATGTGGTGTAGCTAAAACAAACTGTAGAGTAGAAAAATGTCTACCAAGAGGTTTCATAAGGTGCAGTTTATTGTAATGTGTGAACAAGCTACACATATATTCTCTGTTTATACTTTTTAGGAATAGTGATCTGCTTAAATTCTGCTGTTGCCTGTGTAACCGAGTTCTCAAACAATTTCAAGAACATCACAATGGCTAAAAACAAAGAATGCTAATATTTTCAGAAATAATCACATAACCATTTGGGTAAAACTATACTTTTTTTTTACTATGAGTCCTTAAAAAGCTTCCTCTGACTATTAATTTATTTTACCAAAATGCGGAAAATATTTTTTTTTACTTATCCCAGGGTCAGTTTTCCAGACCTGTCATGGATTTCATCAGTGTGTAGATGCATGTTGTTTTTCCTGCTCCACTGGGACCTAGAGCCATCATGCCATGTCTTACTCGCTGAGTTTCAAAAAGCTGAATAATTTTCAGTCTCCAAGGTGGGTGATTAATTAAGCCAGCCTCTTCAACCTGTCAAAAATTACAGCATTAATTACTTTATTTACATAGAATCCATGCCTGACTTTTTCCCCTTGCTTTATTACAAGATTTCTCAACTTGGCAATTTCCAGGCATTGTGACCAACTCCCAGAATTCCACCGCCAATGCAAGCCATTGTAGAGAATCCTGGGAATTGAAGCCCACTCCTCTTCAATTGGCCAAGGTTGGGATACAACTGCTTTAGCAGACTATGAAGAAGCTCCTGCTCACATGAATAGAAATTTCTTCCAGATCTTCCCTTTGAACGTATCTGCATTAGGAGGTATGCAGAAAGGACAGGTTTAGGTGAATATGTTGGCATTGAGGCTGAAGTGATGTAATTTGTTCAATAGGACTAATACGTTGACCAGTTAAAAATAAAACACCTCTCCATTTATGCCACTAGGGAAAAAGTATTGAGTGTAAAATCGCACCTTTTACTATTATTTGGACTAATTTTAACATACTGTATAGTAAAAGTAGTTTCCTTTCCTGTGCTGTCTACAGCCAATTCATTTTAGATATTCCTGCCAGGACATTTTTACATCTAGACAGTTCTACTAATACATATCTGCTATCCTATGAATTTCTGCCAAACTGAATTGTCCCTTAACTCATGGAATTCAAGGTAGGACTGTGCCTTTAATTATAAATCATGTCTTCATCACAAAGCAAGATAGATATGCTAAGGGAAAACAAACAAACAAAATTACCAATATGAGATGTTTTTAGAAAAACATATATATAAATGTTTATAAACAGTACCTGTTTGCTGATGGCAGCTTCTAACTCTGGATAACCTGCCTTGTCAAGTTGTATACTTGGGAAAAGATCTTCTATCAAACTCAAAAATAAGGGTTCATCTTCATCTATCTGGCAATAAAAAGTAATAGGAAAATTAGTGCTTTCTATCATGTAATACTTAATGCAAGTACCTATTACCAAATTCACAATTTTATACTATACAGAAAAACCACACTTCCCTCATCTAAATATATTTCTACTGCATTGCTGGTAAGAATAATGCACATTTTATACATCTGGTTCAGAGAAAGGATAGAGCAAATAAAACTGAACCATTATCAAGGTAGGAATTGTTAAAAAGGACAAACTAAAAATGATAGAATTTACAAGGGCCCGGAACTTAGTGAAAAAATTATAACATCTGAAAAAATGTTTTAAGAAAGAGTGCAAAATTGGTTCAGACCCATCATCTTTCAGTGAGGCAGATATACTGTGTATGAAAAATTATGTCTCAGAAACTATTTGGAAGGAAAGGAAGGAAAAATAACACCTGACAAACAAGGTGGTTTATCGAAAGTTAGGGTAAGAAAACACTAAATAATGCCAAAAGAAGAACTTTAACACAACCAGGGAACCAGAGAAAAAGCTAGCTCTCCATCAAAACAAGAATTTAAATCACAGCGTTTGGAGCAACAGAAGATAGGCAGTAATTTGCTGTATGTTACATTCCCAGCACAATGACAAAGGAATTGTCTTGAAAAGAAAATTTGTAGCCTATAATATTCTAACTGATTTCTCCACTCAATCCTCAAAATATGAAAAATTGGTCATTCCTTCAGTCACCCATTTGGAAGTTCGGTACACAGTATTGTTCTGCACAAAAATAAGCACAAAGCCAATATGTTTGGCAGGCTATTAAAAGGATGGTGAAATACAGCAGCAAAATAAATTTGCAAACTAGAAATATCTTGGCTGAACATACAAGACTGTCAGCCCTCCCAGATAAACAAGACAAGATGAAGTAATTCTATTTTCTTGTCGGAACACATTAACAGAATCTTGCAAGTCTGAACACACAAAGTTCTTGCCTCTACTTTTAACTACTTGATCCATTAGGGTACATCTTTCCTAAGTTTCTTCCTCTGACTATTAAACCACTCACTAGGGGCTCCTGCCTCTCTTGTTTCCTAGACAGCATCTCCTTCTTGAAGGTCATTCATACATTCCATTCTAGAGCATGTAGGAATGAATCTTAGTGAATCCAACTATGGGTGTAGACTCCTCAAATCTTACGTCCTCTGTCACTTTTGACCAACATAAACCAACATAAGCCTTATGTCCTTGTATGACTTTTCTTTCATCCCCCACAAACTCAAACAGGCTTTGTGGATTATGCCTATTACTTTGGAGTTTGGTAAAAAGAGAAAGCTCCTCCTGAGCTCTCTGGGACCTCATGTTACATTTATTCATCATTATCAACATTAGTATTTAATGCTCTGTATTACAGATTTTGTACTGTTTATCAAAAATGGGTGTATCAGGAGCCATCAAGCTCACCATCACTGCTCTAATTCAAGGGTTGGTAATCTATAGCTCACAGCCAGAAGCAACCCATCACTTGAAATTGTCTGGCCAGTAATTTCGAAAATAAGTATTATATTCATCTGACCAATGATGTTCCTGAAAAGAATTCAGGTTTGTAATGCTGTGTGTTTGTAATGCTGTGTGGACAGCATTATAAGTGTGTAATTAATTAATTCATAAATAAATACAAATGTGTGTGTAGTGTACTATGGTTACTGGGGTTTCCTTTTTTGTACCTTCATAACCATTTCTTTCCCCAATCACGAGAGGCAACCCAAGACTCATTTTCCCCTTTGGCTGCACTTCTAACCTTCTCTAGTCCATCCAGTCTCTCGGAATTGGGCATCTTACAAATTTAATAAATCATCATCTCTGCTTAGTTTGGGATCTAGGCTTAAAAATCTGTGGTTGAACATACTTGGCTTATTCTCCCCTTGTCACTCTAAAGGTCCAAATAAGTTTCTACTTTTGCTCACAGATTTCTGACACCTATTTGATATATAGATAGCTGGGTCAGCAGCCAGCCTAAGAAAAGGCAAAAGAGCATACCAAATTAATATTTGAATGGCAACCAAGAAATACCATCCAAATAAACCCAAAGAGAGCAAATATCTGAATTCATGCTTACCAATTTAGAAAGATTCATATCTCTCAAGACACGCATTACAATAGTGGATTCAGTGTCACTGGGGTTTGATCTTTTGGCTGCACCCAAAGTCCGTAGTACTGACAATATATTTCTGAGACCAAAGTCATAATGTACCTACAGATAAAACAAAAGATTCTAGGTATAAAGGAACAAAATTAAAGCAAGGATGCAAACAGACATTCTGTTTTCCAACACCTGTTGGCTTAGAAATAAAGATATTACTCAGTTGATGACCTGTTACTGAAAATGATAGAGTGAACTGTAATCAGCCCAAAGTTCCCAATAATAACAGTAAATTATCTTGCCCATAATGTGATATACACTAAATTTGTGGTAGAACAAAATGTATGCTAGCAACTAGCAACAGTAATACATAGAACAAATGTGGAGAAATATAGTATGCATTTGTAACACTGTTAAAATAAAGACTGTTGATTGAAATAGAACTGTTGAATAAACAGGAGGCTGGTATTACTTTCAGTGACTCGTTACTTGTAAATAGTGATTTAAAAAGTATACATACCAGCCTACCTTAATGCTGAAATACTAGGAACCTGTGGAGATTTTGGTTCAAGATAATAAACTAAGAGAAAATGTAAAATTCCATGTATAAATCTGGTTTTATCAGACTAGTTTCAAATACTTGGGAAAGCAAATCATCTGTTCTATCTTTCTGATGGAAATTATATTTAAAAGAAGCAAGCAAAGAAAAGGTAAATGAAAACATGCCTCTCATTATTTTTTTTAAAAAAGTCAGATAAATGCATCAATGCTTCAATAAAAACATAAAACTAGAAATAAAGCATTCCTTTTTTTAAAAAAGGAATTATTTTGCCAGAGAAAAACAATTATTTTTTGTTTATTTTGCCACGATATGCTTGTTCAAAATACTAGAAAGAAAAAGAACAACCAGTAGTAAGGTGGCTGGAGTTAATTACAGCAGTGATGGATGCAATGTTGGACAACCTGAAGCGGCCAGATTGGGAACCGATCTTTCTGGAGAAAATCAAAGTGGTCACTAGAGTCAACACTAATTTGATGGTACATAATCAATCATAGGCGAGAACAGATCTTGTCCTTTCTCAGTTAACAAAACATTCATTAAATATTGCTTGGTTTGATATTAAAATAAATGCATTTCTTTGAAAAAATATTTTCCTAGGGTTTCCAGTCTCTTTATCCCACTTTTTCTCTCCTTTGGCTGTGATGCACCTTGCAAAGAAGTCATATTTAAACTTCAATCTCAAAGGAATGTTTTAGGATTTTTTTGTTATTTTAGACCATTAAAATTGCTACGTGTCTGCGTACTACTGCATTCCATTTTTTTTTAAAAGAAAGAAATACACTGTTGATGAGCTATTCCTTGCCCTCCAAAATGAGTGTGAGTCTTAAGGTTATTCTGTAGCATTATCATTCCTCAGAACTTCATCGCTAGAGCTGCTGGCATCTACAGCATTTAAATTCTACTTCACGCTTGTTGTTTGGGATATTGGCAGGACAGAATTGTTCATAAAAGATAATTTCTCCTACCTGCTTAGACAATTGTTCTTCACAGAGTTTATACAGGGTGAAGAACTTCCTTGCAAGCACAATGTTATCAATGAAGCCACAACTAGCCAATTTGACACGGATGATGATCTGGCGATCAGGAACCATCATGGCCACTGAGCGGAAGTTGATTTTCAGGTTTTCAGGTAACTCTTGACGACCAGCATACCCAGGGTTCTGATTTAAACATAGCATTATCAACTGAATTAGACTTCAGATATAATTTTCAGAATTTCTTTTACGGGTTCTACTTTGCATACAAAGCTAACAAATATATATGTAATTGGCATTCAATATAGTCTTCCTTAGCGGGAATTGTAAAACAGCCTGCCAGCCCCAATTCCAGCACAAACGATCATGCTCAGATAATCATGCTGTATTTCAGGCATATTTTCTGTAGAACTAACCCTATGAAGAGGTCTACCATGCTCAAAAATGTGGAAGGAAAGAGAAAGGTGACCAAAAGTCCTCATTCTTGGTTTATGAAGTTAGAAAAATGGCAACAATTTAAAAATTTAATAGTTTGAGCAAAACTCACAAGTATTGTCTGAAAAGCTAGAAATATATGTTTCCTGGATTTCCTCTTGCAAGAGCAACTGATACTCAAGTAACTTTGAAATGTTCAAATGCCTTCAAAAATAGATATGGATAATGTGCCAGCAGCTTGAAAACTGGATCTCATGACTTATGTGATTTTAGAGCATTTTCTGGGTCTGCACTTTGAATATGGAAGACTATATCAACCCAAAGGTAAAGAAATACAGGCCGTCCTCGAGTAATTATCGCAATGGAGCCTGTCTTTTATAGTCATAACGTTAATTGAATCACTTTAAATGAATGAACCGCACCCCTCCTCTCCCCAGTGCATTCATTAATTGAATCCTTGGGTCAATAAGTGTGCTTGAGGTACCTCACGGGTGGAGAAAATCAGGAGGCAGGGCTAGTACAAGAAAAGACCATCTGCCTCTGGCCACTCAAGGCCTCCCCACATCTACTGAGATATCTCATGCTCCCCTTCCCATTCCCATAGTACTGTGATGGCGAACCTATGGCACATGTGCCACAGGTAGCACACAGAGCCATTTGTGCCAGCACCGTGAGCTGCAGACAAACTTACCTCACGGCGCACGCGTGCACCTCTCAGCTGATTTTTGGACAGTTTGAGGTCTTTTTTGGCCTCCCAAAGGCTCGAGGAAGTCTTCTGCAGGCTTTGCAGGCCAAAAACTAGCCCCGTTTTGTTACTTTGTGTTTTTCCAAAAATACCGGAAGTGACAAAATGAGGCTAGTTTTCGGTCTGCAAAGCCTGCAGAAGCCTTTCTAAAGCCTCTGGGAGGCTGAAAAAGGTCTCAAACCGGCCGAAAATCAGTTGTGAAGCGCAGTGCAGGTAAGGGGATGGTTGGGTGGGGATTGCATGCGCATGTGTAGGAGGAATGGGTGGGGCGCATTGCCTTTTGGGTGCTGGCACATGAGCACGAGCGTGCAAGTACGTGCACCATTTTTGGCACAGGAGCCCAAAAAAGGTTAGCCACCACTGCCAGAGGGTCTCAATAGCTGCTTCAGCCTTTTCTTCACTTAGCTTTCGAAGATCAGCAGAGCTCAGGAGTACTGTGCAAAAAAGCAGCTGTCTTCTCAGGTGCAGGTAAAGCTATTTGTTTTAGATCTTGTGTTCTTCTGTCCCCTTTGGAAAAAGCTTGTCCTGTGAATGACAGAGGCCTGCAGTAGCGCAAGATTGCACCTCCAAAGGCTTGTCTCATTTGCAAAAGCTTTTGTCGCAAAGGGCAGAGGTCTGCAGTGGCGCAACATCGCACCCCTGAAGGCTTCCATCCTCTTTGCAGAAGCTTTGGACACAGAGAATGGAGGCTTCATTCTCCATACCAAAAGCTTTTGCAAAGGGGATGAAAGCAGCAGTGGGATTCTCCTGGTTCAGACTGGTTCAGATGAACCCCTAGCTTCGATGATCAACTGTCTATGAACTGGTTCACTATGTGGGCCTGCCCACCTGCCCCTGCACTGTACTCACCTAGATCTCTTCAGCTGATTCGCGCGGCAGAGCAGATGTGTTACTTCCCCAAAGTAACATCAAAGGTAAATAATTTTGGAAGCTGCGCACATGCGTGCAGCGCATGCAGTGCGTGTCAGGCGTGCACACGTTTAAAGTGCACGATTTGCGAACCAGTTGTTACACAACTGGTTCACATCCCACCACTGGATGGAAGCTTTTGGCCCCTGCAAGCCTCCCTCCTACGCACCAAAAGCATTTGCATAGGGGATGGAAGGGTGTGTAAGGACACAAGATGAAATGAAGCAGCTTCATCAGTGTCTGAGAAGATGATCGCTTTTCTGCCATATGGCCCTGAGCTCTGCCGATCTTTGAGAGGTGAGTGAGTGATTGGTGACAGGATGGGGAGAAGCTGTTGGACTACCATAACAGGCCCAGTGCCTATTAGGACCCGGTGGGAGGGAAGACTAGGCAGAGGGCATGTTGCAGCATCTCTGCGGTTTGTCGTAAGGATGTATAACTGCTGTGGTGCTGCAACATTTGTAACTTTTGGGGATGGCATCAAAACTTTGAATTGTTGCTATGTGAACTCTCATAACTTAAGGACTACTTTTATTTTTCTCTTGACTGGAATAAGAATGTTTGTGTTATTGAGTTCAGAGTAGGTCAGAGCTAGAAGTTCTAGAAAAGTCTTAACTTTGTCCCATACTTCATATGTGATATTGCTAAACCACTCTATTTAGAGTACTCACCATTGTCAAAAAAAGGCCAAATTCAGGATTCATTTCTACATTATCACCATCAGTGAAAATGAAGTTCTTCTTGCGCTCTTTCTTACAGGTCAAAACAATTGCAATTTGCTGGGCAGCAACAGACAGCACTGGTAAATCAATGCGGTTAAATTCATCAAAACAGCCCCAGGATCCAGACTGAGAAAGACCTTAAATCAGAGGAAAGGTTGATATTAAAAGGAGTCAGCCCTGCACTCATTTTGCATAGATATAATGCATAGATGCGTTAGATATCAAATCACAGTGTTTTGTAAAAAACTTTTAAAAAAGTTAAAGCCAGTTCAGAGAAGGTTAGAGCTAAATTTATGATATTTAAAATGTGCTTGAAATGTTGGTACTTCTATCAGATAAAAGGATTAAAATCAAGGTGCCTGAAAGAAGCAAATGACTTGTCATTCTGGGCGAGCTGCTGAACTAGATAACATATTTTTTTTTCCCTTTTCCCTGTAGAGCCTTGCATTTTTCTTAACTTTGCTTTTCTTTCATTCCTGTGCTTTATTACTTAACGTGGACCTCTTATATAAGATGATTAGTTATGATTGATCTGAAATGGATGCAATTAAGGCCAATAGACACACTTGATAATAAGCATATCCTACTTGTCATAGCGTTGGTTTTGAATGCATGCACTTTGGAATGAAAATATTGTGAGACATTTTTTGTTCCTTCCCTCTCGAGCATTTTCAGGCCAATCTAGAATCAACCTACTCTCATTTTCATTCATATCCAAAAGTTGACACATGTTGTTCATCCATTATTACGACAATACTGATTTTTACAAAATGTCACTTTCCACAAATATCCTGACCTTTGAAGATTCTTCCCAGACCTCGAAAATCCATCTGGTCAGAACAATTGAAAACCACAACGTATTTTCCAAGGCACCTCCCCATATCTTTTGTTGTTTCTGTTTTACCAGTCCCTGCAGGTCCTGCTGGTGCTCCTCCCATGCTCATCCCTAATGCTTGAGCCAAAGTAATGTAACATCTACAAGGAAATAAGGAACAGGAATAAGTTCCTCTTATGGACATTTGGAAGACTTAAAGGTACTACAATGGCAGGATAAAATATGGAGAGGTAGTGCAAAAGAGAAGGCTATTTCATGGTGTTCTCTAGATCAGTGGTTACCAACTAGTGGGCCGGGGACTGGTGGTCCGTAAGAAAATTTTGGTGGTCCGCAGAGAAATGTTACCCCCAAAGCAATTAATCCAGGCTGCACAGGAACACAAGGCTGCGCTGCCCACATGGCCCGCGGGAACACAAGGCTGGCATCACTTGCATTGCAAACAACACGAGGTACTGAGGGGAGGGGGGAAAGGTGGAAGGGGGGAACTTGCTCCACTCACCCCACACGCTTCGCCTGGCCACCAGGTTGCTTCTTTCTGCTTCTTTCTTCTTTTGGCTACACGCAAGGAGAGCAGCAAAAGTCTTTCTTTCTCTCCCCCAAACTCCACCAGAAGTGAGTCTTTGGGACTCTGCAAGACATCCTGCTCCAAGAGGCTCATTTTTGGTGGAGTTTGGGGGAATGAAAGAAAGACCTCTGCTGCTTCTGCTGCTTTCCTTGCATGAAGCCAAAAGTCTCTCTCTCTCTCTCTCTCTCTCTCTTCCCTCCCCCAAGAACAGAACTGGATATGGTATCCTGTGATCCCAAATAAAGAATGATCAGTAGGAAAATGGGGTGGGGAATTTTCCTGCAGACTTTTTTGGGATTTTCCCAGGGTCTCTGGTCCGTGGGATTTAAAATTATGGGTTTGGTGGTCCCTGATGTCCAAAAGGTTGGTGACCCCTACTCTAGATGTTTGAAAGCCCATTTTAGTTACAGGTTATATTCTGTTGTTCTATGTTCGGTGCAGTGGTGGTATGCTACCAGTTCAGATCAGTTCAGCCAAACCGGTAGTAAAAAAAGCCAACGATCAGCTGAGAGGAGGAAACAAATCCTCCACAATTAGCTGAGAGGAAAAAGAAGAGAAAAGCACAGGATCGGCCCGCCCACCTGCCTCTATGCTTTTCTCTTCTTTATCCTCTCAGCTGATTAGCACTGCAGGTCTCAGCTGGTGTAAGGAAAGCTGTGCACTGGCATTGGGCAAAACACACCCACCAAGCCATGCCCACTGAACCGGTGGTAAAACAATTTGAATCCCACTACTAGTTCAGTGCACTCTGGTTGGCCTCTCTTAGCATTGTTTCTTGAGAACCAATTGTGTAGAGCCTTTTTTATGCTGTATTCTATAAATCCAGCTATATTTTCCATCATTTGAGTTGGGGAAATACATTACATAATGAGATATGGATATGCCGTATGTTGCCCTCAGAGACAAAAAAACACAAACCTATTCCCACCCAATGTAAAATTCAATATGATGCATAATCTAAATATATTCCTGTAGAGAACCATGGAGATAGAGGAATGTTCAGAAACCATTACAAAAATAAAAAGGGCAGAAGGATTCCATGACCTCTGGGAAAAGAGTCAAAATTAGGAAGAAATTCAAGCTGGCTCCTTCTTGATTGACTGGGGTATAAAAAGGAGGGCAGGAAAACACAATCAAACTTACAAGATTCTACTAACATAACATATCTCAATTAATTTTCAGTTTAGATTTCTTGTAGAGTCTATTTCCTGATCCTGACAAGCCCAGAGTCAAATGAGACTCCTTTATCTCCCACTGAATCTTCATTACAAATTCATGAGACATTATCCATAGCCAATAGTGGAAAATGACACTGTGTCAGCGTATCTTTTTTTTCAACCTGTAAATATTCATACATGCCTCACCTGTCTGTGAGAGGTGTGATGACAAGACGGTCGGTACAGCCCAGAAATTCATTTTGATATATGAAGGCCACATCTGTGATATTCACCATCATTTTATCTGCATCGTCTTTGAAATAAAATCTGCATTGCTTCAGCCACTCAAAATCTGTAGGACTCTTGATATGCATGCGGCACTATAAACAAAGGATTGCATTATCATAGTTCAATATTAGAGTAAATACTAACTGTGCAGACATGCCTTCTACTTATTACTTGGAAACAGCTATTTTCACATGCAAAGTTAGGTCATCCTTGTGCAATGGGAGTACACAAAAGTAATAAAACAATCCCAGCACATACAGTAAATACATGGTACAAGCTCTATGTCTGACCCTAACCTCAAATGGAATTTGAATATTGTTCTTTTTCTTCTGTCTTGGAAAAACTGAATAATCAAGTGATGAACTTGATTTATAATGCATTAAATTTGAGTAATGGATATTACTTTATGACTAAAAGCAAATATAACATGACTGGATTTAGAAAGATAATGGTGAATTAACTTAAAAAAATAGACATGAACCAGTATCTTCCTCTAGTCCCAATCACTTTCCTTTAGAGGTCCATCTACAAGACTGAAGTAACCCTCAGCGACAAAATTGTGTCTCCTTTTCTATAGGCTCTAAGTAGGTCAAAAGAAGGGTAATCTGGACTCATTGCATAGGGAAATCCCTAAAACTATTATTTACAATGGAAAATAGGATTCTGTTAGTAGATGTTGTCAAGCTAACAAGAAGGCTATTAGATTATAATGTCAAAGAAGCTTTATAACATTAATAAATTCAGTAACATTTGGTCCAAAATGACTGACTGCACTGATTACATTATACATCACAGACACATCTTATTCTGAAGAATTCAGCCTTTCACTAGCAGTTATTTAAATAAGGTTTATTTTTACCAGATCATCAAATATGTCTCTTTGGTGCACATGAATTGTGATCAGTGTCTCATATTTAATGCGTTCCACAGAATTCAGATCTTTGGTAGTCATGTCTATCAAGGTATTCAAGAGTTCTAAGAAGAATTGATTCGTTTTCTGCATCACTTTTTTGTCATATTTTGCATTGGTCAAAGCTTCTTCTGCTTCTCGTGTCCAGATCATTTGAATACCCAGCAAGCCAACCTTAAAAAATAATTTACATTAATTTTTACAGGGTTAACTGTTAAGCTTCTCAAATCCTTTTCTATTCAGCCAACCAATAACTGAGAAATTACACTTTTAAAAATTAAAAATTATCTATGGGACTTGTATCATTGTATGTATCAGAAGAGAGAAAAGAGATGGCTGTATTTCCAATATTTACACAAGCCTTAATTGATCTTATCAAAGGGACTGTGGAGTATAAAATGATGCAGGGTTTCGCAGCAATGCCTCATCATGACAACAGCTCATGGGCCACCTTAGACTGCACTGGGAATCAAAGAGTTCCTCAGAAGAAGCAGAGGTAGGTAACAAAGAGCAAAGCAAATGAACTATCTCAGGGAAAACATCACCATCAACTGATAATCAGAATGTATAAGCAGGACTTTCCTCTTTCTTCCTCCAGATTTAGAAGTACCTAAAAATCTGCTCTTATTTCATTTCAGATTTTGAAACGAAATGAGAGCAGTTGTTACAAGTCATGTTGAGGGGAACAGTGCTGGGTGCAGAAGACCTTCCTTACCAAATATTCTCCTCCTCAAGCTAGCCTGCACCCCAAGGATTGCCCTTCTTTCTGCCATGCTTACAGTCTCCCTCTTCAACAATAAAATACATGCTTTCCTCATGTGGAAGAAACAGAACTATCTTTGTTCGTGATTAGTTTTCCAGGTCTTAATTTCAATTTTGATTTATTTTTCTTTGGGTTTTTTTTTTTGAAGACTGACATTGCAAGGAAACTACTGATATCATGTGGGGGAAGGCTTATACATTATTTAATGTAAGCATTTTTAGACACACTGGAAATCCCCAAAAATGCACCCCACATTTTTCAAGACAGGGAACTAATACTATTTCATAAGAATTCCAAACCTAACTTAAGAGCTAAATATCAATCATATTAACAAATTACCAATCTATTCATTCTGAAGCTCTACTAAATTTAATAAGATTTCCTAAATGCCAACTATAGTATTTAGTAGAAATAATTCATACTAAAGGTATTTCTGTCTATATTAACATTTGTAGCAATCACAACCGTGGAAATGTAGATCACACCCTCCCTACTGAGAAGGAAGGAAGGAGATAAATTCACCTGGGCAGGGAAGGTATTAAGAAACTCAATTAATTGGAAATCTGCTTCTTGAATATTTGCAGCTGCTTGTCGAATCACAAGGTGCAAAGAGGATTGGGACTCCTTTAAAAGTAAATTGAGCCACACTTCTACATTGCCTTCTGCCATAACAGGTTTTTCTAATTCAATTGTCTCACCTTCCCGCGAGGAAATTGAAAGGATCCGGTCATATACCTGTGAAAGATACATACTGCATGAAGATTTCACAGTAACAAGTTCATTTTTCATGGTTTTTTAAAAATTCAGGTTATAATTCTGATATGAGAACTACCAATGTTTTGTATGTGGTCTCTGTTAGAACTAATAGCAACTTTAGAGAAGGGAGATTTTCATTAGGTATACAAAATAAAAGGAAAAGATTTATTTTCCCTTCCCCATTCCCTGTTGTTTATTTAATATTTAAAACAACTAATTCTATAAAATATACACAGCACATACAATTCTATCACATATCTCCCAAGGGCCCTAGAGCAAATCTTATACCAAACCAGATATTTAATACTTCAAGTCCAGAGGTGGTATTCAACAAGTTCTGACCAGTTCTGGAGAACCGATAGCGGAAATTTTGAGTAGTTCGGAGAACCGGCAAATACCACTTCTGCCTGGCCCCGCCCCTATCTATTCTCTGCCTCACAAGTCCCAGCTGATCAGCTGGGTCTTCTTTTGTTGCCCTGCACAGAAGAACGAAGCTGGAAAGCAGGTTACTGGGGATTTTGCAGTAACCTTCCCCCAGGAGTGGGGAGGGAATGGAGATTTTGCAATATCTTTCCCCTGCCATGCCCACAGAACTGGTAGTAAATTTTTTTGAAACCAACCATTGCTCAAGTCATGTATTAATCTGATTAACATTCACTCATCAAAGAGGCAGATAAATATCTTTTCAGAACCTGAGAACTTTTCAGCTGGCAATACTGTAAACTAAATGTGTAGTTTCATACATTACCAGACTATGACTCCTCTGCAGATAGGATAATACTACTCTGTTTTTACATTGCATGTATCTAGTCAACAAAAATAGCTAGCAGATAGCAAGGGAAAAAAACAGGGAATAGATGAAGCCAAGTAGATCAGGATATATTTCTCATCAGTCCCAATCAGCCTGCAAATTGGAGCACATCAGGCCTGAATATATAGGATTGCCGGGTAGGATCCTAAACTCAACTATGAGGTGAAAAATAGAGGTTTGATGGATATATTATCAATTCTCTTAATGTTTTCACTTGTTACTGAGGAGTCTTTGTGTTCTTGGGTATTTGGAAGTTACATCAGGGTTTGAGAGAGCTTGGCAGATCTCCAGCAATGTATATGCACTTAGTGGTTAATCAAAACCATAAAATATTACAATCACACAAACCTTCTCATGGAATTTTACAGTTTTGATATTGTCAAAAACATTTAGCAAGTGAGCCTGTATAGTATGAGAGTCTGAAGCTTGGCCTAGGATCTCCAGGAGAGCAGGGTCTGACACAAAGAAGAAGCGAGGAAATGAGAGCCTCTTTTTCTCCAGGTAACTGAAACCAAACAAAACCAAGAGGAATATAGTCACATGTGTAAACTTTAAAAACTAAATTTATCATAATCTTTCAATGATCAGATATCCTCAGCTCCTCTCTAGAGAAAACACCATTTATGTTAGAATCAGAGTCTCATCTTGCAGCTGATGTTTTAAATGGTTTGATCATGTCACCCCATCCATTAATTCATATATTGTATGAACTAACGAAGCTCACTTCACTCAGACATAATTAAACTAAAATGTTAAGCAATCCAAAAATAGGCAGAGCAATGGCTTGAATAAGCAGTAAGTAGGATGAAGTAGTGATTAATTGCCTTGTCTTAACTGTATCCAGTGCAGCAAAGAAAACACAAGATTTTTGGGGGATCATAGATTAACATTACGTGCAGATACTGAAAAACTATCTTATTCCCTCTCCATTCCCACATTAACACAGACACAAGTAGATCATGTGCTTCCCAATATATTTATACATTTTGGGAGCTCTAATAAATTAAATTCACATGGGCTAGTGTTATTCCCATCTTTCATACTAAATTAAAAACAAAACACAGAAATAGGATACAAAAGATTTTTATCTTCCAGCATTCTCTTGATGTCTTCAATAATATTCCTTCTACCTGAACTAATTAATACAGAGCTGGGAGCAGTGAAGGCAAGGTAGCAGGAGTCAACTGTCTTGAATTCCTTTTTCTAACCACAAATGACATATAGATTAAATCTTAAATCAAGCCTATCCATGCTGTGACTTAATAATGCTATACAAAGCAGGATTATGTGTAGCCCAGAAGACTTATACACACCATGTTGTATTAATCTAAGACATAATTATCAAACATAGTATGTGCTTTTGTTCCTTTTGACTCCAACCTTGAAAAAGAGATTTTATTAGCTGATTACATATTTACTCTTTCAAAATATATGGTTTCAAATATGAATTAACAAAATATTCACAAAGATGCTTATAAGCTCCATGTTAAGATAGCCATATACTTTATGCTCTGTCATGAATATATAAGAGCATTTAATACCTTTTAAATTAATTTTTAATTCCAAAATAATATCAACAGATTCACCACTGCTCTTGCCCACTAAAAGAATTTTTAACCTAATGCCATTTAAAAAGCAATACATACAGTATGTTATTTTTCCTGTTAATTAACACGATTGTAGGTTAGGGAAAAGTTTTTAAATAAGCAGAACTTACCCTGTGAGAGACTTTTGACACATTTCCAGCTGTTCCAATAAATGAGGCAATAATTGTCCCATGGTTTCATCCCCAACACAGCACTGGACAACATTTGGTATTTCATGGGCTCGGGTCATTATCTTCACCCATGATTTGTCAATATTAGAGAAACGCTTGGCTTCCTGTTTAAAGTACAAATAAGAATGGCACTTCAGTCCCTATACACATTCTGTTGATGTGAAGATTTAATGGGTTTCTTTCAGCAGTCTTTCTTTTCTCGTGATCTTCTGGCTACGCTAAGCTAATTTTCAGAAACCAGTTCTGATGTCTGTTGAGTTATTAAACTAATTGCTGTATTATAAGATGGGACTTTCTGGCCCTCAAACCTAGCCCTCCCCAATCTTTCTGAAACCATGGAATGGCAGCAGTAGCAGCGGGAGGAGAAGGGATGGTTTCGCATGTGTGCACATGCCAGCTTGCACAAAAGGAGCTTCCCACACTCACGGGGATCCCTGCTTTAAACTATAGCTTCCAACAGTGTCATTATTGCTCATCCCAGTTTGGGCTGTTGAGAGATGTAGTTCAACAGCATCCAGATGTCACAGCTGCATAGGTTACCTTTAATACATCTACAGATTCAACTGCAGTACAAAAGAAGGATTCTTACCTTAGGAAGCTGTTTGGCAATATCTCCACCAACGAATACAGCTTCTAAATATATCCATAAATTCTGAACCATCATCCAATTCTCAATAATATCAGTTGTGTTAGAAAGATATTGTACCCATTTTTGTATCTGAGCCTTGAATGGTGTGTTATATCTGCAATAATTGCATATATTCAAAAATGAGCAAATAAATCTCTACATTTTAAGGAAAAAAGGAGAAATCTACATATTACATCTTACCTATTGCTCATTAGGGAGCCCAGAATCATCAAACTGTCCTCCATACTTGCAATAATTTCAGAAGTGCTGTCTCCCCTCAAGAGAAGTTCCCCGCGGGTTTTAAAGTTAGCAAAAGTAAATGTTTTATTGTCCCATTCAGCAATCACTTGTTTGAGCTTCTGTTCAATGTCCCTCTCTTTCATTGCACTGATGCAGATGTCCTATCAAAACCAATCAGAAGGTTAGTATGAAAAAATAAACCCAGAATATTAGAATATCTTCGAATCAATAGCCCTGGAAATTTTCATGCCAAAGTTAAATGAATTGCTTCAATGCATACTGTAGGTACACAAAAGTTTAATAAAAGGTGAATGATTATTCAGGCAGATAAACCCACTTGCTATAAGCCCAAGTAAAATATTTTTTTTACCTGTGAACATAATACATAGCTTCCTAAGGATGACCATCAGCCAATTAGCTAACTTTTTCAGCAATAGTCAATTCACTATCTAAATTTAGGACAACTACAGACTGGTCCCAGAAAATAGTCTAAGATTTCGCAATGAGTCGCAATGCTGAAATTTATTTGGATTGCAAGCTTGACCCAAATACCCATGCATTGCATGGAAATCCCATATGTATTCCTGAAGCAAAAGCAGCACAAAAGCAGCAACTGTGAAATAATATTGTTAGAGTTCTGCAAACATAAAAGATATCAATGACCAACTGAACTTGTTTTGCAGTTGGAGGCTTGGGAAGTCCCTCTCAATTAAATGTACCAGTATATACTGCAGCTGTGATCCCCAAATCTCCACTGTGCCACAGCAGTAGGTTACTATGGCAAGATTAGATTCTTATATGGAGCCAAAGCATTGATTTTGATTTTTCAGACTTGTAGTGATTAAGATAGAATTGGCTATTTCTTAGAGCAGGAAGCAACATCTGTCAAACCCGTTAAAACTTAAATAAGGCTAGGCTGGATTAGTACAGGTATTCCTTGACTTACAACAGTTCCTTTAGTGACCGTTCAAAGTTACAGCAGCACTGAACAAGTGACTTATGACCGTTTTTCACACTTACAACCGTTGCAGTATCCCCACCATCAGGTAATCAAAATTCAAAAGCTTGACAGCTGGTTCATATTTACAACAGTTGGGTCATATGATCACTTTTTGCAAACTTCTGACCAGCAAAGTCAATGGGGAAGCCAGATTCACTTAACAGCTGTGTTACTAAATTAACAAATGCAGTGATTCACTTAACAACTGTTGCAAGAAAAAAAAATATAAAATGGAACAAAACTCACTTAACAAATTCCTCACTAAGCAACAGAAATGTTGGGCTCAATTGTGGTTGTAAGTCAAGGACAACCTGTACTAGAATGAAAAATTACTAGAGCTATAGGAAAGAGATGACAATAGCAAACAACATCCATACTGCTGGCATATCTATGAAGTCACCAGAGTTGAGTTTGACTTGGAGACTACTCAAATAAAAAAGTAATTTCTCAAATAAATAATAAATTTGCTATTTTCAGGGTTTTTTGGGAGCGGTGTTGTACAGAGTATGAGGAGTAAGAAACCTTGTGTGCTTTGGGAATACAGTTTTGATGAAATAGCTAGATCATTCATTTCAATATCAAAGATCAGGGGTAGGATTCTACTGGTTCGGCCTGGTTCTATCGAACTGGTAGTTCCAAAGATCAGCTGAGAGAGAACTGGTTCACTCCAACAATCTTCTGTTCTTCTGTTCAGCCCACCAACCCGTTCAGGCTATAGGCTGTCCTTTATTTCCTGCTTTTTTAACCTTGGCTGCTTTGCGCGGCACAATTGATTGAAAAGTACGTGCTCACCGAACCGGTTATTACACCGGTTGAATCCCACCCCTGTCAAAGATGCAAGCACATAATTCTCTACTACCTCTATCTCTTCTTTGTATTTCAGCAAGGGTGCTTCCATAATATTTCTCATTTTGAAAGTTTCATTTTCAACATCAAAATTATGGGCAGTGAGATCAGTTAGGCGTTTCCAGTGACGTGGCATCATGGCTTTATTGGACATCAACTCAAGCAAAGGACAACATTCACTGAAGTCATCAATTCTTTTCTTAAGATCCAGAAATGCCTGCCACTCCTTCAATGCTCGTGGTAGCTTACGACACCTACAAGTACACATACAGTGGACACAGTCAAAATAATTGTAAAATTCCACTAGAGAGAAATATTTGAAAACAACCGTAGTCTTAAGAATCTATATACTCCTTTTTAATCTGCGTGTAAACTTTAACCAGGTGAAATGGTGCATTTGTAGGACAATCATTTTGAATCTCAAATGGGCTAACTTGCAAAATGTGTCCAAAGTCCAGAACCCATGACCAGAGGTGGTATTCAGCAGGTTCTGACCAGTTCTGGAGAAGCAGTAGCAGAACTTTTGAGTAGCCCCCAGAGGGACTGACCTCGCAAGTACTGACTGATAACTACCCCTCCCCCTGGAAATAGGCAATAGACCACAAGCTGGGCTCCTATGGGCTCTCACCAATATTCTTAATGTCCCTAGGCTTTGACCAAGGAAAGCAAATAGTAATCAATAAATGAAGGACATGGAGTTCCAAGAAGAACTAAATAGGTTGGCTCACCACAGCAGGGACAGAATCAAATAGGGAGTGTGGGAATCAGCAAGATATCTAAATGATCTGATCTTCCCAAAACAAAGAATAGCCAGATTTAATATTCTCCCATCAGCACTCCTTCAGGGCAGGTATAAGAAAACACCAATAGCAGAACAGGTATGTATATGTGGTAAAGGAGAAGTTGAAGATATCTCACATGTTTTATTGTACTGTGAGTTATACAGAGTATATAGGTCATTGTATATTCTCCCCTTACTAGAGAGATTGCCAGGGAGGGCAGACATTTTTTATGTGGACTTTCTCCTCCAAGATTCAAACCCAGCTATTACGCGTACAGTGGCAAAATTCTGTGTTGCTGCAATGTCTACTAGAAAAAAAATTGGTTACAGAATTATAGCTGTCAATTTGTGACAATTTTTGGAGATAGAACAATCTTTGGAAAATGATATTTACACACATACTTATTGGCTCTCCACTCATATAAGCCAGGAGTGCCCCTAACTGTTTGAGAACATGTATTTTCTTAACAGATGCTTTTATCCACTATTAATGTATTATAATGTCTCAGTATTTTTTATATATATTGTAAATAGTGATGTCTATTGCTGGTCTAAGACCGTAATAAAGTTATATTCTTCTTTGAGTAGTTTAGAGAACCAGCAAACACCACATCTGACTGGCCCCGTCCCCATCTATTCTCTGCCTCCTGAATCCCAGCTGATTGGTTGGGTCTTCTTTGGTTGCCCTGCACAGGAGAATGGAGCTGGAAAGCAGGTTAGTGGAGTGGGAAGGGAATAGGATTTTGCAGTAACCTTCCATCAGGAGTGAGAAGGGAATGGAGATTTTGCAGTATCCTTCCCCTGCCATGCCCACCAAGCCATGCCCACAGAACTCATAGTAAAAAAATTTGAATCACACCACTGCCCATGACTGAAACTGAAATTTGGTGAATTTTATAAAACATTTTATGATCAAATGCAAAATGTCATAAAACTTTTCCTGATGTTTGACTGTGCTGTACTGTTTAACACTGACTATTTTGAAGGCAGATGCATCTGTGAATATCTCCCTGAATTTTTAAGAACTTTTTCCAATGAAGACCATCCATTAGAAGTTCTGCCATTGTTGAAAGTATTGAGAAATCTGTAAAGAAATGTCTCTGAAACAATGACACAATGGATCATGTGTTGTCTAGTACAAGGATCTCTAACCTTGGCAACTCTAAGACTTGTGGACTTTGCTGGCTGAGGGATTCTGGGATTTGAAGTCCACAAGTCTTAAAGTTGACAAAGGTTGGAGACCTTTGCACTAGTATTCTTTAGGAGTCTAACAAAATTCAAAGCAATTTTCTTCCCAGGTAAGTGTATACAGAATTGTAATCCTAAATACTTCCATCAACAGTCTAGTATTTGCAGGACAATATATAATGTATTTTAAACCTTTAAAATCCATTAACGTAGATTAGCTAGTGCAGAGGTGTCAAACTCACGTCGCCACAGCAGCATCACATGACGTATCGGTACTTTTGTTCCCCTTCGTTAAACCAGGTGGGGGCAGGGCCAGCACATTACACATTCAGCCTGCGGACCACAAGTTTGACACCCACTGAGCTAGTGGAATGGCAGTGTCTTACTCGGCAGAGA
Source organism: Bungarus multicinctus (assembly GCA_023653725.1). Lineage (NCBI taxonomy): Eukaryota > Metazoa > Chordata > Lepidosauria > Squamata > Elapidae > Bungarus > Bungarus multicinctus. Next base: position 12,514,344 of record CM042846.1, read on the forward strand.
TATTTCATTGATTTTCTGCCAATGGCAGATTATGCAAGTTGCAATCCGGTGTCTACAGATCCCCACCCCACCTGGAAAAATACATCAGAGCAGTTTTACTTGATTTGGAAGGAACTGTCTAAACATGTACCAGGTTCACATCTTACATTAAGTATGTTGTGGTTAGCTGGCAGCAGGTGTGGATGGTGGAGGAGAGCGAGAACTCAGATGTGGGGCCAGGACCATTAGGGAGTAGACTGCTGCCTTCAGAGATTGTGAGGGCTGGCAGCAGTGATGAGGAGGTTCCTGAGGAGCCTGTGCCAAGTGCGCATGCACGCAGGATTGCTCGTAGGAGAGAGCAGTTACAGCAGCACAGACGACTCAGGAGTAAGGCTGCACGGTAATGGCCCCTTCCTCAAGAGGATAAAAGCCAGGTGTGAAGAAGCATTCTTTGCAGAAGGCAAAGACGCTCTGAAGCTCAGCCTCGTGGACATTATAGTTAGTATTTGAAAACTCTTGTAAACTATTTCTTATCTGTGCGTTTTGGGCAGCCTTGAAAAACAACTTGGCAAGACTCTTTCTTGTCAGAGCTAATTAGTTGGAAGCAGCCTTTTATCTGTGAAGAAACAGAATTTGTAAATGAAACCTTAAAAAGTGGGGGCTGCTGCCTTTGTCTTGTGTTTGCTCTCTTAGAACCAGGTTGGGTCAGAACAAAGTAGTACTTGCTTAAGCTAGTAAAATGGTCCAGGATACACATAACATGTTTAAAAAGCCACAATAGTTGAATCTATGCCACACATTAAACAACAGTGGTATCAAAATAGAAGGGATCAAAATCAATAAGATTTTGTCAGGCAACCACAAGGCAGCCAACATGATGCACATGCAAAACTGGCAGGATTTGGCATTATGATGTTCTGTCCATCATTCTTGACAATTTTGAAATCTACTCCTCACATAGCACTATATATAAAGCACATTATGACTTAACTGAATCTGCAAAACCATAAAGCAGGCATCTCTGAAAATCAATTAACACCCCACCCTCCCCACCCCCCAGGAAATGTTAAAGCACCATTTCTACTGCAATGACTATAAGTACATTTATTGCAACATTTTAGAATAAACCCAAAAGGATATACTAGTAAAGCCCTCATAAAGTAGCCAAGGAAGACTATATGAAACATAGATTACTCCTCCATTTTCAAGGTTCAGTTTTTGCTTCAGTAAGTGACACAACTGCCCATTAAATATTACAGAATATTCAGTAACAAAGTAAAGACAATCAAGTTTATTTCCATACTATGGTTCTGTTAACAAGTGCTCCATTATTGGTATGTTTATTTGCATGGCGTACAGTATGCATTTCTCAATAGAGGAAGGGTTGTGACATAGTGGCATTTATTAGAGATGCAGACAAATTAATCAGAAGAAATAAAATGAAATCAATTAACATTCCACCAAGCACCAACAAGTAACTGAAATTCAATTTTCTTTCTATTGGTCTTTCAGAAGTCTGCTTTAAGCAGTGTATTGTTAGCATCAATCTGAAAGAAACCAATTGTTCCCTCCACCTACCCTCAATAATAGATCACAGTAGCTCAGTTGAATAGAGACATACAGCTCCTATGTTTTCTCACCTGTTCTGAAACTCAAGAAGTTCATTATTAATCTTCTCAATGTTTACATCTGACCAGAGGATATCATGGTAGCCATTTACTGTATCAATGACACTGTTGTACAGGCTGTAAAGCTTCTGCAACAAGTTCAGCTGCTTCTTTATCTCAAGGAGTTGAGGGTACTGAGTGACAGGCAAACCAAAAAGCTCTTCACCTCCTGTGTAGGTGATATATTTCCGGAAAAGATTGTCAAATCGGTTCTAGAGAGTAGAATAAAAAGTTTGAGTGTACTTAACAAAACCATAAGCAATACATAAATAAATACCTTGAGTAGGGTTTAATTTTTCCGAAAACAGAAAAGTCAATAACAAAAGAAAAATAAGAACTCGAGAGATAACAGCCAAATATGGAATTACATTATTTACCTTACATTATTACATTCTTGGCTGGACTAGACTTCCTGTCTCAGGAAAGTCTCTGGAGTTTTTTTTCCCTCCTTTGCTGGTACTTTGCTTGTGTGGAGTGACCATTTAAAGTTACAATGGCACTGAAAAAAGTGACTTATGACCATTTTTCACCACTTACGACTATTACAGCATCCTTACAGTCATGAGATACCAGGCGAGGAGATGCGTGCCTTGATGTGAGTGATATTGAGTTGGCCACACCCACCCAATAACATGACCACCAAGCCATGTCCACCCAGTCACATGACCACCAAGCCACGCCCACAACCTAAGCCATGCCCACAGAACCAGTTGTTAAAAAATTTGAATCCCACCCCTGATTATTAGGTATGTTTGGAACCTTGAGTTATTTATAAAGAGAGGGGAGGGGGAGGGAGAGGGAGGGAAGGAGGGAGGGAGAGAGAGAGAGAATTGCAAAAACGTAATTCATTTTCTAAACTCCAATCACCCTCGCCTCCCAATACAGTGGAGGAGGAGGGGGACAAATATAGATGTCAGCATTGAAATCTGCCCTGCAAATTGAGCATTAAAAAGGAATCAAATTTACAATGAGCTAACAATTGCTTGTATTTATATTAGTGATGCAGATACCATTTAATTCAATTATTCATAGAAATCAGGAGCAGCAGCTATAAAAATCAAGCCCTTTTGCTCCTGGTTGTTCCTCCAGCCTTGTCCCAGCTGGGTCATTTTTACCAAGAACAAAAGAAAAAGAAATTGGTTTCCGGCAAGGTGAACCAAATTATAAAATGCCAATGCCAATATAGACATTTACAGAGAACAAGCGCTCATAACATCTGCACATATCTTCAGCACAAATTCTTTGGTCACTATAGAAACAGAAAACAGAATTGGTATGGTCTAACAGGGTCTCCTTGACTATTGAGGAATTCACTTTTGCGATATAATTTTCTCTTGCTGGGTCAGATATAAATATAGTGACACATCAGGGTGATGCTATCTTACACTTTTCTTTAAGCATTAGCTGTTTATATTAGCCTTTTCCGATCTGATACAATCTAAGACAAGGTTCCTCCCTGGTTGGGAGGAAGGTGAAGTCCAGTGAAGATTATCAGGCTGTGAAGATACTTTACATTAACAGGCAAAATGGTAGGGGAAATACCTGGAAAATTATAAGCCTGTCACTAGCTTCTTGAGGTTCAAGTCCATCTACCATGGGACCATTCTGGAAAAGGAACAGGAACAGGAAAAGGATTGAAATATTAATAAAAAACCACTTAAAAGTCTTTCAAGAGTATATACTATCTTTCATTTTAAAGTGTCCATTCTCTCATCTCCAAAATGGCTACATTATTAATGTTATGGTAATTAAAGTGGTACTTCCTTTTGCACATTCAATCACCAGCTTCAAAGCTTCCAACAGAACAAGTAATCAAATCATAATCAAAACATGTCTAAGCAGAAGGATAACATAGTTTACATTCTGAGGATCAACTATGACTTTGCATAGAATGAAATATTCAATGTTTCGACAGCCACAAATCAACCTTTTTATACTGGAAAATCTCTGCACCATGGAGTATTTCATACATTTAAAATGAAGTGTGACTCTATTCAATATCACAGAGTGATACAAATACAGCTTTTTTTCAGTTGAGTTACTTGATACCATCCAAGTGTAGAATGCTGTAGTTGCTTATGTAAAACAAAATCTACTCTGACATAATCCTTTCTAAAATGTTATCGTTTCTTCAAAGTTTCAGATATGGGAGAAATTGATTACATATAACACTATAACTCTGGAATTCCTTCTCAATGGGGAAATTTCCAGACCCTGGCTTAGGGATAAAATATATTTCTTTGCAAATATTTGCTAGACTTGTCAGATTCTATTACTAAGGTATACTCTTCCATCTTAAATAATGTGTTTAGAGTTAGCTGCTTTCTATATCTGGCCAACTAAGGAAAAGCACCTATAGACCTGACAAGGATAGCTTTAAAAAAATAATAACAACAAACTAATACTGTGCATTTAAAAAAACTGCAATGGCATGTAAGCTAATCATACCTTATTTCTGCTGGGTTTTTTTAATGTTATCCTGACTAACCAAGAATAAACTCTGTTTTTAATGTCTGACCTTCAACTTATTTTCAGATACAAGAAACAAGTTTGAAAATTATGTTTTCCCAATGTACTGTAGTATTGTACCTTGTCATAATCCAAGTAATATTGATCACAGTCTTCAACAAACACTTCCACTGTGCTGATTAGTTCCCCTCTGAATTTGGGCTGCAAAGCCACTAATTCATTCTGTACTTCATTTCCTCGGACCAACAATTTCTCCCAGGTGTATCGCAGAGTGTCTACTTTTTCCATCTGCTCCTTTGCCACCAGTAACTCATACTTGTTTAACATTGCATAAGATTCCTGCCAAGGCAACAGTTGTTATCTTTCATTATTAAAGTTTACACATGGCATACTAACCAAACATAGATTTGGGAATGCAAGATAAATATATCAGTAGAGATCCTGCAAAAGATGAAAGAGAATTGTTTGAGTTAGTGCAAAACCCATCTTAAAAATCAGCAACATGGAACTTGAAATCATACTTATACCAGAGGATAGCTACCACTAACATACTAGTACTAAGAATGAAATGAATATATAAGTTTTTGTTTTTGAAAGTGAACATATTTACAGCTACAGTATCTCACAACCAAATGCAGATTAGTTAATGCAATAACTTTTTCAATTCCTACTTATGGCTGCGGAAAAACAAATGGCTCTAAAAAAAGACAGATAAGAGAAGGGTTGGCACCTTTGAATTGTGGTGACTTAGATGGACTGCAAAAATAACAAAGCAGTCCTAGACCAAATCAAAAATATCACTTGAAGACAAGATCACCAAACAAAAACGGTCATACCTTGGTCATGGTATGAGAGCTGATCCACTCTTCAAATCAATCATGCTGGGAGTGATCAGCAGAAAAGGCCACCCTAACACCTGCTGGTTGGACACTATAAAAGATGGCACTGAGATTACCATGGTGGATCTGAAGAAGGCAGTGTGAGACAGAGGGGCATAGTGAGTGATGATCCCTAGAGAGCCAACGGTTGGACATGACTGAATGGCTGATGTACGATGATGACAGTATCCCAAACAGATTTCCTAACAATGATCTTTTAATGCATCAATTATTATACAATTAAAGCTAGATTATTGAGTAATATCTAATACAATAGCAAACTTTTATTCTGGTTTTGAATTATAATAGAAAGTAGAAAAATAAAACTATTTCTCTGTGAACCAGGTACATTAATTTAAAGAAAGACACATACATGCTTCTATTATATGTATGAAAGCTCTGTCTTTAAATGAAAAGCAGAGGAACTTTGCCATTGATAGAAATTGAATTAAGAAAGAAATAAAAATGTTGTATTTAGGAAAATTGCTGCTTTTTAGAAACAAATTGATATTATTTTTTCAACAAAGCAGCATCACTCGCAGAAACACAGAAATCTGTAACACATCCTTACATATTTTGGATGGTTAAGTCAACACCAATAGCAATTGATATATTGTGCTAACCTCCAGGAACTCAAATAATTTCAACATATCCAATATTATTAATTGAAACAATAGATGTTCAAGAAATGTATAATAAGGGATGGGATCATAGGGAACGATGTATATATTTTGAAGTGAAAATATTGTGTCTTCTTTAGAAAATGAAAGATAGCACTGCCTCTTTAGATTATTTCATTAATGTGACTAAGGCTAGTTATCTTCTTGCATTTTCTTCTACCTCTGGCCTGCAGAACATGTGGCCCATCAGATGGCTTTGTGCAGCCTCTCCCCCCAGAATTTAAAAACCAACAAAAAAGCAATCCACTTGCTACCAAACATGATGCTACCCAGGAAGGATCCACTGCCACAATTTTTGCGGCTACTTCTACCCAGAAAGAAAAGTTTTTGAGCCACTGAACAGCAGATCAGTGCACCAGCTATTCTTTTGTAGCACACAATTATTTTTAAGGTATAAGTCTTCCCTCTTCAGAAGTTATGAAGGCCTGCTCTATCCCATGAAAAAAATGTTATATGATTGAGAAAAGGCTTGATGGGCAGGAGAAGCCAATACTTATGAGCTGATTTTCCCTCGAGTTTGAGGAAGTAGTTTCTTCTGCTCTCCCTTGTCCTATAAACAAAATTTGCAGATTTTTCATATTTTATCATTGGAACCATTAGGCAAAAAGCCAGTCAGAGAAAAGCAAAGTAAGTTTCATTTCCTCTTGAATGAAATAACTAAGAAATTAAATCTGTAAAGTGAGGTACTACACAGTCAAGGAAGAAGTAGAAAAGCTGCTGAAAGCAAAAACAATTTTGGAGTGAAAACAAAGATGCAATTGATAGGAGGACTTTGAAAACATTAGCCTCTTCTCTATCACCTTGCCTTGCCTTCCTATGTAAGAAAGGAATTTTCATCAAACTAGCAGAAGGCAGGGTTGAGTGCCAGCTGCCAGCAATGGGCCTGGGTTCTCTTCCCAGTTACCTCAATTGGTCCCACTTGGAAGTCTATGGAGATTTGTTGCTCTCGGATCTCTTTCAGGGCAGCCATGGCTATTCTTATGTCATCCAGGTCTTTAATCTGGCGGTTTAGTCTCTTGCTGATTTCCTCTACAAAGGTGAAGATGTTTTCCATCTCTGTCCTGTATTTCTTATTACAGTGACGTCCAAACGCAGTCATCCAAGCTTTGGTTTCAGTTGTAAGGGCCAACTTTAAATCCGCTATAGAAAGTGATGGAGAAATTTCAGTTAGGATCAAATTCAGTAGTGGGATCCTACCTTAGTTGATACTGGTTGGGTGGGTGATCATGCGCATGCACCCCTAACAAGCCAATCAGATGAGAGGATGAAGAAACAGAAAGCTAGGAGCAACCCTCCCAGGTGCTTTTTGGATTTTTATCCTCTCATCTGATGTGAGAGGCTTGTTTTCCTCCTCTCAGCTGATCTGAGGTTCTTTTTTTTTACTACCTGTTCGGCCGAACTGGTCCAAACCGGTAGCATACCACCACTGACCAAATTGTTATACTGATACAGCCCATATTCAATCTGCTATCCCCTCTTCCATGTTTTACCTCTTGTAAATAAAAATAAAACAGTAACACCTTTTTAATATATCTCAGGAACAACAGCAAAAGAAGATAGGTTTATTGCTTTATTTATAGCCTCGGTGGCACAGGGTTAGAGTGCAGTAATGCAAGCTGTTTCTGCTGCAGCCAGCTGCCTGCAATTTGGCAGATCGAATCTCACCAGGCTCAAGGTTGACTCAGCCTTCCATCCTTCCTAGGTGGCTAAAATAAGGATCCAGATTGTTGGGGGCAATATGCTAACTCTGTAAACTGCTTAGAGAGGGCTGTAAAGCACTATAAGACGGTATATAAGTGCTATTGCTATTTTATATGTATTATGTAGAAATACATTTGACTGAGTCTAAAGGGACTTCTAAGTAAGCTTTTTGGTGGCAGGTAAATACATTTAACATTTTTTGAAAAGATAAGAATTGCACTGTCTGGAGAATGATGTAAAGTAGGATTGTACACATCATATACTTCAAAGAGGCTAGCATAGTCTTTTTCTTTAAAATGTTGGTGGAAGAGTTTGGAATTTTTTCCTTTCTTGCTAACTAGCTCAGATCTTTAATCTATATTTTTAATGGTTTTTTTGCCTTATACTGGCAAAAAAAAAAGATAGGTTTAGGCTTTGATATTTCAGATTATCCAACCTTATTTTGGGACTGCAGTCTTAATGTTGCTTTGAAAAACATTCTGAACTAAATTAAACAGCATTTACTGCTAACTAAACATGAAATCACCATACCAGTATAGAGTGCAACAGTTCCCACGCATATGTATTCAGATTCTGAATTAATTTTTAATTCTAAGTCTCGGTAATAAAGGATTTGGGATTCAAAATCAGACAGCAAAGGGCTTCCTTTGATGAAATTTTCAATGGTTTCTTCTTTCTCTCTCTGCCAGATGTGATGGTAACATTTGAAACGCTCCAAAGCTGAAACAACTTCCTGAAACATTGATAAAAACCAATATAAGGCAATTGTATACGAACAGTTCCACTGATAAATTTTGATATATATTGCTTCATGCAGTAATGAACCATGAACTTTGGCATTAAAGACTTTTATCATATCTGGGAAATCATGAGGTACAATTCATTCATTCATTCATTCATTCATTTATATATTTATTAAGTTTATAGTATTTGCCACTTATCTCACCCAAGTTGCCTTGGCTTACAACCAAGTAAAAGCAATAAAACATTTAAAAAATTACAATTAAAATACAATTAAAATTGACTTAAGATTAACAAAGATGGGAAGGAAGGGATCAAGATAAATGAAGTGGAGGCAGACCTTTATGGACCTCAGTCCATTAAACACCTCAAATATTTTGATGGCCCCGCTGCCACCAAAAGCAGACTTAGACTTTGTATAGCTTGTAAAACAAAACTGCTTTGTTTTGTTTTGGTAGCCATCCTGGAATAATCCATTTTGTACTGCTGAAATATTTTGCTATTTCTCTCAGTTTCTGCTGCCACCCTTACATCCTTCACCCCTTCACCATCACTTTGTTCTCTCTGTACCTTTCCTGCTTCAGGATCATTTCTCACTTTTTGGACAATTCCTGGACTGCAACTTTAACTCACGTGCTTTTGCTCACCCTTTTGGTAGAACTGATACTTGTGCTAAGCACAGACACCAATTTAATTATTTCCTTGTTCTCTGAAATGGCTTTGTTGTAGTTCTTTTTCTGGATAGGAGAGGGCAAGATCATAGAGGCTGTATCAGAAGCTGCATCTAGACAAAAAACAAAACAAGGAACTCTTATACAACAGGGGGCCAAAACTGGAACATTTTTCTAAAGCCTATCTGTGATCAATCAGGAATATGTGGCTTCTTTGGCCTGAGAGGGTACTTTGCCTTCTCGTGGCAAGAAAAGAGTGATACTCCAAAAAGTAACCTGGACCACAATAAAAACTGAATTGGATTCATACTTGGTACAATTGAAAGTAAAATCTCTAGGTCAAACTTTAAATGACTTCCAAGGCGGTAGCAAGCATCTATCTGATAGTTGCTTGGGTCTGCTCTAAATTGGACTTGGAGCAGATCCAAGATCCCATGGAGGTATCCGAAACTGGGAAAAGTCTGATCCTGTTACTGCTGATGAAGTTGACAGGATTGTTGGAATTGCTAACTCGGCACTTCATATTAAACCCTGTCTTTCTCTCTCTGCTGACTAAGGCTTCCTGGAGGTTCTTTGCAAGCTACACCCAAGATTTTTGTGGATCACATGAAATATTGCAGCCTCAGCTTGGACACCATACTTCGATACACCCTTTTGAAAAGATGTGCCATGAAAATGTCATTTGGTACAGTGGATTGGCAGTGACTGAAATAAAGACTCTAGAATGCTTTTGTGAGAATGAATTGAATTTCTGCAAGTGATTAGCATGTTGCAACCCAGTTGGGCTTTAAGGAGCTTCACGGAGTAAGTAGCAAAAAGAAAACAAACCAAAAAAATAGCACATGCCTTGAGTTTACAGGAAGAATTACGGAAGACTGGTCTATCTCTTTGGCATTCCAGGAAGCAAAAGTGGACATTCGCTTTTAACTAGTAAATTACTTGTTTAGTAAATTGGTGTATCCACTGCTAACTTTAAGTGATCCTTTAATGCATGAAAAGAAGGTTTTGTGTTGCTGGTTCTCTTGTCTTACTCTTTGACAATCAATCTTTTTCCTCTTCTTTTTATTCTGAGGCTAACTCAGTCCATTAATCTAAGATGCTCTGACTTTGACATTCATACATACACTACTAAATGGGATGAGAATATCTTTCCCATGTTCTAAATATACTTGCTTAAAGTATGTTATTACTACTACATTGTTTCATGTTTAATTGTTGCATCAATGAAATGCCACATAGCAGTTAAAAGACTGTATTTAAATCTTAGGAAAGTCAAGAAACATAGATAAATACTAATATATTACCCTGGTTTCCAACTTCAGTCTCTTTCATTTCAGTCTCAGAATCACTGCCGCCCTCATTTTGTAAAGCAAGCATTTTGCGTTCTAACAACTTTTTCTGTGCAGAATGAAAAAAAAAATCCTTAAGACTCCAATATCTCAAATTTCATACTGTTTATCAGTAGACCTCTTTGAAGTACATAAACACTTACATACCTTTGATAGTCTCTCCTTACTCCACTGACCAACTCCTTTCATGGTGCTTACAATACAATCCACAGCTTTGTTGAGTGTTTGCTGAATTTCTTCAAGGGTTGGCATTATAGCAAAATTTGGAATGGAAAGGATAACACTAGCTTTAAAGATGGGCGCAGCATTTTGTTTCTGCTTTGAGATATTCTCACTATCTGTATGGAAATGAGAAACATAATCTTTATTAATCTGCTCAGATACAGAATAAAATCCACATCTTCCAAACAGCCAACGGTTAGATAATTCATCAAGGTTAAGATACACTGGAAAAACAATACAAGGCCAATTGATATTATTTGAAAAGGAAAACCAAGGAGGTTTGGTTCATTGTGTTCAATTTAAAGGATAACTTCCTTGGAAACTTTAAGACAACAAAGCAGAAGATATACATTATACATATACATTATGTGAACTATGCTGGTCATACAATCATGAAAAGACCATCAATTTATTGATGAAACATGTATTCCTTGGAGATTGCATATATCTGTACTGCTCATGGATTCCCTTCTGCTATAAATATTTTAAGATGTGCTTTCATTAGGATAAAAAAGAAGCTACGTTGCTTTGAAGTTTCAGCATTTTGTCCCATATAGTGGGATGAATTCAGATCAATAATACCATTCACATTGGGGATCTTCTGTTCACATGAAGCATTGGAATTGAAACCATGAGGGGCAAAACAAGGAAACAAACAATAGTATTTAACCTACATTAAATACTAAAAGTTTATTTCATGCTGCTCTGCAGAAGCAACCAGCTTTCCAGAAAAATATTTTAAAAAGAAATACCCCAAACTTCGTTTCTCCATTTCCTTTTACTAGCACAAATTTGCTTTAATAATTATTTTGTTCAGAACTATTTGGCACTCAGACTTCCTTGGTTATAAATCTGGACAAGCAAATCTACAGTTTGGGAACTTTCCTGAAATTAGAGCTCCTGCTGGATTACCAAGTGAAGGTCAGGACCATGGAGGCCTCTGCCTAGCTGCAACCCTTATCTAAAGCAAGATTATTGGTATGGTGAATCATGTCTTCATCACCCTTAGGCTACCTGGGATTATCTTTGATAACAGGTGCAAAATGGAGCAGCCTACATGCTAGCATATGAGAGCCACTGTAGCTATATAACTGTATGGGCTTCACACGGGTGAAATTCATAAAAGTAAAACTCAAGGTATTGTTTTTCATTTATATTTCCTTACATGGCTTGGCTCCCAGGTGTCCTTCAAGACTGTTCTTTCATGTGAAACTGGCCTAACATACACACTTCCCCAGAGATGTTGTGGAGCATATGGCAACAATACTTTTCTATGACATCATTTAGATGTTGTCATGGATATTTTGAGACTACAAAAAAGTTTAATCACAACATCTATGCTTCAACAGCACTTTAAGCAATGAGCCCAAATACAATTTTGCTTTTAATATATCATTTCTGCTTAAACAGTAATATTATTTTCAATGCAGCTATACCTTAAATATAATATTTAGGAAGTAAATCTCACTGCATTTCATCAAGCTATTTTTAGAATGTACTTGTATTTTTCAACAAAAATATGTTCACATTATTGGTAGACCAATATTCAGGAAGCACAAAACTTGAGTTTCAACGCGCTACCATCTTTATCATGGCAAATTATTACAATGGTGCCACAGAGCTGTGACATCTGCATTTCAGAACTTGAGTTGTTCTACTGATTTTTTAATTTTAGTTTGTGGATAAGACTCCACGTAATCTATGTGGAGAAACAGAATAATTAGGAGGAGTGCTACAGAGATGTGCTTCTTTCACATTACCCTCCTTCCTGGACATTACCATCCTCCTTACTCCTTCATGCCACACTCATGTAACTGTATTCTCCATGATATATACATGGCTTTTTCATAACAAACAACCTGTCTTTTTATGTTGGGAAAAAGCATTAAGAAAATAAAGCAATTACCTAAAAAACTGATCACAGAAGAAGCGTGAATTTGCTTGCGTATGGCCTCCAGAGTGTTACGAATAACTTTCAGAAGAGCATCAACATTGCGATGACTGAAATGGGAAAGCAGTTCCTGAGCTTCTTCTTCGAGCATTTCCATTTCTTTCTTTTTTTTCTTGGTTAAAGGAGAAGACAATCCTACTGAAATCTGACTAGCAGTTTGTGAGGATGCTAAGACGTCCAATGGCCCTTCTTCTTCTATAGATGGGAACAACTGAATTAAGTTAGCAAAATTCTGATCAACCAATAAATGAATCATCAGTACTATTTATGCATACATGCAACCTCATGCAATTCCATATTTCGTTATGGCTTTAGGGTAACACGATAACAATCAGCACTGAGTTTTAAGTGGACAAAGGAAAATACATGAATAAGAATTGGTTGGGTCTACTATCATCTCCATTATTTTACAATAATATAGTCAGCATAGATCCCCATGGAATTGGGAGGAAATCTGGCATCCCTCTCCTTTTTCTACATAACATGAGCATTTCAATATTAGCATGTGTTTTCTGACAGTACTTTACTTTAAACTCTCCAATCGAGATTATTGTTTCAGCAGCTTGACGAATGAGTTAGTGACCCCAAACCTGCATACTGCAAATCTCTCAAAGTAGGCCAGACAAGAACAAACTCAGAGAACTAACAATATCTTTATTGTAAAACTAGAGTAACAGAATTTTGCAAGTCTGAAAGCTTCTCCTCTCCTTTACTTTTACTCCCCAGAAAACCAAGGAGGGTCCTTTCTAAAACACTTCCCATGCCCCTTTTCTTTGTGTCGCTTGAGATACCTCTTGAATGAAGATTGTCGAGGTTGCAGCTCTTTCTCCTGTTTCTCAAGGTCATTTCCACATGCCATTACACAAAAATCAGGGTTCTTGTGCTATGTATTGGTTTGATTCACATTTATTTAATTAAAATAGAAAAGTTATAAATGCTTATTACGTCAGATGCCCTTACTTACAAACTACTGTTTGAAAAGTTTTGCTCTTATTTTTCAGAGGTTTCTCACATCTAAATATTCCACCCTAAAGGTCTCTAGCATTACCAGTGTAAATATATGCTTGCATCAACATGAAAAATGTCTAAGCTGCAGAGTGTTCTATCTAGAATTTTGATCCTCTTATTCTTTAAGTGGTAAAGTATTCTCACTGGCTCAATTTGCATTAGCTGTGTAGCAATGGTGGCATTAAAAATTTTTTACTACCAGTTCTGTGGGCGTGACTTGGTGGGCGTGGCTTGGCTTGGTGGGCGTAGCAGGGGAAGGATACTGTAAAATCTCCATTCCCTCCCCACTCCTGGGGGAACGTTACTGCAAAATCCCCATTCATTCCCCATCCTACTAACATGCTTTCCAGCTCCGTTCTCCTGTGCAGAGCAACAAAAAAAGACCCAGCCAGCCAGTTGGGATTCGAGAGGCAGAGAATAGATGTGGGCAGGGCCAATCAGAGGTGATATTTGCCGATTGTCCAAACTACTCAAAATTTCCGCTACCGGTTGTCCAGAACTGGTCAGAACCTGCTGAATACCACCTCTGCTGTGTAGGTGATAGGTGATAGAACTGATTATGTTGTTGAAATATATTATTCCATTCATTTATTTCATTTCATTTACTTGTATTCTAACTTACAAGCCACAGATGTTTTAATGAAGAGCAAAAACAAGTAATTGTGCTAGTTTACATATGGTAGTAAGTTTGCTCTTTACCTTCATTAATTCCTTCAGTTCTGCTTCCACTCAGAAAACTCTCACCAGCATCTCCCTTATTCTGTGCATCGAGATCTAGCAACATGTTAATAAGCTCATTTGTTGCTTCTTCTGCTAATGAGCTTTTGAGGTGCAGTGTGTATACTCCTTTAGTACAGAGCTCCTGGAAACAAAATATGGATCATTAGTTAAATTACACTCTAGTTTAGCAGTGCCAGCAATAGGATATACTTAAAAACTCAGATCATCTTAACATTCTCCTGTACTGCATATCCATAAAGAAGAGAAAAGTTCCAGAGCCATGAGAAACATGAATTAAAGACAGTGGAGAGTTGCTAACAAAATATTAAACATGTCTGATTCTAATGAGTTTCCAAGACTCATTGGAAGGTAAGCCAGGTACCCTCACCAGCTGGAACTGTAAGAAATATAATTGTTCTTGATTCAAGAGCAGATTCTTCCATTTGTATGATGAATATAAATCTGGTAACCATTGACAGAAAACAAAATCTGCTATCAGCTGACATTTCCATTTTTTAAAAAAGTAGAGCCCAATTCTAAAGAAAAGAAAAGAAAACTTTTCCCAAATCTGAATGTTTTAAGACCCACAGAAGCATTATTTTGACATTTTCTTGATATACACGGAGAAATGTTTTTCAAACATTTACAAACATTTTCTGGATCTGGGCGCACTTCGCACAGTCACTTCCGCCCTCGTTATCTCCCGCTTGGACTATTGCAATGCTCTCTACATGGGGCTCCCCTTGAAGAGTCTCCGGAGGTTGCAGTTGGTCCAGAATGCAGCCGTGCGGGTGATCGTGGGTGCCCCTCGGAGCTCCCACGTAACACCGCTTCTCCGCAGGCTGCACTGGCTTCCTGTGGCCTTCCGGATTCGATTCAAGGTGGTACTGATGGTATTTAAAGTGCTCCATGGCTCGGGACCTGGGTACTTACGGGACCGCCTGCTGCCATCAACATCCTCCCGCCGCCCAGTACGCTCTCACAGGGTTGCCCTGCTTGGGGTGCCGCCGCCTGATCATTGTCGGCTGGCAGCCCCAAGGGTGCGGGCTTTCTCTGTGGGAGCCCCCTCCCTGTGGAATGATCTCCCCCCGGAGATACGGGCCATGACGGACATCCTGACCTTCCGGCACGCAGTTAAGACTCTAATCTTCAAGCAGGCCGGCCTGGCCCAGTAAATGGTCTTTGGGTTTTTAAATTTAATCTGGGTTTTAATTGCTAAATTTTATACTTTTAAATTTTTAATTAATCCCTGATTTTAAATGTCTAAATTGTAGTTGGATGGGATACAGCCGGATTCATTTATTTAATCTAGTTTTAAATTGTATTTAAATTGTATTTATTCTGTGTGTTTTTAGTAGGCTGTGCACCGCCCCGAGTCCCTTTTTGGGAGAGGGAGCGGTATAGAAATTTGAATAATAAATAAATAAATAAATTTGAATCATTTTTGTTACAACCATGTGATAGTACCCACCGAATGGCGAGAGCAAATTGACAGTCATTTCCACAAAGGGGCATTGCTGATTCTACATGCAGGATAACTAGCAGTTGCTTCTCAGCAGGCTTTGCTTTCTAAATCATGTCCATGTTGCACACCACACCTTCTAATATATGAATTTCTATGTTTCATTATTTTCTTCCAGAGTTACTTGAATGTTTATTCTTTCTTTGTCATTTCCTTCCCGTTTTAGTCAACTGGTATACACCTGGGCTCACATAACACACTCACCCATATTATGATGTTTGACATGTTTGGCTAAACCTCTGCGGACCCACCTACAGTGTCTTATTGAGCAAATCATGGTTAAAAAACAAAGAATGACTTGGAATGATACAGCAACCCAACCTATTTCCCCAGCTTTTATTCTTCCTAGCAGTTTCTTAGCAGCCAGTATTCCTAAGGATTAGCCTTTATTTCTAGGCCTCCATATGCATCCTTATATCTTGGAGAAAGTCAGGTCAAGGATAATATTTCAGTCCTTCCCCTTCTCTTCTCTGTGCCTGATATTTTTTGGTAACATGCTGTTACTGATGCAATGGTGTACACTCTTCTGGTTTCTATTTCAACAGAGCCTGAATGTATGAACTCAATGAAATGGATCACGGCCACATATTACTGCCTTTAAACAAAAAAATTTCTCCTTGAAAGAAATATTGTCACTGCATGATGCCTATGCTGCCTACTTCAAACAAAGACTGGTTATTGTGCTGTCATGCCAACACTCCCCGCCTGAGCTGACTACTGTGATTCAGAGCAATGCTTCATATCTGGCAACTTTAGTGACTGGGCATTGTGGCCTCGTGTTAATGGTATCTGCCAGAAGAAAAGAGACACACTGACCCCTGCAGCTACCTCTGCCAATCATTTCAATAAAAAAGATGTCTTCTATTTGCTAAGTCAGATAGCAGTTTCTTCTTTTCTTTTTCTTCTATCTCTCAAATGCATAATTCTGCTCTTTGCATATACATAGGCACTGCCATCTATACATGATTTAAAAGCCACTGATTTCAATTCTCTGTGCTATGTCAGTCCTATTTTACAGCAGGAAATAAGAGTTAAGTGACTGGGAAGGATGAGGATGGGAAAAAAGAACCAAAAGACTAACTTTGAAAATGGTCACCATTATTCTTGTGGAGCAAAAGACAACAAAACTATCATTTTAATCTTGATTTATGTCAAGCCCCATGCAAAAATTAAACAAAAAAACTCCACTCAGAATGTCAGATGACAAAAAGAAGAATCCTAATGTTACCTCTTTCTTTGTAACATACTTTTTTTTTACAATATACCCTATTGTACTGTATTGAGAGTTAATGCCACAATGCACAATAGAGGATTTGGGGTTGGGTTTTCTTTTTTCTTTCTTTCTTTTTTTTGTGCCTTCAAGTCAGTGTTGATTCCTGGATTTTTCTCAGCAAGTTTTCTGAGGTGATTTGCCACAACCCCCTTTCGAGATCTAAGAAAGAGAAACTGGCCCATAGTCATGTAGCTGGCTTTGCACCTACGATGGGCCTAGAACTTATGGGTCTCCTGGTTTCTAGCCTGGTGCCTTAACCCTATACCAAACAAGCTCTCATCCAATAGAGATCAGTCCCAAGAAATGTCTTTATATTTCTGTGCAAAGAAGTGTATTTGTGTGCATGTAAGAACATGCAATTGTGAGCTATTACTTTCCCTCTGAAAATAGGGATGGATTACATAGATGAGTTTCCCATCACAGAAAATGAAACTATAGGATTGTACCTTTGTCATGTTAAGGAATTGCTCACAGGTGAGTGGATCATTTTCAGGAAGGCTGCAGAGGGGCACAGTACTAATTTCTTGAAGAATAGCACTAATACGAAATTCTATTAAGTCGTTTACTCGATCAAGTAGCAGCTCAAGGTTCTCTTGAAAAGCAAAGAAGATACATTTCGTTA